>NDFG01004494.1:89323-198091 GCA_002167245.1 Sporophila hypoxantha | reverse complement strand
AGAATTGCCAAAGTATTCAACAACTCCAGCGGGTTCTCCCGTGTCTCAGGTGATGCTTCACAGGCTGTGGTGAATTCTCCTTGCAGCCACCTCCTTTCCTACACACTGCATTCACCTACAGAAACACCACAGCCTGCACAGATTGCTGGAACAACCCAGAAAGAAACATGAAAAAAAAATTCTTTAAGAAATTTCAAAAAAATCCAGAAGTTTAATCCAGACGCCTAACATCTCTTGCTCAAAACTCATTACACTCAAAAAAAAAAGCGCCCAAAAACAGCCCAACAAAAAAACCAACAAACAAAACCAAAAAACCAGCAAAAAATACAGATTCTAACATACAAATCTCACTTTTTTTTTTTTTTTTGCCCCCAGACAGCCATGGTGACAGCCCCACTGTCACAACACTTTCATATCCTTGCACTTGGTTCAGCCAGCCACAAGCAGCAGCACCAAACAAGGCTCCAGCTACAAAACTCTACTGCAAACACRCCAAAGGAGAGCCAGGCAGAGCTTTTTAAACCTCTTTTGCAGGTTAAACCAGACCCACGCCCTCACCTAGAAGGAATATTTCAATWAAGGCACTGACACATCCACCTGGCAGATGTATTTTTTCCATCTCTCTTCAACAGGCTAATTTACAGGTGAATGACAAACCTAACCATCAATTTCCTCCCTCCAAACTACATCTTCAGCTGTTACTGGACTCTGCCCACCAGAAGCAATTTCATTTGAAAATTGCTGACTCAATTAACTATTTCTTCCCAGACATAAACATCAAGAAGCCTCCATGCACATCTATTGTGAACAGTCATTTTCCTTCCTCAAAGCTCACCCTTTGGGTAAATGCAAACATTTCCCTCTGAAGAGATCAAGTATTTATCTACCAACCTAGCTCCAAGTGAGTATCAGCCTGCAGAAATGTCCATATTGTASAGTTTATTGAGAAATTAAATTGCTGCTAACTTTGATTGCAGGAACTACAAAAATCACTGTAGCAGCAAATGCATTCTACATACAACTATATAAAAAATATATATATTTTTAAGTGATAATTTTCAACTAGGTAATTTTGAGCTGGTTTTTCTCATCTCAGAAATATCAGAGTCACGTTTTCACAGTCAAATCTTGATTGTTGTGTTTTGCAGACCTGTTGATAAAGCCTACAGGAATTCTAATTAGCTGTGCTGCTTCATTACAGCTTCTGCTGATCTGCTGCTGTTCTCAGCATGGGCTCTCCTCGTGCAGCTTGCTCAGCCAAGGATGAATAGAACCACTGGAATCTTGGCTTTGATCCAACTTACAAAACCTGTGGAATTTATTTATTGTTTTAATTGTCTATTTATTCATTCTCTCTAATTTTCCATCTCCAGCTCGCTCTGTTCAGAGAGGAAAAGAAAAATCTCGGTTCCTAAAAATCAGAGAACTCCTTTGTAAGTGTAATTTTGAATAATAAAGTATAGTAAAAATGAATAATAGYAATAAAGTGACAGCAATAAAGTAACAATAAAATAAAAGGGAATAAAAAGAAAGAGGCATTTAAAGTAATTACTCTGGATATTCAGACTTAGCATGAATAGGGAGAATTCTAATGAGATGTTAAAGAACTACTTTCATCTGCTTTTTGTAATGAACTATCTCCCAAGGAAAGAGGTTTTATTACACTGAAATTTGTAATTTTAATATCTCTATTTTTACACTAAAGTACTCAATAGTTCAAGTTTTCTGGGAGTAATTCATGGAATGAACTTTCCCATCCATTTTGTGATCTGCAGAAGGAGTCAGCCACGGATGCTGGTTGAGCAGAGTCCAAAGCTCCGCTCCCATTTTTCTCCCACAAGTTACATAATTCACTCCCACAATGCCTGTACAGCAAAGGCAAGACACCAACTCCTTCTCCACACAATAACACCACAGCACAATCAGGATGAAAGGAAAACGCTGYTGAACCCCCCAGCTCTCCTCAGGATCACACCCACCACAGAGGTGCTGCTTCTGCCTCTTGCTGACACAAAGAACATCAGCAGGACTGCTCCAAGTAATTAACATGCTCAAAGCACTCATTACCAAAAAMGCAGTAGAAAAATTGCAGCCTTCAAGAAGATTAAAAAGTATCTTTTATACTCAAAAAACCCAAAATTGTCGGTGTAGTGGAGGGTTCCTGTGTCCTGCTGTGGCAGCTGCACTCCCAGAGCAGCATCTCCAGCCCAGCTGTGTGACAGACACCTCAGGCTCTGTGCAAACTCTCCAGGACCCCTCTGCCAGAAAAGGGAGCAGTGATTTAGCTGCAGGAGTGCCATTAACGTTAATGGGTGTCACATGGCCAAATCCCCATGCCCCACTCTGAAATGCTATATCTCTGTGTAATTAGGAATAATCTTCCCTGAACTGACTTCCTCTCTGCCTGCATGGGGAAGAGACAGCACAAAAATATTGCAGTGGAGGGCCCTGCTGACAGCTCTGACAGGACACCAAGAATTGACTTCCCACAGCTCCAACCATTTCTCTCTTGATTTCATAAATCTTAGTTTCCTCCTCCAAGGTATTTTGATTGGTGAAAATAGATTGCCTGTTCCTTTTCTTCCACAAAGAACACAAAATTATTACAATAATAGAARTGTTAATAAAAATAATACTGATTAAATGAACATTAATCACACMTCCAAACTGAGSCATTTATTTCAGGTAACACCTCTACAAACCAAGCCAATCCCCACGTTTTTSGGTGAAGCTGCAATATTACCAATGCATTTTCTTCACCTCCTCCTGGCAAAACCTCATTTTAGTTCTATGCTTTAAACAAAGAAACAGTTTTTGGTTTTTCTAGTTCTTCTCTAAACATTTATRTCTAAAGTACACTGTCATTTTGACATGCATGTGGAAAATACCAAGTTATTAACACTTTTTTCCCCCACTGTCCTKTGTAAGGCTGCTGTTTTCTTTTTARAAGTCACATCATTGAAACCTCAGCCTCCTGTGAGAGCTCCCTGAGCAGCTACATCCAGGAACTCCTAAGAAATTATCATGGAAATAGACTCTAGAAACATTTAAAGGACASAATTCCAGTAAAACAGCCAGTAAAGAGATTCCCACATTGTATGTAAACTCAAAGTCACTATACTTTAGCAATGAAACAATTTTAATGGATAGAGTCAGCTCTAGAGATCCACAAATTTTTAAAAAACTACCAATTTAATCACATATTAAAAATATTTTACCACTCTGTGCCACAGCTGTGACATCAATCTCTGCTAAGGAACTCAGCAGTCTCTACCAGAAGGAACAGAAAATTCAGAGAAATGAAGTTTGGTCCATCCCATCTGCAGCACAACTGAAGAAGAAAACCCAGCAAGCTTTAATTCCCAGCAAGGTTTAATTCTCTCTTTGCTGCCTTCCAGACTATCAACATTCTCATTTCCACARTGAGGGAGGCGTAGATATTTTATTTAAGGCTACTTCTATTTAATAGACAGAACAAAAAAAACCAAAATCTTATTCAAGACACAAAACGACCTGACTGTGTAAATAACAGCAGCTCTGTAAGTATTGATGCTTTTATTTGTGAATGGATCTTGGAATTCCTTCTCCTCCTCATCTTAATACAACTTATTTCCTGCTTTTATCCTTCCTCCCCTCCTTTTCCTGTCAACTTCTGTTTTTATTGTTATATTGAGCTTACTGCCAAAACCCTCATTCTCTTATCATGTAATTTAGCAGCATTTTGATTCCTAAATCCACATTATTACTTTAATCCTTTGCAGTTGTTATTTTTCTTACTTCCAAGCCCTTTTATCTCTGTATCTGTCAATCTTTCAAAAAGCTCCCTAAGACAGGATTTTTTTATTCCTCATCCTTCAGGTTTCTCAGGTATTCTTTAAATAGGAAACTTGCAAACAGACAAGTTTTATTGCTTTCTAAGCACTATTATTATATTCCCCACTCAAAAAATAGCCTGAGAAGGTCATAATTGCAGGTGAACAAGTTAGAAGTTTGCACTTGTAGACAGTTTATCTCTGGCTGATAGTAAAGAAAAAGACAATTTAACCAGAAACAGAGCTAAATTTTGCATCCAGGACTATTAATACACTTCATGCCCAAAGAGCCAAACTTTTGTCCCCCTCCATCCTTAGCAGAAATGCYAATTGTGACACTTCCATCACATGTATTTTTAAACTGTGAAAATTGGTGGAGATGTATCTCAGGATATGTTCAATAAGCACATTTTTCTTGCTGATCAGGAAAGAAAAAGTGAAGAAGTGTTGCAGTCCAATTTAATGATTAAAAAGCAGTGGGTTACACCTGCTCTGGCTCACTTTCACCCTTCCTGCACATCCCACAAGAGAACCATTTGGGAAACCACCACATAAACACATTTTKAGCTCAAAGTCAGTTCATGCAAGGAGCTGTGAATGTGTGTTAAAGCCACCCATGTCTCAAGCTCCACCAGACAATTCCCAGCCCTGCTCATTTCYAGCCAGACCCCTCCTCAAGGAAGGGCTCAGCCCTGTAATGAGGGGAGGACTCCTTGTCCTGTTTGCAATCAGGGTCAATGCACACCTCAGACTGCTCCAAWACTCCTGCTAGCTTCAACAGCCCCAGGATTGCCTGGGAGACACMCTGTGCAAGGAGCTCTTGCAGAAAAAAGACAATTTTTATACTGAAGACAAGTTGCCCCTCACCACATTTGTCCTGGAGTTGCACAGTCAATTAGAAGTTCTACGAGTCTGTGTCACCAGCTGTAAAAATATCACTGACGTTCTCATCCCTGCATTCATCAGGGTTAAACAACTCCGGTTTGACAAGCAAGGAAAACAGCACTCATTTTTCATTTCCATTAAGTGAAATASAAGCAAATAGACTGTCTAGGCAGGTAAAGTTCATGATTATTCCTCAACACTGTTTGCAATGAAGTCAAGTTAAAAAATGCTCCAATTCTGGCACTGCAGGAGCGCACAGAACGTACAAATCTCAAGGAAATTTCCTTTACTGTGCCCTGCTGCTGCCTGTAAAACTCCTAAGTAGTTTGTTTTAAGTCTGCTGCTTCCAGACCATGTGGTTTAATGATAATAAGTAAATACCTGGAGGTTGTGTGTTCTGTGCTGTCCCTCCAGGGGAGTAACATCACTTGTTATTCTCTGTAGGTTTATGGTTAAACCTTAAATTATTTTTCAAAAAGCAGAATCTGGTTCTACCTGCAGCAGGTTTTGCCATTATATATTATAATCTGATGGGTGTAATTAAGCATTTCACCTTTTTCCCTGACTTCTGTCCCCCTCCCTTACCCCGGCACCGCACACCTTTGTGAGCTCCTCAGCACTGAACTCTTCTAAGAATTAAAAACCTGCTGGTTTTAAAGTTTTTATTACTTTGGTTGTTAAAATCAAACTGTAACACAGCATATGAAAATCCTCCCTTGATTTCCTTTGACTCCTAGCAGAACCTGAGGTGTTTGCAGGATGTGAGTTTGCTCAATAATGCAGGAATTTGAACCAAACACGAGGCTGATTTGCAGTGACAATCCAAGTGACACAACAACACCTGTGCCCCTGAATCCTGAAACAAACCAGCCAGGGAACCTCCCCATCCTATTCCACTCTGCAAAGCTCAGGGCACAACTTCCCTGCTGAGGCTCCAAATCCTGGAAGGTTTTTAACATTGCAAATTTAAGATATCCAAGTTAAAACCATTGCATTCTGTCCCTGYTCCCTTTCCCACTCCAGCAGTCTCTGAGCTCCCAGCACAAACTGCTCCTGTCCCAGGGAATGAGGGGTCTGTAGAATGCAGATATTGATGAATTCAACTGCAGCACAGGCTGGCAGAGCCTGCAGACACAATTATTGTCAGATCAGGATTTTTCATAACARTATCCCGAGTGCTCCATTTTTCAACAAAGAACAAAGGGCATTTCCTTGGAAAATTTGATGGTCAATATCAGCAAATATATCAGCCTAGATAAAGACAGAAAAATCACAATATTTGGGCATCAAAATATGCAGAAACAGTATTTGAAGAAAATAATCTACTCATATATTTTGATCTAAATGGAAACTCTTCCTCCTGGTCCTCATTGTGGCGATCTCGATATAAATGACTGTGAACTCCCTCCCCATTACAAAGCTGGTCCTTCCTGTAGCCAGCCTTCTCCTGAGCCAGCCTGCAGCCCTCAGGAATTTATTTCCATTAGAAGAACTACACAGGAGAGGAAGGGAGAGTTCCAGGAGGGAAAAAGTCACTTGGTAGGAACTCCCATCAGGATAAACTCTGTCACACAGGAAMAGAGGAAAGCTGATCAGTGAGTGACCTGCAGCAGGGAGGAAAAGATATGAAAGGGTAACTCTGAAATTTGATTTTTGTGCTGTTTTTAACAACTCAAGGAAGCTCTTGCATTTTCCAGCTCCTTCTCCTTGACTTGCACAAAGCAGTGGCTGCCCAATGCTCACACACTCAGTTCCCAATCATAAGGATTTCTGAGACTGGAAATGGAAGGAGGATCCTTTCTCTCCCTCTCTCTGTTTCATGAAATCACAAAATATTACAGAAGAATTCAAAAGCCTGAGCTGAGCCTAATTGAAGTTACTGAACTGGCCTTATCTCACATTCTTTCTGAATTGTAAATTACTAATGAATGCCTTGAACAGTGTAAATTTAAGAAATGTTAGTTAGTTAGAGGTGATCCCAGAAAATTTAACTGCTGTCACACCTTCCTAGCACGAGGTGATGCACTTGAAGCCAGCTGTTATTCTTAGCAACAAATTAAAAGAGTCATAAGCAGAGTTAAAAGTTAAAAAGATCCTTCTTTGCTAGAGAAGAGGAGAATACCTGGGTGAAAGAAAGTGCTGACAGAAATGTCACAGAAAGTGCACTAATGACAGCAGCACTCCTGGCTCACCAGGCAGCAGAAAATGACAGCAATGAACACCAGGCTCTAACACTCCACAAAAATAAAAAAAAAATAAAAAAGAAAACCCAAACCAGATGCAAATCAACTATATTTTTAACAGAGATGCTCACAAAAATTGCACTTCAATCCAGCACCCAGAAACTTCTCCTTTTCCAGTCATGGAAAGGCATTTATCTTAAAATCTCCCCAGGCAGGAAGTGAAAATCAACTGGTAAACCACATTTAGSAGCAAAATATTCTGCCACCCTTTAATCTGCATCTTATCCATGTTGAAATAAATGGAACTAGAGGGGAGTAATCATTAGGAAGAGTGATCTGTTTTACATTTGTACATAAAGCATCCTACAAGGTGTAAATGAACCACTCAAACTGCAATGGAGAGTTCTCACTTTCACCCACAAGTCTGAACCCAAACTATTTCTGAATTGTTTGTTTTGCTTTGCTTTCCCCTTTGGTTGGGGYGTTTGGGGTTTTTTGGTGGGAGAGGGGGTTGTTAATCATTTGGTTTGGGTTTTGGCTTAATAAAGAGATCTTCATTGGCTTATATTTACATTTATATATTGGTTCCATTTAATGCTCTTTGTTGTCTCAGAAAAAAGACAAAAGACCAAAAGCACTGGACATGAAATGATCCCCAGGAGAGGCCCTGTCCCTCGGGGACAGCCCCTGCCACCACTCCTGCTCTTGTCACTGCTGGCAGCACAGAACCTGTGCAGCAGCCTCAGATCTCAGCTCAGTTATTAATTACATCAGTGAGCGATCAGCTTACAATTACTGAATTAAAGTTTCATTCATTATGTCCTGGATTACCAGCTTTTAGTCATGAAAATTAAGGGYGTAATTATTCAGCAGAAAGAAATGATCAAGCCAAATCCAGTAAGAGACCAATTTCATTGCACCTCACTTCAAAGAGCACTTCTGTAAAAGAGAGCATGATAGACCAGGAGCACATTTAACAATATCCCATTTCTACTCCAGCTGCTCCAATTATTTTTTTGTCTCTAGCATCTGGTAATACTGCCAATTTTAGCATTTCAAAACCAACATCATMCCCTGACTAGGAACCTCTATTAATTTCTAATTGAACAAATTGATTCCAGTGTATTCAGAGATTTGCTAATTAAAATGACTGATGGTCAATACCAAAGTCATTTATAGTCCTTGTCAACATATTTGTCTTGCTCCTGAATGCATTGGGCACATTATGAGATATTAAAATGCATCAATGACAAACTTTGAGGAGATAATTGATGAAGCCTGTGTATTATTCACTGCTCTTGGAAAGAAAGCAAAGATCCTGCACATCATTCAAGGGAACAGGGTCATCCCAGCATCTCACGTGGGATAAGCATCATAAACTGCCATGGAACCAGAGAATCCACAGGACAAAAGTCAGCAGCTAAGCCAAGTGTCCAGAACAGCAAGGCTGGTGGCACAGCTGTGCCAAGAAAATTTAGGGATTTGTGCTCTCCCATCATAGCACAGAAAACTAAACTGTGACTACTGCACTGCTCTGTGTGAAGGAAATAAAGGGAAAGGGAGCTGCTCTGGGTCTCAGAATCTTTCTGAGCAAAGCAGACTTTAATAATTCACAGTTTGAGAAATTGCAATTTCATTTTCATAAACAAAAATTACTCGGTAGAGCCTAGACTGAATTAATTTTATACTTCTGGGAAAATCAGCAAACAATCTTTTCTGCAGCAGACTGAAACAGGAGCAACACTGTGCAGGCATTGCCACAACATGCCAATTACCATGGTGGGGTCTCTGCTGACATGTACTCCCAATTTTCAAAGCTGAAAGACCTTCAATAATGGTAATTAAAGATGCTCTAACGCTTAAAACCCTAAAAGCACCAGGGATGGCAAGAGAGATGAAACATTTTCCAGTGGCTTAGCATGGAGCTGATGTTGCAGAACCCAAGAGGGGTTTGGCACACTGGCAGAGCCCACGTGGCCTCATTTCCAGGCACTCTCTGGAACCTCTGCCTGCCAAGCCATGGCTGGGACCTCTTTGCACAGCTCACTGATCTGGGACATGCCAAAAATCACAGCAGGGACTGCCCTGACAGCCTGCCAGGACAGAGCTGGGCTCCAGCGCCCAGGATGGCTCCTAGGAACGTCTGAATTGAGGATGTGTCCAGCCCTTACTTGCATTTCCACCTATTGCACCCTCAGCTTGCTCTSTGTTGTGGAAAATGTGCATTCCAGGAGCTTTTCTGTTTCTAAATTGGATAAATGGACTGATAGATATTAAATGATATCCTCAATGGCACAACGAAACTTGATTTAAATCAGGGAAAAAAGTCAGTAGGGCAGATCACCAATCACCATTAGCTCAAGTCCTCTCTTTTAATAGAATAAGCAGCCTCTAAATTGAGAAAAATTGCAGTGGAAGTACAACGTGGTAATTGAGTTCACGTTGTAATCTCCTTCAATGCACTMATATTTCAATGCATTCAAAGGCAGAACACACCAAGGCATGTTTAACTTCTCTTCATATTCATTTTCTTTCACAGCAGCCAATTGAGAAGCCACACAAAAGAGCAAACTCCCCATGTTTGATTTGCTGGATGGTCACTTAGAAGAAAGAAGAAAATAATTAAATCTATTCACTTGCAATTTGTATTTATAATGTATTAATGTCCAAAGCTCAGCCCTGGTTTTGCATTTATCTTTSCACAAAGCAGAGTACAACCTGATTTTTATCACACTTCCTGCATCAAATTCAGAGGTATCCCATACTCAGAATGGGCATGGACCAAATATAAAATATCTTTAGGGAAACAACACTGCCTGATGTCACAAAATACTCATAATTATTGGGCAGATAAAGACCCCATTTTCCAGTGTTTTCCTTGAGCCAGGGAAATTCACATATTGTARATTCCCTTGTGYARGRCCTGRGTGTCCCTGCTCCTGCCACCTTYCAGAACAAAGGCTTCATTCAGAGAAACTCTGATGAGAACGTGAAAATCATTTATCAATGGAAAAAAAAAAATCACTATTTATAAAATACAGGGTGTGCAAGAGCAGCCCAGCTGTGGATGTGGCTGTGACATTGAATTGAATGGAATCTGTGGGCCAAGGCTGCAGGCCCAGCCTTGCTCTGGGGTGTGCACAATGACCACAGCTGTGGATGTGGCTGTGACATGGAATTGAATGGATTCTGTGGGCCAAGGCTGCAGGCCCAGCCTTGCTCTGGGGTGTGCACAATGACCACACCTGTGATGTGGCTGAGATATTTAATTTGGACTCTAGGACCATGCTGCAGGCCCAGCCTTGCTCTGGGGTGCACAGGATGAGCTCCTGAAACCAGGAATTCATCCCCATGGACTCCTTTAGGACCTGCTGAGGGAGTCTCTGCATTCAGGTGGCTTTTATGGGGTTTGAAATGTGTTCTTTCCACTCCATCAGCATTGGACAATGGGCATTCYATCTCCCTAATCAGAAAGGATTATACTTTACAACCTGAGCTCTGCTTGTGCTTCACACTTTTAAAGAGATGTGACCATGTTGATAGGCACATGAAATATTGGATGTTTAAAGATCCTTCTTCAGAACAGTTTGTATTTGCCAGTCTTCAGGGCAGTGAGATTTATTTTCASTAGGGTATGTTCAGGGGAAAAAAAACAACCAACAAATCAAAAGCAATATGGTTTCTGATCTACTGAGTTTTCACATTATGTTGCAGTAATAGTATTGGGGGAGAAAATTTTAGAGCATAAGCTCAAAATCTCCATTTAGTGATTTATCTTTAAAACTGCACCTTCATTCGCAACGTGACAATGTTAAATCACAGTTTCTGAAATAATAAATTATAGTAAATTATTAAAATCCCCAGATAAACATTTCAGACATTGTTTGTAGCATATTTAATACAGTAAGTGGGAAAGAAAACTATGGAATAGTCACACTTGTACGTTATTTTTGTTCTTGTGAATGGTCTTGCACAAGAAAAACATACTTTACTCCCAGCCCCCAAGTTAATGGGCTGGAAAATAATTAAATACACAGGAAATCTTATTTCCTAGACAGATTTTCACCGTGTTCTCTGATTAAACATCTTCCTGCATCCCTGTTGATTCCCAATCACTTCCTGAGCAAGGAACTGATATTTTGCCAGGAGAAGTTTCMCACAGTTTGCCATCAGATGCTTCTCACACACATTAGAGCGACTCCATTGCACTTGCACATTGCAGGAAAAAAATTCCTTCGGTTTTCTGGGCTAAAAATCCCTCCCTAGCTGCAGCTCCCCGAGTTCAAAAGGGAAAGATGAAAAMCCACTGGTCATGAAGTCTCCTGCTGTTCCAATTCCTACTCCAAATCTGGAAAATACCTTGGCATAAAGCCACAGCCCCATCTCTCCCTGTTTAGTGGCTGCAAAAAGTGCCCCACTGCTTATTTTCCATGTTCAATTAAAGGGCTCAGAAATAGCTGACAAACCACAGCTGGATCCCAAGAAATATTTAACATTTAATGTTTCCTTTTCTTCTCAAGCTTGATAAATGGCTCTGAGAAGTTCAATATTACAGGAAGAGATACATCAGAACTTGTTGAGCTACCAGGCATTCTGCCTTTYTGCATTTTGATCCCACACAATTAAAACATCAAGGTGACATTAAATTTTTATGGAGATTGATTCCCACAGGTACTTCAAAGACTTTTYCCCCTTTACAAAGACATAATTACACTATAAAACCTTTCTTTTCTAAGAAAGCCAGGCTTTCTACATAGAAACTGTTGCTGCTTGCCTGGATTAAAAGAACTGTTCTAAAATTTTAAGAGTTTATCATCAAAATCTCATTTTTATTAAACAATTAAGAATATTGTTCTATCATTTTAATGATAATAATAGAAAGACTTCTGACAGAATTACCTATAGCATCCCTGTAGCCAAATTTGTAGACTGGCACAAGACAAATGAACTGAGCTCCTATGAATGGGCTGAAAATTGTCCAGGCAGGACAAATGAAAGAGTTTTAATTAATATCCTAAATGCATCTTCCAATCAGTACCAGTGGCATGGGTGGCACTGTTTTCACATGGACAAAGCATATACATAATTTACTTCCTATTTATCATCAACAAGTGCCAGGCAGCAGAAGAAATTGTACTCAGCTAAAAGCATGGCTTAAATATTAGCTATTAAAATAAAAATAATTAGAATTAATACTTTAACTGCCTGTGTAAAGTCCAATTACAGCTGTAGAACCACAGAAATGGAGTGGTAAAGCTATTAAGCACTAATACACCATTGTACTTACTACAAACAACAGAGCAGCTCAATTAATTCAGTTTAATTACTGCAAACCAGTAGAAAATGTATCAATTTACTACGTACTAAGTCAACAGCTTAAAGCCCAGCCAAACACTGATGCACAAAAACCCACAAGAGATGAACAAGTGATAAAATTCTACTCTGAACAAATGAGCAAACAGTAAATGCAGTAACATTTCCAAATTCACAAAGCTCAGYTGGGCAAAGGCAATGAGAGAAAACTGATTAAGCTGAATTTTCTCTTAAAGAAAGGGTGGTTTTGGTTTTCTTGTTTTAAAAAGCTTTCTATAGYGTACAAATACAGAAGACTAATATTTGGTATTTCAAGCCAAAAATCACCAGTTCTTAAAACTTTTAGTTGTCACTTTGATTCATTAAGACAGATGAAAGTTGTTATTGATTTTTGGGCTGTAAAATCCTTTAAAGCAGCTGTACAAAACAATCAATACATTTGGGACTGCTTTTCCCACAGCACCTCTGTCCACCACAGCCTCCTGTTCCTCCTCCCTCCCCCAGACTCCTCAGCTCTATTTTCAGTCTGGCACATGACAAATTTGAATTTGATTTCCCCCACCTTTGTAATGGACAGCAAAGTGTTGGATTTAAGTTAGCTCAACATTTTCTTGAGGGAAATACAACTTTTCTTTTCAACAGAAAGATTTTTAAAAGAGTATCGATGCACAAATTTGCATCCCAGCTGCAATTTGCCTACATTCCATAAAATAAATTTAAAAAAAAAATCAAAAAAATAACAACCAAAAAAGCACCAACAAACAAAAAAAACCCTAATTCAGCAAACTCAGTTTTTCAGTGAAATTCAGGGCTGGGACTAAAAATCAGAAAAAGCCCAAAAGAAAAAGAACAAGGGGGGAAAATGCACACTGAATTGTGATTCAGGGTGGATAACGTCACACACAGAAGAACATCCTACCTACAGAACTTCTAACACTGCTCAACAATGAATTTCTAGAAACAGATTTCCAGGTCATTGACCCACCTGAAATTAAAACCTGCTCCTGAATTTGACATTTTCTACAGCAAATACTCAATTCTGAGCTCAAACTCAGGAAGAGCTCTTAAACAATCCTTTRACATGTCTAGAAAGGTAAAGCTGGRAGGCAAATTCACTGACAGKTRTASYCAAAGASACRCAAAACAACCCTGGACACTYTGTCACCCTCCTAAAAMCCYTGAGAATTTCCTGAGAATTGCACAGAGSCCCAGTCAATCTTTAGGCTGGATCMCCATGAGYTGATTTAAATATTCTTTGTGAGGTGAAAACTCAGTATAATCTGTTTATTAGAGCTCAAACAAAGCCCCAGGAGTGTCAGCACAGGGGTGTGGGTGCAGTCAGTGCTGCCCACTCCTCTTGCTGTTTGTGAGAACAGCTCTGTCCTGGCTGTACTTTGTCACAGRCATGTTTTATAAAAAATCCTTTCCTTAGGATTTTTCCTCCTGAGAAGCTGAGAGGCCTCAGGAACAAAATGTAACCAATGGATATCTGCTGCTGTGGAATGCAACAGGTGCATCTGTGATTGGTCTCATGGGGTTGTTTCTAATTAATGGCCAATCACAGTCAGCTGTATCAGACTGTGTGGTCAGTCACAAGCCTTTGTTATCATTCCATTCTCAGCTAGCCTTCTGATGAAATCCTTTCTTCTATTCTTTTAGTATAGTTTTAATATAATTGTCGCAGACATCTCTTTGTGAAAAATCCTTTTTTTAGGATTTTTCCTTCTGAGAAGCTGTGGCCTCAGAGACAGACAAACAATGGTTATCTGCTGCTGTGGAATGCAACAGGTCTGTCTGGATTGGCCCAGCTTGGATGTTTGTGGTTGATGGCCAATCCAGAACTGAGCTCTCTCAGACAGAGTCCAAGAGAGCTGCCTTGTTATCATTCCTTACTTTTCTTTCTTAGCTTAGCAGCTTCTAGAAATCTCTCCTTTTTCTTTTTAGTATAGTTATAGTATATGTATATATCACAAAATAATAAATCAAGCCTTCTGATCATGCAGTCAATGTTCTTGTCTCTTCCCTCAATCAAGAACCTTTGTGACCACCATCACATATAATATATATCATAAAATAATAAATCAAGCCTTCTGAAACATGGAGTCAGATCCTCATCTCTTCCCTGGCCCTGGGATCCCTGTGACCCCATCACAGTGCTTCAATTATTACTGTCAGAAACAAAGGGCTTGGCTCCATCAGCTGTGGGAGAGCAGCTGCCCAGGTGCCACCAAGGTCCCCAAAGCCACCCCTGCCATGGCCAGGAGCCCCAGCAGCACCCAGGGACATGGCCGTGACTGTTTTCTCACAAAAACAACCCAAAAACCTCACAACCCACCTCCCACGGACCAGCAAACCAACTGCAGGCCCCAAAGCCAATCCCAAGCCCAAACCATCAGCTGCTCCCACTGCCACACTCCAGGCACAGCTCCAAATTGGGCAATTCTAAAGCAGAATTTGGTGCCACAGCAGCTCAGTGCCTGCAGTGGGTGCTGATCCCAAMCTGGCACTGACAGCACTCCTGTGATCTGAGACACCACAGAAAACACTGACAGAGAGGAAACGAGTGACAAAGAGGAGCAGAAAGACCTGAAATCCTGAAGCACTTCAGTGTGTCCCACTCAGGTTACTCATCCCAGCAAGCCCAGCCCACTGCGGAGCCAGCCATGCAAGAAGTGACAATTCCCTGACATTTAACCAGAGCTATTTATTCTGAGCGGTGTCAGTGGGAACATTTGTGCTTGATTTGAAGCAGCATTTTGTCTCCTGAAGCACTGCAGCAATCACAAGGCAGGGCTGGGGAGTCAAACATCAGCTCTGGGAGGGCAAAGCTGAAGATTGGAACTACTGGGCTCAGATCAGGATGTTTACAGAGAAACAGTTGTCTCCCACTGAAAAGTCATCTTAATAATTCAAAATATGCTGTATCTCTGAAGGTGTAATGAAAATAAAGAGTTTGCACACAATATAAAAGAGAGGGGAAAGGATTCCCTCTGCTTTGCAGATGCAGACTTGTCCAGGCTACAGCTGTGCAAGGGAGAGAGAAAATCTTTCACCATTGCTTCACCAAGGGGATGAATTTTATGTGCTCATTAATAACATTTGATTCTGGCTGATCTGTTCTCCTCATCTGCTCTCCTCCTTTGGAACACTTAAAATTCTGTAAAAAACTCTGCTGGCTAGGCTGGAATACTGATGGAAATGTGTATTTTATTTTTTTGTACTATCACTAACCTGTTTTTCAGTGCTCTCTAAAGTAGGCAACCCAGAGGTTTTGTTATGCAAATTCCAAAAACAATGTCACACCACTGGTATGTCAAAATGGAATTCTCAGTAATAAATATGTTCAAGTCAGCAATGATCTCAAAGTCATTCCTCAAGATTATTCCACTAATCATTTACAATACATTAGAGGTAAGGCTAATGTGCCATTAAACATTTGCAAGAAAAAAAAAAAAAGACTTTCACTGAATACATTATCCTCTGTGAAGTATTTATTCACAATGATCCAGTAAATTTCACCACTTTTTTCCCCTACCACATTCAAAAAGCTSATTATGGCCAGTGGGAACCAAGGTAGAACAATAATTCCAGAATGCCTAAAGCACATCCACTCTGTTTTTTGTTTCTCTTCCCAGTAATCACTGCTACTGTCAGGATTTGGTTTATTGGCTCACATGAGCCTGTTTCCATCTCCTAACTGCCATGCYAAGATTTATTTTGATTCTTTCAAACCTTATATAGAGGTCAAAAGAAGACCCAAAATCTGACACGCAGCATTTTGTGAGCAAATTGCCTTGCTGAAGGCAAACTCTGCAGTCTTGTCAACCTTGCTACTCCCTTGAAACACATCCACCAACTTGTTTTTTAATTACTCTTCCAGTGGCAGAACCATGGAGTTCTCCAGTAATTGTWCACCCTCACAGCTTTTTTCTGTGCAGTGTTAATGCCTGAATTCATACCAGCCTCCACATTTGTTATTAAAAGTTACACAAATATATTGCCTTGGAATTATTACAACCTCAGGGATTTAGAAAATGTCACCAAAACATTCAGGTGCTGCTGCATGAGTTGAATTTTTCCATTAACCACAATAAGAATGTATTAAAAGAAAATTAGCAAGGAGACTTAATCAAGAATATACATATCATAAACCATCACCATCCTGCCTTTGTGAGACTTCCTTGGAAATCAACACTATTCCACTCATATTTTAAATAGAATTTATTTTCTCAGCACAAAGATTCATTCCATGCTGTACTAGCAATGATTTTGCACTCTGTGGTTCTCATTTTTAACTTCTCCTTGCTACCAACACAGACAGAACTTCCAAAAATTTCTAGTAAAATGTCATTTTGGGTCTCTTTGATGGTGTTGAGCACTAACAGCTTCAGAAAACCCTCRGGGATATCAGCAAGTGTTTCATAGGTTTAGCAGCTGAGTTTTCACACCAGGCTGCATTTTCTGTCTTGTAATCTAAAAAGTCTACACCTGCACAGGATCATCAGTTTCTGCTTTCCACTGAGCTACCAGATGAAAATCCTTGTTCCACAGCAAGCASTAATGACACCCTGTCCTTCCTGCAGCCTCCTCTGCAGCAGCACAATGACAACTGGCATGCCTCAAACTCCTGCAAATCCTGGGCAGAAACCCTTGCCAGCACAGGGAGGATAAAAGAACAAAATCTCTGCCACAATCAATTTTTTAAGTTTGAAGGTTAAACATGAAATAAGATTTATTTTTTCAYATATTTTTAAATGGATGAATGTCAGTTTGAAAACCTGGTATCAGCTGCTTTTCATACAGAAGCAAATAAAAAACTAATTGGCAAAGGCAAATCCAGAATTGCTTCAGGACACATTCAGGAATGGAATTTCCATCTCTGTGAGTGGAATTTACTCTCCATGTTCCTGYTCTTATACTGCACAGCTGATGAATTCCATCCTTGTACCAGAATGTATTTACAAAATCAACTCTGGCCCAGATGGAGGAATTTGGACCAAATCTTATTTTTTAGTCAGCAAAGAAGTTGGACATAATCATACTTCATTAATATTTTACTTGCCAATATCTGAGTTCAAAGCCAGCTACAGAAATTGTGTATTTTTTAATATCCAGTGATTGAGAATTACTGTGAAACATCCATAAGATTTTGCTTCCAGAACAGAGCCCTCCTCTTCCAACTCCAGACACCACCACAGGTTCTGCTGGGGAGGACTTTTCACTGGCATCTTTAAAATCCCAAAGRGCAAATGTTTTGTGTTCAGTCTGAACTTGAGCTTTGGGTATTGGTAAAGGACATTCAAGATSTTAAATCAGCCAGACAAAGTGTGGCCCTAAATACATTGAGGTGAGAAATCACAAAGAGGTTTTTAGCCATTGGAAAGAGAAAGCTTTGTAATATCCTTGCAATGGGAAGACAACAATTAAGCCACTTTTAATCAGCACAACTGRTTTATTTTCATCCAGACAGAGCTCTTACATACACAGCTGACTAATAGCTAAGGAGAGGCAAGCTAGAAATGGAAAGAAATCTCGCAGCCRATGTTTCCAAATTTTTCTACCCATTCATTTTGGAACAAAAGGATTTGTGTGTATGTGCTCCATAAACAATTCATCAATTCAAAACAAATAAATGCAGTGTGTATATTTCAAGCCTGTGGTAATTTTGAAGTAATTTCTATCATTTTAATTTAAAAATATCTTCTTAGAGATATTTATGATTAAGTATCAGCTGCAGTTACTTTGTGCAGAAGTGGAAAAAACATCTGTTACTGAAAAACAGACCTTGAGCATGCTGACACAGTTGGAATCACAGTGAATGGGACACACAAATCCTGCCCAGGACAATACCCTGAAGTTTCTTGAGCAGTCTCAAGACTGCCCAGAAATGATTGCCCAAAACACCAACTTCAGAGTTCTGTCCTTTACTGCATTTAAAACTTCCTCATGTAAACGGAAAAAGCTTTAATGGGGATCCACATCTGTGTTCTTTTTGTTCTCAAACCTGGCCAGGTGTTAATTTGGCAAAACCTGGAGACACAAACCACATGACTCTGTCAGTCTTCACATATTTACTATTTCTGGTGGCCTTGCAGAATCTGTCTCCCAATGGCTGCAAAGTTTGTGTGAGAGGATGCAGAAACTCATCCAGGATATAAAAGAGACTTTGTCACAGGTGAGGAACTTCCCCACCTTCTATCCCTAACTGAAATCAGAGATCATTACAGCATCCTTCAATTCAACTACTAGATGGCCTAGTCTATATTTTTAATTATTTTTCTTCAACAGTCATAGGAGAGGGGTGAAAAAAGCATGGCATCTTGAGATAAGTATATGTGACTGCTTAAAAAACACTCTASAGCAGATGAAAAATAAATTGCTCCYAAATTCTGAATGTTTCCTAAGTTGTGATTCCTCACCATCACCCAAAAAAATTCACCAGGAAGAAGTCAACATGTTCCATTTCCAAAATGAAAATATCAAAAAAACCCAGAAAMCAGAACAACAGACCCAATGTTTTGAAACAACATTCAAACAAATGGCAAACAAAGTTTCCCAGCAAAACTGAATTTATCAGATATTCCATTCTTTAAAATTTTAGATTTGTAGTTTTGTTCAAGCAGATTAAAAAAAATCCTCAATGTAAATCAAGTACAGCATCAAAGGTCATTTGAGAATGAAATTATTTTATTACATAGCTTTTTAAGGTAAGAGTTGAGGAATGTCTTGAAAGCACAAAAAACTTCAGCATGTGAACTAATTCCATATCTTAGAAGTTGGAAAATAATTCAGTAGGACCAGAGCCTCATTTTTTTCATGAAAGATGCCTATTTAATGAAATGCACACTGAACACAAAACCCTTCTTTCCCTTCACTCACAATTGCTATCCAAATGCGTCCCACAGGATTTACTCATGAAATCCTTGGTGATCCCCTCTGAAGGCAGGACAGGGCTGATGGCACAGGGTCTGGTTCTGCAATAAATCTGAATGAATTGAACAATGGCAAACTCATTTTACAGCCACTGTTTCCATTACTGCAAGATGTGAAGTGTAATTGAATATGTAAAGTGTGGGAGCATTCTAAAGCAGGGGKGATCCATTCTGCTGCTCCCCAGCACAGGACATTGCAGCCCTCAGGCTGAATTTAAACAGTGGCTGGAAGCAGCAGTCAGCAAAAGCTCTTCATCATCCTTGACTCTAGGAGGTATTCCTGGACTTAAGTCAACAGTTATTTTATTCAGGTTATATATTTACTTCAGGCAACTTTTTATTTTTAATTTCCTAATGCTCACTGGCCCTTTTCAGTGTAATCAACTGGACACASTACAGATCTAATTTAAAAAATAAACCAGAATTTATTTCCAATTGGGCTCCTCTTTCCTGRCTTGGGACTGCTCTCGAGGTCACCCATGGCATGGAGAACTCTGAAATTGCTGCTAAATGAGAATTGCAGGGCWCAGCCAGCTCTGCTGCCCTCCAGTCTGGCAGCTTTAGAGCCCAGCCACAGACCCASTGCCCTTCCCTCCCCTGGCAAAAAGCAGAAATTAGCTATTCATGTGAACTGTATKGGATTAGTTCTCCCAGCTACCTGGGAGAGAAAAGGACAAGAACAGCATTTCTGCCATGACAAAGGTTTGCAGGCTGAATCCCACCGAGCTGCTGCACTAGAGGGCACGATTTAGCCAAAAATGTGCTTTAGGAGGCAGAGACGGGGTGGGGGGATGGAGAGGCACAAAAAGCTTTCTCTTATAATGCAACGAAAATGGCTGTAAAACGTTAAAACTCGTGTTATCAGAATTATCCTTTTCATCGTGCCTAAAACAAGATTACAGCCAGGCTTTTTGGAGAGGGGTCCCTCTGTCACACACCCTGAGCCCAAGGGGCTGCACGAGGGAGGATAATTGCTAAATAAGGTTTAATGAAGGTGTGGCTCAGGAAAACCTCCCCAAGAGCCCTGTGCACAGGATTGCTCAGGGAAAGAGCAGAAGGAATGTCTTGGGAAAGCCAGGATGAATTATTTGGGGTTTGCATTGCATTTGCCAGCTGCAGTGTGTTGTTTCCATCATGACACTTCACAGCCAGCAGCCTAAAAGGCACCACTCACTTTTCAATCAAAAGGAACCCCAAAGGTGTCTAAAATCAGAAAACACAGCCTTTCCTGCCTTCCTCCTGCATCTGAAACCACCAAAACCTGGAGGAACACAGCACAAGAACAAACCCTACAGCATTCCCTACAACTCCCTCACCTCATTTAGCCCCACTCCAGWGGATTTGCAATCCAGAACCAAGCMCAAACCCAGTGMCTGGATGGCTCATCCCTTTATTTAGCCCYRCTCCAGTGGATTTGCAGTCCAGAACCAAGCCCAAACCCAGTGATGGCTCATCCCTTCATTTAGCCCCACTCCAGTGGATTTGCCATCCAGAACCAAGCCCAAACCCAGTGACTGGATGGCTCATCCCTTCAAAGTGCTACATCAACATCTCCTCTGCAAGCCCTGTGATGGGCACATCACCAGCAGAGACTGAACTGCTCCGCAGCACCGAGCTCATCTCAGAGGGATATTGGTGCTTTTAAAGCATTTCTGGTTTTCAGCAGGCAGATAGGAACAAGAGCCAGGGAAATCCTGCAGTTGGTGCAAATGGAATTCAGCAAGGCTCAGTGTCAGGGATGGCACCAGGAGAGGAGAGCAYATTTTCTCTATAAAGCAATTTAACCTCTGACTCCCCAGCTTTAAGGCAATTGTGTTGCCTAATCAGCCACTGCATCTCTGGGTCATCTTCCTGCAGCTGCTGAAATCATTAGTCAGGGAATTGGTGAGGAAGCTGTGGAAACTCACAGTAACAGCATGGAATAAAAGTCTTTAATGGTGATAACTCGCATTGGAAATGACAATTTATGGCTTTTTACAGCATGTACCATAATTTATGGCATGTTGCATGCTGATGTAGATGTCTAATGAGTGTTGTAGGAAGCCATAAATCATCAGTGTTTCCAACTTTCCATTAAAACCTCATTTATTACTCTGCTCCAGAAGTAAATCTGACAATAACCACACCCTTGACTTGCCTTATTAAAAGATAGAAAAGGCAAGGCTAACTGTGGCCTCATGCAGGATTAATACCAAAACCACTCTCCAATAAATACAACAGAATAAAAAAMCAGATGAGACTTTGCAAGAAATGCATTGACTTGCCTGATCTTATTTATTTTATTAACAACTGGGGGAATGAACAAAGAAACATTTTACCACATTTATCCTCTGAAATGGAACATCTCATTTAAAGAGGCAATATAAAAGGGGAAAACAAGACAGGAATMCTGTCTCCAGAGCAGCACAATTCTCCCCAGTGGTGACTATCTCCAAATTCAATCTACTATTAGAGGGTGGAGTTGTAGGATYCATAAAGGTACAATTCAGAGCTGAAGACCCAATCTTAAATAAGTAAATGTTACCCTAAAAAAGGTCTTACAATTGAGAAGAGAAATAAAATTTAAAAAAAATAGAAAGGCTCTGAGGAAATAAAATATTGGGCATTAAAAATAAAAAATGAAAATAAAATTAGGACAACAATGCTATGTCTGATTACTGTTTTAGGGTTTGCCTGGGCTTTTTGCTTTGAGAATTATTTTCTAAGTCTCTGGTAAGTATTTGTCTTTTTCGAACCAAAATCAACTRAAATCTCCTGTTTCAGATGAGATGTTTTAAGTTTTCACCTGGCATTTTATTAAGGAATGTTCTTTCAATAGAAATTCTCAAGGACAGGACAACTTCTGGTCCAGTTCTCAGAACAGTTAACAACCTGTAGGTCAGTCTGACTGCATAACAACACAGAGATATTTATAATTTCATTTTAGACACAGTTCTGATGGCTCATACATACAAAAAGGCATTTATCCATAAACTCAAGTGCAATTAAAACCATTGAGATTATGCCRATCATAAAACAAATACATCTGGTTTATGTTTTAGCCTTAAATATGTGATTAAGCAGCACAACAGCTCCACAGAAGCAGGAATGGGTTTCAAAAGTATTCATTTTATTTGTGTTTAACATTCCCAGGACTCCCTGCAGAAGTCACCCATCTGTCCGTGGGATAAAAGTCTGCAACTCCAAAAGGCAAACTCTGCAGAACTGGACACACAGCCAATGTACTTTCTGTCAAGATCAGCCCAAGAGAAGAAACTAAACTTCCAGCTTCCTGTTGCTGTAATTGCATCACACTTGCATCCCAAATAGGCAAATACAACAAAGCCATGAAGCAATTTGGGTTGGAAAGACCCTGTTGAGTTCATCTGGTCCCACCCCAACCTCAGAGCAGAGACAGTTTCCAACAGGSTCACTCATACACTCTTTATACTGCCCAGACCTTCTTCTAAAGTAGAGACAGSATAACAAAAACCATTAGCCATAAAATAAACTCTGTGCTGGAACACTTCATACAACAAGAGCCTACAATATTTCTCAGTCTTCTCTCAAAGCTCTAACAGAAATGTGTAATTCACAGAGACAGAATGAAAAGCACCCTGCTAGAGCCAGACAGATTCTAAATTGTCCAMACCAGAGCTCCCAGATCTGCATTAAGCTAAGAACCTTCAGGTCATCCCCTGACTGCAAGAACAAGCAACTGAGCAGTTTCCAGATGTTTCTTGTGTTGGGAAATGTTTAGCACACCTCCTGAGGCAAATTAAACACGTTTGTGTTGGAACATGAAGAAAAGGAAAAGCAAATAAATGAAAGAGCAACACCTTGGGTGGTGTCCTGAGGCCACAAGTTCTACAAGGAGGCATCACAAGCAGGTTCCTTCACACCCTCACACCAAAATCCCTCCTGTGAGCACCACATGAATCCATCCACAGGAACCCATCCTGCTGCCCAAAGAACTGTGTGACAGCCACGAGGCAATGCTGGGGCTGCTCCTTACCCACCTCCCAGGCTGTTGCACCTCTGGCATTCCTGCTCCCAGCCAGGTGAGTCCCCTCTTACCCCCACACCATCTCCTCCCCGATCACAAACCTGACCAGCTGCAAACCAAATTTCCCCTCCAATTTTCCCCAGGACMAATGAAACCCCAGCAGGTTGAAAACTGACAGCAGCCACAGCCCAGGTTTCACCCAGGTTAAAGGACTCAGCTTGAAATTCAGCTCACAGTGATTTTTTTTAAAAACACAGCAATTATCTCACATTTTCTCCTATCAGCAAGATCTGGAAACATGAATTGGAGGGGATAAAGTCAGAAATGGTTCTGAGCTACAAGCAAAACACAGTGCTCTGTTGTCATCTTATCACAGGGGTTCCACACTGTTATCTCCTTATCACAAAAGTTCCATACCTGTTTGGTGTTTCTCATAGGCAGCTCCTCAGAGCACTGACTCCTTCTTCTTCACAAAGCACCAACTGACTCTAGCTCCCTTCTTAACACCACCCCACTCTTTTATAGCATGTTCTTCTCATTGGGTACACCTGTGGCCTGTTAAAGTCAGGCCTGCTCCTAATCTTTGATAATTGGCCCAGCTGCAACTCCTTAGGGGTGAGATTACTTTCTACACTATCTTTATTTTCTTATATTCTATCCCCCTGCAGTGTTTCACCCAGGGCACACTTTCAGCAAAGAAATCCTCAGGGATCTTGTACATCTCCAAAGCACACCACTCAGGAATCTTGCACATCTCCAAAGCACAGCACTCAGGGATCTTGCACCACTCAGGAATCCTGCACATCTCCAAAGCACAGCACTCAGGAATCTTGCACCACTCAGGAATCCTGCACATCTCCTCAGCACAGCACTCAGGAATCCTGCACATCTCCTAAGCACAGCACTCAGGAATCCTGCACATCTCCAAAGCACACCTCTCAAGCCCTGGAGCACTTCAGCCTGCTCAGCATCAATAAAACTTCAGAATTTCTGCTGACACCTTCCAAACAATTCTCTCTCCCATGCAAAGCCACAGCCAGGACTGATCCCATATTCTGAAAAGCCTCTGAAGTTCTCCTTGCACAGCTGCCACTACAATGCTGCACCAAGAGCAGAAGCAGCCAGAATCTCTTCAGTTGCAATCCTCCCCATCATTTTTAATGCTTCAATGATTTTATGGGTGGTTTATCTAGCAAAGGTTCAGCCTCTGCCTCTTAAAGTACAAAAGAGCAGTAATGCTCTCAGTGAGAGCTGTTTAACCAACACCAAGACTCTTGGATGGGAGGAGAAACCAAAACCAGGAACAGCCAGCCTTCCAGTAAAGAAATTGAAAATTAATATATTTTTATTGTATAAGACAATCCCTGCCTGAAGCAACACTTGAACATTGTGGAGAAACTTGAGGAAATTACCAATAAACCATTCAAGATCAGCTCTCTAGGTCTGAAACAGAACTCCCAATAAGAAGTTCAGAGTCCAATTAATTAGACCAAAGTAATCTAATAATAAAATCTTGGGAGTGCAAACAAATCTGGAAGTGTCACTTATTTGCTCTTTATTCTTCCTCTGCTAATAGAGGTGAGKTTTCCACAGGCACAGAGTTTCTTCCATTTCCTAAGTTTTGGCCWTTAAAATTAGAGATTGCATTGATAAATGTGCACTTTAAAAAGTATTAACCTCATTAGGGATAGGTGCAATTTACTGCAAGGCAGAATTTGTGGCCAAAGCCCCTTTTTTTTAATAAAGTTGGGAGATTTACACCAAGTCAGAGTAAACTAATGAACAATTCAGATAGTCCTTTAACTCATCCAGCTTTAACTCCTTCAGTAACTCCATGTGCAAGTCCTCAGAATGAWCAAATGCAAAAGACAAAGARGAATAAATTGCATTTGSACTTCTCAGTTYCTCCAAGTATTTATAGTGTTGTATATAAAAGAAAAAAAGCTGGAGGAATGTTTATTACTTGTACTTAAAACCAGCATTTCAGACACTAGGAATGAGTTAGCTCTCAGTAGGAAGATTTTAGGGTGCCAGACCAACCTCAAGATCTCTGTGTTTTTATTTTCACATTTATAATTAAGGGCTGAGGCAATGGATCCTCTTGGTGATGTATGAGCTGTGTGAGATTGCATGAATGGAAATCCAAGAAGCAACAGGCATGCACTGCCTGCAACACCCAAATCCATCTGCAGGAAAAAAATTGGTGATGAAAACAAGCAGAATTTTTAAAATTACATTTTCCCAAAGGGAATAAAAAATATAAACAGAAAAAAGTTAACTCACTCTCAATTAATTTAAAACTTCACTCCCTTGGAAATTACTAGTTCTACAGGAAAAAAAAAAAGTCATTGCTGAAAATTTGGCTTATGCAAAAGTCATTAAAATTAATGAGAATATTTGATATTTATTTCCAAGGRAAAAAAATTAAGTCTTTTTTTCTGCATGAGAATAATCTCCAGTCTCCCAGGAACAGGGTTAAGAAATAAAGTATCAGGTATTGGAAGTCTCTGAATCAAATTCCAGCTTCAAATCCTCACTGAGTTTTCCCCAGCTCTTTTTATGAGTTACCTATTTACATTGTATAATAAAAGTTGTTTTTCAGCACAGTAAACTTTATTTACCCTGTTCTTTCTGTCTAAGAAAATATACTGCAGCCCCACACTGCAGCACATCATTTCCATCATAAAGGATGTAGGTTTGGTAAAGCCAAAAATTGATTTTTACTTTCCTGTGACCAGTGGACATCTCAAATGGCAGGTGCCCTGCACCCTTCAATATTCAGAATTGTGTCTGGCGGAGCTGCTGAGGTTGTGCTGTGCACACTGCTCACAGGGGACCCAAAGGCCATGCACGTGCAGCTTTTGAACTGAAACTTCTGCCTTTTTGGACTAGATCAAAAGTTAAACAGGCCAAAATCCAAACACACTGATTGCATGTCTYAGGTGTTGTTTTTGTCACCAACCATTCCCAGCTTCTCACAGGAAAGAAATTATATTGATGACCCCAATCAGAAAAGAAGCTGCCAGCCAAACTCAGCAATTRATTTTTATTTTTTTYCCCCCTTGGTGAATATTTACATCCCAGCACTTTACCTCGTCCTCTGTATTCCTCTGCTGCTCACCTCAGAGTCAGTGGTTTGTCTCCTGCTGCTTGTGTCAGTGCTCAGGAACACAGAATCACAGAATGATTCTGGGCAGGTGCTTTTATTGAAGAGCTCTGGGTGTCAGGGGTGCAGACCCAAATCTGACCCACCATGGTTTTGAACTGAACATGTTTTATATTCTATTMTATAACTTACATATTAATTATTAAACTTACATTGTTGTGTTGTAYACATTGATTTCATCCAAGCATGGGTTTCTCGTGATCCCCCTCAAAACCCTAAAATTTAAAGAATCTCATGATTCTTTAAACAATAATTATATCTGATCACATCTAACAAATACATCATTTAGCATATACTGGTTACACAGGTGCAGTTTCACATGACCTAGCAAATACAAGGTCTAACATTTTCCAGGACCTACCTTTAACATTTTCCCAGGGCCTACTAAGCCTAACTTTCTTTCTAGCTCCCYGAATTTTCCATGATTTTAAAATCTTGTACTATCACTTGGAATGTTACATCTCAAAGCAGGGTGTGAATTAACAGCCAGCCCCTCTCCAGAGGGGCAATTTCTCTCAGATCTGTAGTGGAGAGCAGCCTSCAAGAGATGGAGAGGAGTGAGGCTTGGGAGCTGCATTTCCAGGAGCAGCCCCAGGAAACTCCTGAAATCCTCAGAGACGAGAGAGGATCCTGTCAAGACAGGAACATCACTGCTTGAGCAATGCCTCAGAGAGAGAGAGGATGCCTGCACCTCCAGGACGCAGCCGCAGGAACCTCCTGAGCATCCTCAGAGAGAGAGAGGATCCTGCTCAGAACAGGACATCCTGAACATCATCCTAAGAGAGAGAAAGAGAACGGATCCTGCTAGACAGGAAACATACTGCTGAGCATCTCAGAGAGAGAGAGGATCCTGCTCAGACGGAGCATCAACATGCTGAGATCCTCAGAGAGAGAGAGGATCTGGCTCAGACAGGAGCGCCCAGGAACCATCACTGCTGAGCATCCTCAGAGAGAGAGAAGATGATTCCCTGCACTCCAGGAGCAGCCCCAGGAAACCATCCTGAATCATCCTCCAGAGAGAGAGAAGGGATCTGCTCAGACGGAACATCATCTGCTGAGGCCCTACCTCAGAGAGAGAGAGGATCCTGCTCGACAGGAGCGAAGCCTAGGAACCATCCTGAGCTGTCACTAGAAGACACGAAAGAACACGAAGCACACCAACCTTCTCAAAGGTGAAGGAAAGAAAAGAGAGGTTTATTTTCTTGGACTCTAACATTTATAGTTTTTTCTAAATAAAGTGACAGTGGATTGGAGGTGCAGTGACACCTTCCAATGACCCTGGTCAAACTCAACAGTCTATAACTTTCTCTCTATCCTCCATATAAACGAAGACAAAACAACTCAGTTATTGTAAGAAGAGTGTCTAAGAAGCTTCATCACAAAGATGTCAATATGACAGAAGGCTATAGAAATCTTAAAAAACCAGGGTGATGCTGAGCATCCTCCACAGAGAGAGAAAGAGGATCCTGCTCAGACAGGGAGCAGCCCCAGAACCATCCTGACATCTCCAGAAGAGAGAGAAGGATCCTGCTCAGACAGGAGACCAGTACATGCTGAGCATCCTCAGAGAGAGAGAGAGAGGATCCTGCTAAACCAGGAGCAGCCACTCACTGCTGAGCATCCTCAGAGAGAGAGAGAATCTGCCTTCAGACAGAAGCAGCCCCAGGAACCATCCTGAGCTGTCACTATAAGACACAAAGAACACAAAGCACACCACCTTCTCAAGGTGAAGGAAGAAAGAGGATTTATTTTCTTGACTTAACATTTATAGTTTTCTAAAAGTGACAGTGGATTGGAGGGTGACAGTGACACCTCTCAATGACCCTGGTCAAACTAACAGTCTATCAACTTTCTCCTCCTCCATAAAAGAAGACAAAACAATCAGTTATTTACAGAAAGTCTGAAGAAAGTTCATCCACAAGGATGTCAATATCAGAAGGCCTAGAAAATCTTAAAAAACCAGGGTGACACTGAGCATCCTCCAGAGAGAGAGAGGATCCTGCTCAGACAGAGAGCAGCACAGGAACCATCCTGAAATTCTCAGAGAGAGAGAGGTTCCCTGCCCTCAGAGCAGAAATCATCATCAACCACTCTGCAGCCAGGGGTCCTTGGGCTTAATGGGGCTTGGAGAGTGCTGTGCATGCTTTGGGCACCAGCAAGAGAACAATCAGCATTTAACTGAGCTCATGAAATTCAGTCTGAGCCAGGACTTTTCTGTTCCAGGGAAAAGAGGATGGAACACAGACAGATTTAATTATATTAATTAATGTTTGTCTTCCTGTTCTTTGTACACTATGTGATATATATATATTTATCTTTATACACTGTGACACGGATTTTAATAACTGGGAAATCTGYCTTCAGATCTTGCWCAAGAAGGATATAACAGAACTAAGTCTRAAAAGGTTTTCCAGAGTTAATGAGTATATTTGAGAGGGCCACAGATATAATTCACCTYGATATAACCAAGACTTCTCTGCTGTTAAAAATATAACTCTAAAACCAAAGAATATGCATTGATAATGACAAAAACTTTATATTTCCAGGATTCTTGCTGCAAAGTCACTTTGAAGAAAGAAGAAATATTCCTTAAAACCAAAGGCAAGAATGTTATCATCATAATTAATGGGTCCTACAAAAGGAATCTTCATCCCACAGTCACATTTACTTGGCAGTAAAGCCCCACAACCTCAATGAACCTCAAGGATTATGGAGTTAAATTAAAGCAATTAAAGGCCTATACTTTTAACTGTGTCAATTAAATGTAGTCCTGAATAACTGATGTTTAAAAAAAGGTGCAAGGGAGGTGTGGGGAGTTTGCTGCTTTCCTATTAAAAGCCAGAGTAAACAAAGCAGTGTTTTTGTGTGCCATGCATCCCATCTGTGCTCCCAGGCACTATTTAGTCTATTCACAAGAAAATAAAGTTATGCAGGACAGGGCAGGTTTCACTGCACATCTGGTGGCAAGGACTGCATCACCCTTGGACAGGACACTCCTGTGTCATTGCATCCTTCAGAAATGAAACACACTTGGGAAGGTGGGATTTTCTTTAAAACCCAGCAAATCATTTACATGGAAACCTTTAATTTCAAAATCCCAGTATGAACAAAAAATTACCCATAAAATGGGACTTTATCMCAGCATTTACCTGCTGAATGCCTTCAACACACACAGTTTGAGAACTGGTGACCAGAAAAGCTCCTTGGGAAACTCAGTTTTGATTCTYTTTAAGCTGAACCAGCTCAGTTTTGTAAATATCTTTTCTTATAAAAGGTATTTTATTAAAATACCTTTAATTTAAAAATTATTTTTTATTAAAACACTCAGAAGGTGACAGTAAGCAGAGAGTGAAGTATGAAGTTCACGTTAGGGGTAGAATATGTGTGATCTTGGCTCTTGGAAGACAGGAAATCTRATCCAGATTCACATTTCAGCAAAGATGTAGCACACTAATAACTTSTACAAATTGCAGGGAGATTCTTCAACCAGAAGTATTTACTGAAGATTTTCTTGCAAATTTGCCTGTCAATAAAATGTTGGTTAGAAGATTCTCTTTGAATACTACATCAACAGAAGATAAATACTAAGTCAGAGGARAGCTTGTTTATGATTTTATGATGAGTTTTGAGGAGGCAAGTAGTAGATAGAAGACTTAGGCATTTAAAACAATTTAACATAAGAAATGTGTCAGTTCAATTAGTCTGGAAAAAGAGAATTTTATTTTAAAAGCATTGCTCAGTGGAGAGTCTAACTCTTCTCCCATTTATTATAAGATGTACAGAAGTGTTTTTTATAGCATTGACTGGTATATTGATTAATTTCTAAAATTCATGTTCTAACCTAACAAATTGCCTTAGTCTGTGACATCCCAAAAACACAGCAAGTTTTCCCAAGCAGTTCATCACACAAGTGTTCTATCAAGAGAATTCCAGGTTCCTTTTATTTGTGCTCAGGTTTTTCAGGAGGTGCCCAGAATAACAATGGTGTTGATTGGGCACCAACCCCACGGAGCAAAGCTGGGGAGCTGCAATTTAACTCAGTGCTAATTGAGCACCTGCAATGAAAAACAATAGACCCATTAAAAAAGAAAAAAAAAGAAATATTGTTATTTTACAAAGGAAGAGCTGGAGATTCCCTGGAGGCAGAGAGCTCCCATCCATTGTGGGTCTGGGGGTGAAGGTGACACCATATCCATTTTCACAGTATTCCCATGCCGGGGTGTGACAATGCACAGAGGAATCTCTGTGGCAAAATGCTAACATCCATTTTCTCTGCTGGGAGAAGGAAAYGAAATGCAGAGGTGTCAGGTCATGTAAAAACAACCTTTCAGTGCTGTTTAACAAGGTTCAGATGAAGTATATGGCATTAAAATGAGTCATCTGCCAGCTGCAGAGCTGTGTTCCCACAGCTCTGCATTTCCAAACACCATCCCAGTGCACAACAAGCAGCCCCTCACACAAAGGTATTCCAGAAGTCCCACTGATGCCAGCTACAGGTGGGAMAGGTGGGAAAGCAGCAGCCAGGTTCTGCAGGAGCTGGGGTTAATGTCAGCCAGTGCAGAGGAGATGAAGGCACACCCAGAGCAGCTCTGGAGCAGATTTGGCGATTCTGAATTTGGGTAACGCAACAGAAAGACCAAGAGGCCACCAGAAATTTTCTCAGTTACTAAAAACAATTTAAAATCCCATGACAAACCCAGTGATTACAGCACAAGCTTGATGAAGTTTTGATTTCAAAGTCAAAATATGGAAATTTTCAGCCAAATCTGACCTGCAATGATACTTTCCCCTCGGGAAATGACCAAGACAATCACTGGCAAGGGGGAGAGCAGGAGCARAGGGCACTGAAGATGCACAGGAGATTGGAATGTAACRCTGGRGGGATTTTSTTGTGCCACAAACCCTCCCCAGAGYCRGGASAGAGCTGACTGAAGTGCATTTCTTGTCCAGGTGTCAGAAATCAGGTGACAAGCACAGGTGATTGGATCCTGTGAAGGAGATGGAACAAAATCACAGGGACAAAAGTGTGTGAAAGTGATCCTACATTTGGGCAAGAGCCTATTGAKAATATGCACCTTCTCCCTGCTCCCTGTGCTCTTTCTGCATCAGAGCAGCTGAAAAATCCAAGAGTCATTAAAATCTCCATTCCATTCTATATAAAAAAGGAAATTCATGTCAAATGCTACGCAGGATGGAGGCTCCAGCCGAAGATGTGCCTTGTACAATTTAAAGCTTAAAAAAACCAAGGGTGAACGGAGCAGACTGCCTTCAGGAAGTTATAGGAAAGCAATTTCTTATAGTTCAAACTCCTTTTTAGGCATTTAATGAGGTAGGGAGGCTGAGCACTCACGCTGAGGATGCTTTAGGAAGAACACTAAAATGTTTATGCTACACATGTATAAAATTGTTACATAACTCCCCRGATCATAACTAATAATACCCACTAACACCATTAAGGCAGGTGGACTCACTGCTGCTCTGCTTTTCAAATAAATCCTATTTTAGTTTCCTTGAATAAAGACAGACAAATCCAACTGCAGTTTCACAAAATTGGGGTGATTCTTTATTTTTCTGTGCATTTCATTCTCACTCAGGGCTTGCAGGGTCCTTTCTCAGTCCTTGGCAGAAATGATGCTTTACTCTTAATTTAAAATGCCACAGGAGTTGTGGGAAGGGGAACCCAGGCAGCTCTTTAATACCAGCAATGAAAGTAAATATAAATATACATAAACAGAACTCATTTTACTTGGACTGAAATAAACTGTGGGGGAAGGAAAGTGATTTCTCAGTTGCTCTTCAGTCTGCTGCTGAATTCCTTTTCTCTGAGTTGGTGCAAATTCACAACTCAAGGCTGGTTTTCCTGAATGTTCAATAATTACTGTGAGCGTGGATTTGGAAGTTTTGGGTGTTAAAAGAACCARGGTTTGCATTTGTCTCACCTATGATTGATGGAAGACTTACAGAAATTGGAATTTAATCTAGATTTGTCATCTCATTGCACATGACTGAATGTAATTTTACTGCTGTCACCTGAAAAGTTATGTAATGTTTCTACCTCAGTAGAACATGACAGTATTTGTAAAATACARTGGTATTTAACACTAGCCACAACTTCCTGAGAATATAATGCTAAAAATAAAGTTTCATCAAGCATTTTCTTACAAAAATGGGTYATTAGCAGATTTAGAATAAAATTATTTTATTGAGATAAGAATCAAAATAATGCTGTACACATTTATTTCTTTTAAAGAYTTTAAAAAGTCTCTTTAACAGAARTTTCCCCCAAAGAAGGGGAGGTAAYTGATAAGGAAATGGAWAACATTTGTTTTCTTTGTGGCCTTCTGCTGAACTTGTCTTCTCTTTTCATGAGGGGATCTAAACYTGGCCTGCCCACTCAGAATGATGTCCTAAAAGTGCTGAACAAGGAGGAAAGAAATTCCATTTTTGTACATTGCATTAAACAGTTTGAAATCTTTTAACACAATTCTGACACTATTTTCTTTCATTTCTGTATCAGCAGTGCTTTTTGTTCTCATCTAGAACTTTCATTTGTCATTTCAAGGTGGTAAGGGATAGAAATTCTGCTATTTAGCTATGCTGTTTTCTGAGCTGCAGTYCAAGTTTTGGTGAGCACTGAATAAAAGCAAGTAGTAAGTGATAGGATGAGGTTTTCTGGCTGGGAACTCTTTGAAAGAGGGAAAAGAAGGTCCCAGCTGAAGTGTGACTATAAAAAATGCATGTACTTTGTTCTATACATTAAGAATTTAGAGAGAAAGTTCAGAAATGCAGATTTAAGATTTTTGCCATTTAACTTTTGYCAGGTGTCCCTGTAAACAGGGATTGGCTGTTTACAGCTACAATTGATTTCTGTAATGCTGATACAACCGTGATTGGCTTTTCTGATCCAATTATTAATTGCATGAAAGAAGTGCTGCTTTGGCCATCTCTGAAGATCTTGGCAAGGCTGAGGGCCATAAATCTTTCAGTTTCTGTGTCAAACCCTGCCCTGATCACAGTGGCTGGAGCCTCAGAGGGAAGATGAAGTGCAGCATATATGTCTTTAGAATTAGTCTGCTCCCTGTGCCACGGGACTCAGCCCTGGCAGGAGGATGCTCTGGGATCCATAAATCAGGAGCTAACCTGGATGTGTCCTGATTTGGGATGCTGGGATCCAGCTGTCTCTCTGGTAATATCTTCTTTAATGCTTCATTGAGCCTGCTCTCACAGAAATGAAAATGCATGTGTTTGACACGCTCCTGTGCTTGGCTGGTTGATCAAAATAGATTTTTCTCAGCCTTTTTTTCCTCACTCATCTTTGCATGGGCATCATTATCCATTACTTAAAATTATTCTGAAGCCTCCTTCCCAAACTTATTTGAATATGCCTGTATAATCTGCACAAAGCAGTGTCCTTTTGGACATGTGATAAAAAATTAATAGGGCTTCACATTTTTTAACAGTTGGCTCCAGCTGCTGGATTTCTTCCTGTATTAAAATCACTTAAAATCTCTTTTCAGTTCTGTTCAGAAGGCAAATTATCCAGGAAGGGTAGATAAAGCAAAACTGGCAGACTGAGTATTTCCTGGTGAGATGTGTGTGTTTTAAAATATGCAGTTCTGGGAGGAAACACATAAAACATGCATARTCTATTCTAATGAGATTCCAGAAAGTTCCATTCCCAGGTCTGAAATGTTTGGACGTGATAGGAAGGAATGTGCAGCCCCAGATGGGAGCCTGAGCCCTGTGAAATGAGGGGGGAGTTATCTGTGCAGTCCAGAACAAAATGCACCTGTTGCTGTCCCCACTACTSGTGCTGCAGCAGAGGGAAAATGTCCTTTTCAAATGAAAATAAAAGAAGAGCAAGAAGTGGAGCCATGTTTTACTAAATATCCCATATTGCACAGTAAAATCCTGTGGTACAGAGTTCCTCTTCCTCTGCTCTCCTTTCCAGCCCAAAGTGATAGAGGGGAGGAGAGGGGAGAGCAATTCTGTTCCCAATATTTTGGAGGCTGAAAGATGTTAATGGATTTTTTCTGGCATTAGGCAAATAGYCTGACAGGACAATGAATCATTTTTAGAATCTCTGCTCCCACGGTGTAAAAGCAGAACACTTCTGTGTTCTGCACATTTTAAAATTTTCAGTAAGATAAATGATGTTCTAAGAGGAATGGTTATTTGGCTCAAAATTGCTCTATCCTTTTCAGTAGTAATTTATTTCCAAAATATTTKAAATGTTTACATGATGATATGTAGTGTCCTAGTTTTGCCTCATATTTACTAATAAATTACTGGYATTCTGTTAATTAATCCATCTTTTCTAGTTGTCTGAATCTAAGAAAAACTTTTGAATATTACTTAGGACATTACATGCTGTGAACACAGAATTCCACAGGCAAATTAAACCAGATATCTTATTAAATAGATACCAGATCTATTTCTGTCAGTGCAGCAGAAAGAGCCATGGYCCTGAATAAACTTAAAATTTGAGAATGCAAATGAGAGATTTCCTCAATGGGACACCTGATGATAGCTGGAGTCTTTGGGTTATTTTTTGTTGTTTTGTTTAGGTTTGGGTAGTTTTTGATGGGTTTTTTGGGGTTGCATGAGGGCATTTCTAGCACAGTTAAAGGAAATGTGAGAAAACCACAAAGATTCTGCCAAAAAAAGAGCAAACACATCTTGTGAACCTTTTATCTGTCCTTTGGCACAAGCTGGAGTTCAGTGGGATGTCAGACACGTTACTGAATTTGATTTTCTGAGTGCTCTGCCAGTGCAGCAGCACCAGCCATCCCTGTCCCTGGTGTTGGCTGTGCTGAGAGAGGATCCAAACTTCCCACATCAATTCTTGTCCCACCTGAGGCACAACATTGCTGGCAATTTCCAGGAATACTCTTGAAATCACCTTGTGATATGAAACGCTACATCACTTTTAAATCAGAGCAGATAATTAATATTAAAACAACAAAAAAAATCTGCTGTATTTATATYACAGTTATATCAGCATTACAGCCAGCAGGAAAATCCCTCCTTTCCTGGTTGCCCATCTTCCTCTCTTTTCCCTTTTTTGCCCATGTACCTGCTTGGGAGGTGCTGCTGTGGCAAAAATCACCTCTCRTTTGTTTGCTATTTTAAAATATAACTGCAAACTGTAAAGAAACAAGGACAGMAACTACTGTGGAAGCTGAGTAAGAGGCAGCACTTAAAGAGGAGGAGAAGCAAATATTTCAGAATTTCAGRACAAAACCCACTTTTCTTAGTGGCACCAGCCTCTGTGGCCATGGTTGCAGGGACTGAAGTGCCTTTTGTAATCCTCCAACATGGTCCTGCTGTAAGCAATCAATACCTGGGCTGGGGCAARCTTATCCCTCTGACCAAACCTGTCAGACTGATCACCTGCACCAGGGCTATTTTTAGGAATAATTCATCAAGGCTGTACAGACACCTTGGTGCCTACAGCAACATTCACACCTTGGAGCCTCCTCTCTCCTCCCCATCACAGTCAATCTTGCTTCAGCYTTTTACAGCTTGGAAAGAATTAATCTGTGGGGGCAAACAAGGCAAGGACAGGGTGTGCTGACAATCCCAAACTCACAGAAGCCATTTAGCATCTCCTCATAAAATCAGAAAACCCCTGGGTGACCCAGGCCAGGTCTCTGCAGGGGCAGCTGAAGGAGTTCCCCAGTTTGCTGGAGTTGCAGGAGGCAGCAGAGCAGCTGCTGTCCCCAGGAAAAAAACCAAAAACACAGCAGCAGAGTGATATTGTCTGTAATCCCTCCTGATCCTTGGGGTAGAATTTGTCCCACCCTACTCTGTCTTGTCCCACCCTATTCCTTCTTTTCCCACCCTATTCCTTCTTGCCCCAGCCTATTCTGTCTTGTCCTACCCTACTCCTTCTTGCCTACTCTACTCCTTCTTGCCCACCCTACTCCTTCTTGCCCAGCCTATTCCTTCTTGTCCCACCCTATTCCTTGTCCCACCCCATTCCTTCTTGCCCACCCTATTCTGTTTTGTCCCACCCTATTCCTTACCCCACCCTGTTCCTTGCCCCCACTATTCCTTGTCCCACGCCATTCCYCCTTGCCCACTTGTTCCCAGGAGCAGGAGAAAGGCAAACTGGGGTTTCTGGAGGGCAGAGGGGATGGCTCTTTGCTGGCTGGCAGCAGGAAAGGGGGATCTGGATCCTAGAGAGGGATGGGGATAACAAGGCTGCTCAAAGGACTCAGGAGAGATCCTGCAAACTCCAGGAGGGGGAGGAAAGCATTTCTTTCACTGAARTGTGGGAGGGGAAAGGGATCTTAGAAAACAGATTAATAGGATAGGCTGGGGAAGAGAGAAGTCCAGAACTCTAAACCACTCACAGTCTTGTGAAGTTTCTGGCAGTCCCTCGAGCCTGACTGACCCTTATTTAACAGCAGCTCACTGTAATTCCTTTGTGCTTCTGTGTCCTGCCTTTCATCCAGGATTCTGCCTGAAATTCCAAACTGTCTGATGCTCCTCATGCATGGAGGAGCATCCTCACTGTTCACTCACTCCTGTGCTGACTGCTCCTGTTCTCCAGYTCCTTTGAATTTTGCATAATTGCAGAGCTTCCCCAGCCCTCAGCACACACCTGGGAGCTCTCATTGYGAGAGGAACATTCTGTCATTCATCCCCCACCTCTGCTTCCCCTGCATTCTGGAAGAAATAAATAAAGCTACAATTAAAACTAACCAAGTCGTGTGGGCTTGCCTGTGCTCCTGAAAGCATTTTCCATGGGCTCAAGACTCACAAAACTTACTGAGAAATAGGAGTAAAATTATTTGTTAGCTGCAAACCAGGGCAGAAACCCCCTGCTCTACCACGGTGCAGACGACTCTGCTGCTGCACCTTTTTCAGAAGAAAAATATAATCCATATTCTTGTTTACCAGATTTCTTTCTGAGCCACGGAAATTACTGTGAATGAGTATGAAAATGACAACAGAGAAATTGGATGTTCTGAGATGGGAGTTCAGAGGCAATTCCAGCTGCTCTTTTAACAAGAAAAGAATGTCAGATTTCTCACTGTGTGATTATACAGGCATTCTAGACAATTTTTATTTGTTCTCGGTTTAGAATTGTGTTTCTAAAGCTGATTTATGTCTGAAACTGGTTGCTGATGTTAGGCAGACCAACTCAAAAGGATAAATTCTTGTGGCTTGGGAAGCTTCAGTGCAGAATGTTTAATGGTTGATTATTGTGGATCATTAAACTCCTTTCTGGAATAGTGTTAAACTGGAGTATTGGGGGGTGTTATAGGTCTGAATTAATTTCATGTGTACTGGAACCAGATGGGATGATTTCCTAAGGGATGTATTGATTACTTTATCTTTCTGTGATGTTTTAAAATTTTGGTTTAAAAGTGTTCACAAGCAAAGCYTTTTGTACTTATCCTGTTCTACAGAAAGGAAAGGAATTAAAATTGCTCCTTTAACCACAGCAGAGAATTTCTTTGTCCTTATGGCTGTTCTGTGTTATTGGCAGTTCTCTGCTGACCTCCCTTTCAATTCTGAAACTTTGGTTTTACTGTGCAAATTAAAGAGATTATGATTTAATTATAACCTGTGGGACAACATGGATTATTTTGAACCCGCATGACAATGAAACAATGATAATTACACATTTTTGTGTAATTTTTGTTACAAACCTGCTATGTCCACATGGTAACAGATCTTGCCATGTGCATCACTGATGAACATCACTGCTGCTCAATACAACCCAGGCTGGTGAGTGTGATAAAATGGGAACACATTGAAAATAACACATTAAATGATATACATGGGCATACATTGAAAACTATAAATGAAATAACACATGGGAATACATTGAAATAACACAGGGGAATACAAGGAAAATAATACATGAAATAACAAACATGGGAATACATTAAAATAACACAGGGGAATACATTGAAAATAACACATGAAATAACATACATGGGAATACATTGAAATAACACAAGGGAATACCTTAAAAATAATAAATGAAATAACACAGGGAAAYAAACTGAAAATAACACATGGAATAACAAACATGGGAATACACTGAAATAACACAGGGGAATACACTGAAAATAATACATGAAATAACAAACATGGGAATACATTGAAATAACACAAGGGCATACATTAAAAATAATAAATGAAATAACACAGGGAAATAAATTGAAAATAAGACATGAAATAACATACATGGGAATACACTGAAAATTATAAATGATATAACACATGGGAATACATTGCAATAACACAGGGGAATACAAGGAAAATAATAAATGAAATTACACATGGGAATACATGAAATAACCCAGGGGAGAGCTGTGTTCATGTACCACACAGACAATTCAGGACTTGAGGCTTTGTAGCTCCTCTGAGAAATAAATGATCAGGGTAAGAGGCTGTAATTTAGTGAGGSTTGTGAAGGAAGAGGGAATCCAGTGGTTGTCTTCAGGCAGGGCTGCAGACCCTAAATTCTGCTGGCATGAGAGGATTAGGAATTGAGGAGAATATTCTAATATTCTAATCTGCTTCAGGTTAGCCATTTTACTCTTTCTTACACTCCAGTGTGAAAATCTTAGGAGGGCAAACCATTGCTAACRCTGTGTTTTTATTTCTGATTTCTGCAGCAAGCAGCAAAGAAAATTCTGTCAGCTTAATCAGCCAGTATTATGTAAATGAGGGGGAAATTACAGTAGTTGATGTTTGAAGAGGGCTGTCAGCAGTGAAAGTGTTCATAATGTTTGATAAAGTTATGGCTTTTTTTTTTTGCAAACAAGTAAAAATAAGGCATGCATCACCACAATTTTCCATCCATTTAAGTTTTAGATTCCCAGTGAAACTCAAATTCAACTGTATCAAGTTTTGGCTAATCAGTGCAAGGTGCTGACCAGTGTTCAGTGCTGGTGYAATATATTTTTGTATTGATYTTGTTCACTCTTTTCAACTGTTGAAAAAATAATGAACAAAACAAAGGAGGGGAAAAAAAGCTGGAGCTGCATTAGCTGTGGTGGGGGCATTTTGTGCCCAAAATGTGTTCTTCTTTGTGTTCACATAGAAGAAAGCAGAAAATATGAACCTCCTTATCTCTAGAGAGATGATATCTTGATGTCTAGAGAGGGATGTTGGGTTGCGATGGCTTCATTGTGTTGTGTTGTTTTTGTGACCCTGAAATACCAGAATATGTGAGATTTATCAGAGATTCAGAAATAAATAACCACAGTGGCTTCAACTGTTACAAATGAAATGCATCAGAATAAGCTGGAGTTACCTAAGGCTTGCAGAATTCAATGGAAAATCTGGAAATTARGAACAAGGGAGAGGGTATTTCCATCTGCAGTATTTCCATCATTGGATGCTAAAAATGAAGAATCACAGAATGGTTTGGGTTGAAGGGACTTTAAAGCCCATCCCATGGCAGGGACASCTTCCACTGTCCCAAGGTGCTCCAAGCCTCAATGTCCAACCTGGCCTGGAACATTCCAGGGATCCAGGGGCAGCCACAGCTGCTCTGGGCACTGTGCCAGGGCCTCAGACAGACAGACAGACAGACAGAATCTCTGTGCTGATGGGTACAGCAGAATTCTTGCTGATTTCCCAGTGAAAAGTAGAATAATATGAATTTTTTCCTACTGAAAGACACCTGCACGGCACTTGGGAATACCTGGCTGCTCACACAGAAATCCCAGTTTGACCAGGATGCTGTCCTGGATTCAGGACTGGTGACTTCCCCYGTTTCCATTGTCCTACCCCCTGCTGATTACACTTCTGCTTAAGCAGCTCTGAAAAAGAATTACCTCGAGGATCATTCCATTGAATTTCAACCTAGAAGTCTTTTTAGTGTAATTCAGTGAACTTTGATTTTTCATTAGTCTAAAATTGGAAGCTGAAAAGTAGTAGCTTGTATAATTGCATGTCACAGTGCCTGCAATATACTTGCAGCTGTATTTCCTTGATTTTCTTTTTGTGTTGTAGGGTACCTGCATTGTTTTGAAATAGAAAATAATACTTCTGAGGTAGCGTGCATAAAGAGAATTATTTTATGTATTGAGCTGCTCTGGATAGAATTCTTTTCTTTTTTAGAATTGCTTTAGCTAATTTACAGCTCTGTTGGTTGACATATATCAACAAAAATAGATGCAGACARTCAATTATTTGAATTACGTTCAAAGGTATTCTCATCTCTGTTTTATAAGAAAAGAAACTTGAATGGAGCAGAGCTTTTCCTGTGCCAATTACAGCTGTGCAGCCTCCTGGGAGGAAGGAGCCATTCAAGCCAGGGTTTTGGGGTTTGGGTGGTTTTGGGTTGGTTCTGGTTTGTTTGGTTTCTCACACTGCTGTCAAAAATCAGACCTGTGAGAACATCAGATTAATTTAGGGGTAARAAGTGCACTGACTTTAGCCTTTTCATCTGAACAGAGTCCTGCAAAAACCAGTGTATAAAATACAATAAGTGGTGATGCTGCTTTTGAGAGAGAGAAGCAAAATTTTGGGTAGAGATCCTAAAGGGCTTTTCGCGGTTCCTATTTAAAATGTCAGTGCTGCTTTCTCAAAAGCAGTACCTTGGACAGCAACACTGCAGGGTGGGTGGAAGATTTCGTSTCCTGGAGTGCCCAGTGTGTGCTCACTCCCATGGCTGAGCATTTTCTGCTGCCCCCAGATAAGCAGAGCTGGGATTGACCAGGGAGATTGCCTGTCCCTGCTTAGGAATGGGGGAACTGTGTGTCCTGTGAGGATTTTCCTTTGACAGAGAACTCACAGGCATTCATGATGTGATCCTCATGTTGAGAACACATTCCCCACTCTTACACAGTCTATAATTTTAATAAGCCATAAAACAATTTTTAACTTAAAAGTTTTCTTCCCTTCCAAGTTTCTTTTAATGTGTCCACAGGCTTGATTTATTGTAAATCCCTTTTATTGTAAGGTAAAGGGACTTCCTCTTCTAAATCACCAAGGTATTTCTCTATGTTCATAATGAAATAGTTGGATTTTTTCAATCTCTCGTGTTTGGTGGCTGAAGTTAACSTGGCTCTTGTGTTTGGAGGAATAAAGGAAAATCTCTGAACACAGTGGTAGCAAATACAGCTGACAGCAGTAAGGAATTTTTAAGATAAAGATGCGAGGGGAGAAGAAAGAATCCTTAATAAAATTAAGGGTTTATCAAGCCTTGTTCTTGGGCTGAAAATTATGTTTCTTGTATGTAATTTGCATGATACAAAGTGCTATAAATAATTGAAAATAATTCCTGGCTCCACAGTTACCTACTTCTGCTCAAATTGACTTGTCAAATATTTGACATTCAGATTATTCTCTCTGTTTGAGTGCAACTGCAGAGACTGTTATGGAAAAATACAAGCATTCAGAAATTCAAGCTTTTCACTGGAATTTCATATTAACATTTTAATATGGATTTCCTAATGTTTTCAAAGCACAGAGTAAAGAAAAACAAACTAACACAGCTTCTGCTGGTGACCAGCATAGTGGTTTAGATGCTGAAAAYTGGTTTTCCAGATTATCAAAGGACAAAGTTGCAAAGCACCAGGTGCTCTTTAGTTTATTGCAAAATGGAGCTGATTGCTGTTCTGGCTGCTTTCCTGATTTTCATAGWATTCATTAGAATCAGCTAATAGATAACAAGCTGAATCAGCATTTTGATTAAGGAGATTATTCTAATAATAAATTAATAGGCTTTTTACTTTTGAGCAAAAYAGCAGCCAGAGAACTCTTAAAGCTTTTGTTTCTATGAGCCTTCCCAGGCAGGTTCTGGAGCTCCCAAATTTCCCTCATTTGRCTGCAGCAGGAGGATAAACTGCATCCCATGGCAGCTCTGCTATTTAATATTGCCCTTAAGAACAGAAAGCTCAAGTGGAAGCTTCTAGAAGAACTTCTGTAATAAGCAGAATAGTGTAGCTTTATAAAATGAAGCCCATTTATTTAAACAACAAAATCAMACCCAGCAACTAAGTCCCAATTAAATCCCTGATTGAAATTAATAGAGGTGCTCACTCGGACAGGGTGAGAGCRTTGATATGTTACCCCTTTGTTATCCTCAGTTCATCCCCTCTTGGTATTTAAATAGCATCCTAATAAAGCAGACTTGAAGAAGAACACTGGCAAGAACATGAAGGGTTTGGGGAGTGCTGCTAATGATCATTTCCACTCCTTCTGTCAGCATCAGGAACCYGTAACACATTTCCCACAGTCCTGAGCTAAGGTATTTTTCTGTCTCTTCCTGGTTTACATTTCTTGTGCAATAGTGCTCCCAAATCTTTCCTTCTAATTCTCTCCCCCCTGGGAAATAATAAAGGCTKTTTTGTTATCCTAACTTAAAGACAATCAATGAAATTAAAATGAACTGTCATCTAACAGAAATGCAAATGTAATCTGCCTTAGTCATTTCCCTGCCCTTGCTCATCAAGATACCCTCAAAGAGCTCTCTGCATACAAGATTGCCTCCTATTTATCTCTGTTTATCTCTCTATTTCATCTCCTGAGAGCAGTGATGCCTCCTGATTCTTTACAGATCGTACCAGAGTTACCTCAGTAATTTAAGATGATGCTCGATGACTTTCACCCAAAAAACCACATTAAATATTTCTGACAGAGCAACGAGACGTTGGGCAAAAAAAAAAAAACCAAAAACCCAACAAATTACTCCTCAGAAAAAATAGACTCTAAAGATAGAATATAGAGATAATCTCATTTCAGCTTATTAATTATGCCTTGTAAGCAATGAATCAAATCACTTTGCTGTATAATACAATTACTGCTGTAATTTGTAGTCATTACAGTTTGCACTGAGGTATAATTGTGTAATTCATTTTCTGCAGGTTATTGACAGAGAAGGTCTTAACAACTTCAGCATGGAGGCTCTGGGTTTGCTACAGTTTAATTTGCAGATCATTAGCACAATAGACCTAATAGCTTGCTGTGTCTGCCCATCAAGGAGTTATTTATGTCTGGAGCAGGCACAAAAGAGGAAGATGAAGAAGAGATTGGAGGTAGAGACATTATTGCCTTGTTCCCCTTGCAGGTTCTGGTGCATCAGTCCTGGGCAGGGTTAATTCTCTGGGCAGCTGCATTTTCTAGCAGGTTGTTTGAAGATGAGGTGGCTTTCCTGCCTGCAGTGAATTATTCCAATTAACAAGTTAATATTTTGGCATAGTCGTCTGCATCTGATTAATGTTCATTAAATCAATCATGATTTGATTGAAATTCATTTTTAAGTGTCAACCTTCCCATTGAAATGGAGCACAAGAAGTGCTGYTCCTGCTGACATCTGCAATGGAATAAAATATAACAAATAAGCCATGTTCCAATCGTGGTTTTCCTTCTGGTTCTGTTAAATGTCTATTCTGGCTCTTATTCATGGTGGCTTTGGGTTTTTTGGTTTGTTTTCTTTTTTTTTTTGCCTTTGATGTGTCTCTAAAGCATTTTTAGGATGATTACTTTTACATTTATTCCAGCTCCTTCTCAAATAACTGGCTGTGCTTCTAAGTTATTGTGAGYACAATTATTCATAATAAATGTGAGATGAGATTAAATGTGCCCACTGAGGTGACAGAAAGAGGGACAGAAAGAAAGAATCTTGTATTTGACCCAAGCAACAGCACCCAGGAAATTTGTATTCAGGAGTATGAAAAATATCATATCCTGCATGGAAACCATAATTATTTTTCCACACTTCCTGCCATTATTGGAAATTCCTTTTAATTGACCATTCTCAATTRGCATGTTTTCATGCAGTCATAATTTCTACACCCTATCTCCTGAGAGTTACATACATCTTAAATTATATTTAAGAAAATTATAAGGAATTATATTCCTTACTGTTTGCATGTAACTTCTTTTTTTAAACTACTCTTTAGGGGAAAAAAAATCTTTTTAAAAGTTGCCATTGGGGCCTGCTACCAAGTTCTTCCATTCTTTTCCTTGATACAAACTTTATCCTCAGAATGCAGAATTCAAATTGTAAAGCCTCAGAAATTCTTTGAAAAAATAATAATGGCAAATGTTGCTATGGTTACAGAGCCATTCCCATTTGCTTTGCTTTTCTGCCTCAGTAATGAAAGTGGAATGAGGGATTTTTATTCCAACTGTCTGTACCATGCTTTGTGGGGGAAATGCATATCCCACTAAATATTCCCYATTAATTTTTGAAACCAGAATGTTTTGGGGGTTGCTGTTTCTGAAGCTGTTTTCCCCTGTTTTCTTATTAAAGTTGATTAAAGACAAATATCATCTCAAAAGCTGCAGTGAAAGTGTGACTTTTGCTCACAATTCTCTTGGATAAAGGACAGACTCAATTTCTATCCTTCCTCAGTCTAACACCCCTTGGGTATAAAATACTGAGCTTGAGTTGCCTTAATTTACTGAGTTACCTTATTCTCAGGAGTGACTGGCACTGGGGTTTTTATTTTAAGGCTGAAGCACAGGATATCCTGAAGATTTCTYGAGCTCATGTGGAACAGATAAAGTAGTGCTTTGGGATGTTCAAGCTTATCCCTCTGGGCTGCTGGGTTTTTTGTTGKTTTTTTTTTAGTTGTACTTTTGTACTTTTGTGATCAGCTTGCAGTTCCTTGTCCTTCCAATAACTCAAACCTCTGTGACCCCAGAAAAATCCTCACAATGCTTCACTTCCCAAGGCACTTCCCTCACTGTCATTCCTACTGTGGCAGAACCGAAACGTTTGGGAAAAGCCTCCTGATRTTCCTATCAACAAAAGCATCAGCAGCAGCTTTTCCTGCGAATGGAAATGCATTAGGAAGCAGGGATTTGCAGCTGAACTGCTCTCCTGAGGACCATGAGCAGGCTCTGCAAGGCAGCAGAGATGTGGCACCACTGAGGCTGGAATCACCCGTGCCTCCCCTGGGGTGTCCAGCCCTGCTGCACAGAGCTTTTTGGGAAAATGCAATGCAAACAAAGGCTGCTAGGCACAGAAACACACCAGAGATTGTGCAGGGGGTTCAGGGTTTGGGGGTTTTTCCCAAAACCCCATTTGGGATGAGAGCAGGGCTCTGTTTTCCAGGAGCTGAAGTCCTGCACTATTCACAGAGCCCCATCAGGATGAGGTTCTTTGCTGGCTGTCTCAACAGCACAAACAGGAGTGGGGATGGCAGCAGGGCCCTCATTAAGGTTTTCTGATACTTTTTCTCAGTAACAAGCAGTGCTCACCAGCTCCAGTTTTGCCAAGCAGCTATGTGAATTTTTCCATTCTGCATGGCTTTTCTGGGTCCTCAGACACACACCCACACAGAGCCAGACTCCCTGTGATGCTGTGTTCCAGTTTATTTWATTATTTCAGCCAAAGAAGTTGAGAGTTAACCTAAGGAAGCAGTATATTATTGTGGGGTTTTATTTTGGGGGATATTTTTAGGCTGGATTTCATTTTCCCTTCATTCTCTTGAGCCTTTGATTTTCAGAAAACTTTGACTTTGCTGCAGAAACTACACTCGATGGACTTGAGCACTTATCTGCCTTTGCTGCCCCATGAAAACCTGTGCACATTTTCCAAACCACAAGAATAAGAACTCCAGCTAATTCCTGGACAGGATTGGCAATGAAGCTGAGTCCTTCATGGGTTTTTTTGCCTGGATATTGTCTGTTCTCACACAGCAGCTGCCTGTGCAGACTCTCAATGAGCCTGGGCAGGCAGGGAAGGGAAAAGCTCTGGGAATTTCCCATTCTGGGGTGCAGCAGCTGCYCCAGGCTGGAAGGAGTGGGGCAGAAATAGGGCTGGGGGCTGCTGCTCCTCTGAAGCCCCTGCTGATGTGGGGCAAAACCAGGAAGGATCTGAATGTGGACACTCTGTGCAATGTCATCATCTAGGAATATTTYAAAGATTCCAAGGAACGTGGTGCCTAAAGCTTCTTTGGCAGAAAAAGTCACTTCCAGAAGGGACAGGAGCCTGAAGGTGCCACAGCTGCTGTGCCCTTGGGCTGGGAACTCTGGTTTGAGAGCCAAGCAGCAGCAAAGGACAGGAGCAGCTCGTGATGGAGATCTGAGGCTTGCTGGGATTGCTCAGATTCCCTGCTCTGTGCTGGCAGCACAGAACTGGGAGATAAGAGCACCTCTGTGATGTGCAGGCAGAGCTCAGACACTTYCCAGCGCTGTAAAGAAAGAAATAAGTGGTGTTTTCTTTTTTCTTTTTGCACTGGCAGTTGACTGGGCTCTTGAGAAATGGGGAGGAATGGAGGAGAGGAATTGCAGGAATTTTAGAAATGGAAGTTAAAAGTGGAGAATTCAAGAGGACTGCAGAGAGGAAGGTGAGTAAAAAAGGGCTGAGAGGAGTCTGGTRTTTCAGGAGGGAGAGGTGGGGGACCCATGAGAGTCTCAGACTGCAGCTGACAGAATAAACATTGGGGAGAGCAGAATAAAGCTCAGGAAAGAGCACAGTAGAACGAATTTTTCAAATTTCAGAAAGAAGAAAGAGTGTATCCACAGAATCYTGCAGAGTCTGGATTTAGAGTTGGACAACAGCAGAAAAATCAGCCACTAACAGTGTCACACCCAAAGTCACYCCTGCCAGGGAGGGGGTCAGCATTTGCTGCTGCTCCTCTAGAATGAGTKATATTATTTATTATTATTAATATTATTATTCAATATTTAGCTGTGCTTCTTCAGTGACAGTCAAATTATAAATTCCTTGAATCTTTTCAAATTATAAAGTGACCAGAAGTGGGTTAATCTGGAGTACAGTTGATATTCACTGCTCAAGGTTTACTCTGACTGACCCCTCAAAAACACAGAAATGGACACTGSAGCCTTCAGAGACAGCTGCAGACCTAAAAACTTGACTGAAAAGCCCCKGCAATATTCTTGAAAAAAATAAAGCCATTTTTGTCCAAATGTATTCTGGAAGCTGCCTTAAACAATAAATGTTTCTGATTCTTACTTGCTAACACTGTCARAGAATTTTGACGCTCTGTGCAACATCATAATCTAGGAATATTTTAAAGATTCTAAGGAACTTCATGCCTAAAGCTTCTTTGACAGAAAAAGTAACTTATTCAAGTTTTAGTTTTGTATTTCTGTGAAATTTATCTTCAAATATTTGACTGAAGTTTTGAGACGTCTCTCTTGATTTCGTGAGATGTGAAACATTTAATTAAAATTGACTTAAAATCTAAAGAAATACATGGAGAACTGGTTCAGATAACTTAAACATGGGGTAGGGAAAGACTTTATATATTTGCATATTTTATTGCTGGATATAAAAAAGCAATTTTTCAAATAAATGCCAGTTCTTCTGAGCCTTCCACATTTATCTGCAGAAAGATCAAACAGAGTATGAAATTTCAGAATGCTCTGACTTCCTAAGCTGCACTAAAAATATTTTAGTTCTGGCTGTCCAATGCAAGTTACTGGAGGATGTTCTGTGATTTAATTGGTCTCTACTGGTTTTATGCTCAAAGGACAGTTCCCTTCAGATARCTGGCAAAACTCTTGCAAGAAAAATAGCAATCAATATCTAAAATGGGGTTATTAAAGGGAAATCTTATCTTCTTTGTCKAGCTCAGTTTAAATTTTTATACATTTTTTTCAATTTTAGTCACTGAAATATTTTTTTAAGTATTAATGCTGCTCTGTCTGTAATTTTATGCCCTTTGTTGTTTCCTAGAACTGACTTCAATATGGGATGAGAGTTGCTGAAGGTTGGATTGACATCCTTTGCCAATTCCCAGCCAGAATTCCCACCCACCCCAAAGCCTGAACCTCTGAGAGCAGCACCAGCACCCCTGAGCTCTGGGTGCATCTGCAGGGAGTCCAAYAAAGAGGATTTTAATGCCTTAAACCATCTCCCATTTAAACCTTCCCAGCTGCTCAGAGATGTGTCCTACTAAAAACACTCTGTGCTGTCCAAATACACAGTTTTATGAAGTATAAATCATTTTCCAAGTGATTCTTTATCTAGGTTTTAGTGTTTACACCTGCAGWTATCTAAAATCTGCCACGAGTCTGTGCATTTTGGGCCTGGAGCTGTATTTATGTCACACCCCACACATTCCCTGATGAGACAGATTCATACACACAAATTGTTTTAGTTGTCCACACCCTAAAAGCACAGTGTTTGATGATATTGATTCTTGCTTAAAACAAAGGGTGATCACAGAATCATTAAGGTTGAAAAACAACTCCAAGGTGACCAAACTCAGCCTCTGGGAGATGGTTCATTGGGCATGGTGGTATTGGGGCAGAGTGCCACCAGCCCCACTCATTTATTGAACACACCCAGGGTTTGKGACTGCTCCACTTCCCTGGGCAGCTCATCCCAATGCCAGACCACTCCTGCAATTAAGTAATTTTTCCTTATAGCCAACCTGATTATTGATTTTTACTTACAAAAAGAAAAAAAAAAAGAAGAAGGTGATTATTGAGTGATTCTTTATCTAGTGAATTCAGCCCACTACTTACAGTGAATGCTGGAATAATCATTTTTTAACAAGTGGAAATAAAGGTGTAGCAGGAGGGCAAAGGAGCCTGGAGAACTTCAGATGTTTTTGGCAGGTGGAAACTCATTAAAACTGCTCATGCTTGAGGAGGTGGCAGAGGGAGTCTGTGCTGTGCTGCTCTTGAGACAATGCTCACAGAAATATTCCTGTTTCATCTGCCTGATAAATGGTGATCTTGGAAAAGAAAGTGGTTCTTCTGCAGGCAGCTGTGCAATTCAGTGCCTCACACTTCCTTTCTGTGAGCCCCATAAAGATGAAGTCTATTGCCTCAGACATTTACAAATCAAATCTTTTCATGCCACTAACTGCTGCTGGAGAGAGGCGCAGATGGGAAATCCCTGCTTGGCTCCGAGGGGAGGGCAGCAGCAGGGCAGAGCCTGCACCCAGAGCCCTGAGCAGCACCCCAGGGTGAGAGGAGCTGTGCTTGGGGTGCTGGGAAACAGCCCTGCACTTCAAATAATGAGGGACAGAACCCCAGCAAGGCTAGCTTGTCCTAAGTCCTGCACTTCAAACCAAAAACTGACTGTGTCACAGGGGTTCTTGGACTGGGGAAGAGACAAGGATCTGACTCCATGTTTCAGAAGGCTTGATTTATTATTTTATAATATATATTACATTAAAACTATACTAAAAAAATAGAAGAAAAAGATCTCATCAGAAGGCTAGCTAAGAATAGAATATCAAAGAATGATAACAAAAGCTTGTGTCTGGGACAGAGAGTCCAAGCCAGCTGACTGTGATTGGCCATTAATGAGAAACAACCACATGAGACCAATCACAGATGCACCTGTTGCATTCCACAGCAGCAGATAATCATTGGTTACATTTTGTTCCTGAGACCTCTCAGCTTCTCAGGAGGAAAAATCCTAAGGAAAGGATTTTTCATAAAATGTGTCTGCAACAAAAAACCATCTGTCCATCCTCCTCTGCTCTGGGTCCAGCTTCTTGATGCTGCACTGCAGAAATGTCTGCATTTGGGGGTGGGATTGCTTTTTAATTTTTTTTAATTATTATTTTTATTTTATTTATGGAAGCAGAGGCATTTCTTTTTGCTGTTTGCACACACAGCAAACCACACATTTGGGGAAGGGCTGAAGGTTTGAGGAGGCTCTGGAAGGGGCAGGGCAAAGCCCCTGCCTGGATTGCAATTGTTTTTCAGCCAGTGCCACTGGACATGCACCTACATAAAGCTCCCACACACTTTCATAACTCAGATGTTTTTAATTAAAATGAAATTATAGCAGTTCTGTCACTCTCTCTCTGTGGATGTAGATAAACTGATTGAACACTGTTTTCTTTTCTGGTCTTAAATTGTAATGTTTCATAATATCAAGCCACCAGCAGAGCACTCACAACTAAAACAACAATGTCAATTTGATTTTAGTTTAATCTAATTCAGGACAGAGCTTAAATCTTATATAACACATATGRCAGTTTTTATTTTTATCTTTTGGAAAACTTATACCGAGAGTTTGAAGCAATTTAAACTTTTAAACTGAGAATGATGTCAACCCAAAGATTGGTCAATATTGGGACAAAAGCTGATTTTAGATCCCTCAGCAGATCTGGAATTGCTTTCATGAGCTGACCTCTAGTTTTTTATTTTTGAAATATAAAGATGTGAGTGGCATCCTGATGTCAGTGTATAAAGTTCTTTCCTCCACAAAAGCACAGCATGTTAAAATTCCAAGTGATAGAGGAGGCTTTTCTGGCATGCAGCAGGAAACATTCTGAGTGACTCCAGCATGGTTTTCCTCTTGTCAACAAGTTAATTTGAAGAAAAATAGCTGCGCTTCCAAAATAATAGTGTCTCCTGTCATAGAATTGCTGAACACTTGGTTCTGCTACAAGGATTTTTATTAGAGAGAAGCAAGACTAATTTACAAACATCAAGAGGCAGAATGTGATAAACCTGGCTGTGCTTGGATGTTTAGAGAATCTGCACTGTCAGTTTAGCTACAAATGTGCTGTGGCAGTCAGGAACACTTGCCAAACTTCACTGCAGCCAAAGCCCACTTGGTATTCTAAAAGGATTTCTTGTTTTTCTGAGACAGACAAAGGTCATAAAGTCTGACTTGATGCAGTGTATGTCTCCATCATCTGGGTATTCAAAAGAYAGAAGTCAAAGTCCTTAAAGTCCATTGCAGCTATTCAGTTACATGGATTAGAAATGTACACTTGAATTTCTTTCCTGTGGCATTTTCATCTGAGACGTGCAAGAGAGGTGAAGGGAAAGAATGAAGCAGCAGGAATGGATTAAAAAAGCTTTTAAGCTCATCCTAAAAAGAAATATATTGCATCTATCCATCCATCAGTCACACTGCCCATGACCACTTTAAAAATTCTAAAAGTCCAACACCTTTTTGACAGTKATTGTCTATAAATGTGTACTGCAATTCACTGCTCCATCCACGATTTTACACTGATGCAAAATATTATGAATTCATAATTGTCCACAGCACGGCTGGAGACCCACCTGAGTTTTGATAATGACAATTTCCCAAACTTCTGCAACTCTGCCAGCACAGCCTTCAGTAATTTGCCTCCTTTTGTATTCTGGAAACAGCTACAAAAACTGATAGTGTGTGCTCCTGGGTTTGGTTTTCTCCTTTCTCCTAAAAAGAAACACATCATTATGGCCTCCCTGCCACCTTTGTGAACACAAGCTGTTACATATCTCTCTCTCCTGGATATTTTTCAGAGCTTCCACATGGACTTTTTTATCATTGCTCACCTCATAAGACCCTAAGGCACCTGCTGAGGAATTCCCTGTGAGCCCCCAGTCCCTGTGATGCAAACACTAAATGGCATTTGCAGTGCAAAGCTGGTTKAATTTGTTTCCTCAGCAGCAAATCAGAGGGTGGATTTTTAACTCTTTTTAAGGACACCTTTTTTCTAGAAAGAGATGAGCTCTGCTACCTGAGCTGCATGTAAACCAGAGTCAGCTCTGTAACTGGGGRCTGAGCACAGGGTAATTCTCACCTCTGAACGGGATCTTGTGTTTATTAGAACACATGTGTGTCCCAGCTACAAATCAGCACTAAACTCTACAAGTCAAGGCCTCTTTGACTTGAAACAGCTGCTAAAGGCAGAAATCAAACACACAGAGACAGAACCCAGTCCTGGCAAGCTGCACTGGGAGCTTTCAAACACCACCGAGTGCTTTTACCAATATTTTTGCTTTCACTTTCATCACTGTAAAGGCATTACATGATTCCCTCTGAAAATAMAGCTATCCAAGGAAGATGAAATAAGAGAAAAATCTATATCTGAATGTATTATTTGCCTGTTGCCTCAGAGAACAGCTCATTGCTGCAGTGCTCTAACGAGGCACTCTGTGCTGGGCTCTGCCTGCATTCCTAATGACACAGCTCTGCTCTCTGCAGTCTCCAGCAGCAYTTCTGTACTGGCACACAAAGGCTGAGCATCCTGCCTCTGATTCCACAGGAAAAGCTAGGAGAAAAATGTGTCGGAACTGAGGGCCCAAGACGCGCTGCAGAGGCGCGACAGCGATGTCGCCCAGAAGGAGAGAGGCGAAAATGCTGCTATACTGGAGGGGCGAAGGAAGAGAAGAGAGACTAGGGCAAAGTGGAAGGGGAAGGCAGAAATGGGGGAACGAAGGGCGCAAAAAAAGAGGAAAAGGGGAAAAAAGAGCAAAAGAATGGAGAAAAAAAAAAAGAAGGAGGAAAAAAAAGAAAGGGGGAAAAAAAGAGAAAGGGGAAAAAAAAAAAAGAAAGAGGGAAAAAAAGAAAGGGGGAAAAAAAGAAAGGGGGAAAAAAAGAAAGGGGGAAAAAAAGAAAGGGGGAAAAAAGAAAGGGGGAAAAAAGAAAGGGGGAAAAAAGAAAGAAGGATTTCCAGTTAATGCAGAAGGGAGCTGCCACCTGAGACTGGCACATGGGGCTGTGTCAGGGTCAGGGATCTTTGTCCTTGCTGGGCATGGACAAGAGTGCCCAACCTGTGCCAAGGCATCACCATCCTTACATGGGAGAATTTTTCCTAATATTTACTTCAAACTCATATATTCACCCTTACAGGGGAGGATTTTTCCTAATTTCAATTTCAAACTTAGTCCCTGGCAGTTTGAAGCCRTTCCCCCTTGTCYCCACTATATGCCCTTGTAAAAAGTTTCTTGATGAAAGGTATCTAGGCAAAAATAATTTCATTTTTCTCCTGGCTTTCTCAGTTTCTGCTAAGCTGAGGTTTTCTGAGGGAGAGGACAGGAATAGACATTAAATCAGACCAAAGATCTTCCTTCTCTCACCCCTTAATGAATGCCATGGAACCCAGCCTGCTGGGTCTCTCATTATCAGGTAATCATGCTGGACCTAAAATAACTTCACTTCTSAAGCTTTATCAGAACCTGACCTTTCCTTAAAACCTTTTAATAAATTGTCACTTTCTTATGAAACTAATCTTGGAAAAAGACCTGGCCAAGGGTTTGCCCATGGACTTTTACTTTAGACATCAGCATGGATGTGAATCCATGATTACACACACACTGTCCTTCAGCACTACTGACCAACCAGCAATTTAATTTTACTTTCAGCCACAGGCTTTTTTTCTTATCTTTTTGTGTAAATAAAAAGCTTTGGGAACTATAGGTTCAGGCATAATTAATAAAGCCTTGTGTATTTATGGCAGTATTTTAAACTTCTCAGTGGACCACTGCAATTTTCAGAGCAAATGTGTAAAAATCTCCGTCTCTTGTCATGCCAGTCTGATAACAGAGGAGCAGTTTCAGAGCTCTGTCACTCCTCTCACATTCTGTTTACAATAGCAGCCAGCCTTTTTTTGATTTMTACTTGCTTGAACAGTTCTCTGGCAAACCTGGTTTGTGCTTTTCTCACGTGGCAGGAAAGAGAACCAAGCCATGATTACACCACAAATCAACACCTGAGAGATTTAACCTCTGGCCAAGAGCTGTCTCAGGATAGATGGCATTGCACATGCCTGTGAGCATCACCAAAATAARCAGAGCCTGCTCAGGAAGCTGGCAGTACATCACACAGTAATTCCCAGCTGAGGAAGAATTCCTGGATAATCCCCAAACACTGCCAGGATTCCCTGCACCCCCAGCACAGCCCTTCCCTGCTGGACAGCAGCACAGACCTCCACTAAGAGATGCAGCTTATTCTCAATTCATGGGTTTGGTCTGACTCATTCTCCTCAGAGGTAACACTGCTTCCTCACTGTCCAACAGCTCAAGAAGCAATTTCCAGCATAAATTCATCCCAACACATGGCATGTGGTGGTGTTTGCAGGGGTCCCAGGAGGAGAATCTTGACTCCATTTTTCAAAAGGCTGATTCATTATTTTATTATATATATTATATTAAAAGAAAATTATACACTAAAACTATACTAAAAGAAGAAAGGATTTCATCAGAAGGCCAGCAAGGAATAGAAAAGAATGATAAAAAAATCTTGTTACTGACCAGAGAGTCCGAGCCAGCTGACTGTGATTGGTCATTAATTAAAAACAACCACATGAGACCAATCRCAGATGCACCTGTTGCATTCCACAGCAGCAGATAATTGTTGTTTTTCTTTTCCTCTGAGGCTTCTCAGCTTCTCAGGAGAAAGAATCCTAGCAAAGGATTTTCCAGAAAATATGCTGTGACAATGGCATTTATACTTGTTCTTGGCTAAAAATCAAACAGCAACTAACCAATGAMACAAAGCAAACAAAAAACCCCACACAACCCAACAATCCACCTTTTTAGAAGGGAAGGTCTCATTTTCAGGCATTTATCCTTCAGAGACTGCTTTGGGCTGCAGTTTGACACAGAATTGCCCAGAAGTGTGGTGGGCCAGCCTTGGCTGATGGGCAAACTGCACCCAGCTCCTGGCTCAGCCTCCCTCAGCTGGACTGGGGGGGATAAATGGGGAGAACACAACCAAGGAGGTTCAGGGGTCAGGACAAAGACAAGGAGATTCTCCAGGGGCACCCAGTGCAGCAGCTCAGCCTTCTGCTCMTGTGCACATTGCATAGRGAATTGTTACTCTGACCTGACAAACCCAGAGTCACAGCTCTAYCAGTCTTTGTTATCAGCTTGTCAGCCACCTAATAAATACATTCCATCATCTCTGTGGGAGTTTCACTCATTTAGATGGTAATTCCTCTTCATAGGTATGTTCTACACCAGGTGCCAAATATAATCATCTATAATATGACTGGGGATGTATTTTAACACTTTTCATGTTCCTGCATTTGTGTACAGTTTTACTATGTAGGAAACATCTGAATTTAAATTTATATGTCCCATCCATGCAGGACATCTTCCTCTTGAAACTTGGAAACATCACTGCACTTCTGAAAAGTGACAGCAAGGCAAAGTAACAAAAATTTATCTCAAATCCAATTAAAATTTTTGAGCAGTCTAAGCTACCCTTGAATATTTTTTATCCTGGTCTGTTTGTGAAGTGTCCTATGAGCTTGGTGGTGCAGTAGAAGTGATTTTAGAGTATTTTTTTTCATCTGAATTGARGTATTCAGGATGTTTCTCTCCAGGCTGCCAGGCAGCTGCAAATGGCTCTGCAGTTGTCTCTGCACACTCACAGATTGGCCTTCAGGGAGGGAACAGGGACCAAGTGAGAGCATGGCATTAATAAAAGCCAGACAGGCTCTGCCACACTTTGTRTCAGACTCCCAGTCTACAAATCTGGGCCAGATCTTTCCCCAAGTACTTCTGGAAGCTTTTCTATCCCATCTGCAACAAGGAACAATAATTTTAGCTGATTTTTTAGTTATTTTAGTGAGCATGTATATAAATTTTGCATAAATATATTTAGAACTGTATCTATAACTTTAAGGTGTTTTTTTAAGAACTGTTTGAGCAATGCAAGCACAATCTTTTTCAGATTTTAAAGAGAAGCAGACTTTACTGTAGAGGACTTCAGCCTGTAGCAAAGGGGGAAGAAGGGAAGGGGTATTAGCAGTATCTGCCACTATTGCCAGRATTTTCTACTGCCAAATCCATAACACTTTAGGTCTGAAGTTTTCTGAAGGACAAACCACAGTCCCTATTAATTCCCATCTTAAAAGTTCCATCTCCAAAGTCTGTCTCATTCTTTGATGTGTAAAAACTGAAGTGCATCCAGGATGAGGACTCACCTGTGAAAACATGGCAATTAGTTCTGCATGAAAGCAATCAAGTCAAATTCAAGRAGGAGAACAAGCTCTTCTGTCTCAGAGACTGTCCCAGAAGGCCCTTCCAAAAGGATGATCAAGTACACTGGGAAATATTTAACAGCAAAGGAATATCTTCTTTGAAAAATAAAAGAGTGGTCCTCAAACCACTCAAATTTTTGGCCTAAAGAGTTAAAAACCAAAGACTAGAACAAAACTTTAAAGTGTTAGGTCTGGAAAAAATGGAAATGAGCTGGAATTTGTATTCTGAAGAAGAGCTAAAGTAGAGCAAGAGAAGAAAACAGCTGCTTCAGGAATACAAACACTAAATTTATGAATGCAGAGAGGACAGTGTGATTGAGCTGTTTAATGTATTGTGCAAAGCACCACAACTGTWGCCTCAGAATATTTAACCAGGAAGGCTAAAAMCTGAGTMCAGGCTGGACTAAGTCCATCAGTGKGTTACCTCCCCATTCTTTTTGATTAATTTTGAATTATTTCTTTTCCTGCTGAYGCTGAAGCCTGGGAAAACTGTATTGCAATAGGGAAGGGGCTCAGCAGCACCAGTGGCAGCCCCAGGCAGGGGTGAGACCCTGGTGACACTGAAGGGACACCTGGCCCAAGCCAGGCCAACCAGGTTTGCTCACCACCACAGCATTTAATTCTTGCACTGCATAATCACACAGCTCATCTCCTACATGGCTCCTTCAGAAAGCAACAAAGAGCAGAAAAACTAAATCCTAACTCAGATGAGAAAACGTAGATTTGGTTTCAGGAGTGAAACAAAGGTAAKGTCACCAGGGAAATCCAGTAACAGGGCTGTCAGGGATGTGGGGAGGGATTTTAACATCACTTTCTCATTCTTATTTTTTGCTTTCTGTCTCGAATTTGGTTGCTTTAATCACCCTCAAAACAATAAAAAAGCTACCCTACACATAATGATGTATAGGCTAACATAATAATGTCTATTATTTTTATATATTGTCTGCTACTTACCCTCATAACAGCTCAGCATGTAAAGGAAGAAGGGGAATTTTGYCATTCTGATTATTTGTTGCCATTCTGGTTATCCTGACAGGCTGTACCAGTGGCAGAGGCCTGGACAGAATTAGAAAATATCAGAATTAGAATTAACTAATGAACACAAAGGGCACTGTGTCCCCACAAGCACGTGTGTGCTCATACACACACCCACACTCTGCAGCACTGGACCAGAAACAAAACCAGATGAACTTGAACTCATTCTCAGAACAATTTCTGTCCTCACAGCCAGCACACCCTCTGCAATCAATGAGTGGGATTTGGATCAGTGAGTGGTGAAAGGGACCCAGGTATGCCTGCAGGAGCCAGGGGCTGAGGAGAGGCAGCCTGCCTGTGCCATCAGCCAATAACTGATCCTCCCAGGAGGAAACGCAGTGCAGAACAAATGTCACTGCTCTGCAGGGAGGGAATGAGCAGGGCTCTGCTCCTGGGGCTCCTTGCTGCTCACTGAGGAGCTCAGTTCCCTGCTCTGTGTTACACACGCTGCAGTGAGGCCAGGGCAGCCTCGGTGCTCCTGCCTTGAGGGCAGAACAACCTCTAAGTCATTCCAAATAACAGACAACAAAGTGCATCCTCCCCAGAGAATGGATAAAGTGCTCAGCACTGAGGGGATGAGGGGCAGGTGACACAAACCCACCTCYTTCCACAGTCACACAGAACAGAGATCTGTGGGAATCCTCTCTAAGTGCAGTTATGGTGGTTCTTGGCTCCTTCCACCCTCAGCAGAGATTCACCAATACAAACCATCCTCTTTCCATTGGCTGTGAACAAAAATCTAAAATTAAAACCAATTTYTGTGACTGTTTGCTGAAATAATCAGTTTTATTCTTGTTTACAATGACTCCAGCACATAAAAGAAACTGCTGGATCCATCACCAGTTACACACTCTGCTTGCCAGTCTCAGCTATTTATGATGCTAMATTATACAGCCTAAGTACAAAACCAAAAGTTGCCAAAAAAATCAGTGAACTCATAAATTGGGAAAGCAGAAGAGGTAGGAGGGACAAGCTAATGCCATTAGAAGCAGTGGCTAAGCTCCTTCAAAAGGACAATTCCATGTGCTGTTCAACAGGTCAATAATCAACACATTTCAGCATTTGAATATAATTTAGCAGGCACTGTCCTGTGACAGCTACTGTCAAGCATACAATWGTTTTTTTGGTCCTATTGCAATGATTTTTGGTTGTTGGATGAGTCCAATTTCTGAGAGTATCCTGAATTGCAAAAAACCATYCTGCATGTTTTCATTTGGATTGCAAATGAAGCAAGGTGCTTTTATACCATGTCCTACTTCTCCCTAATGTATAAACTCCCYCTATGACTACTTATCTTATGATTTTAATTTAAAAGCTAATCTTCTAAAATTAATATTAATTAATATGGCTTTTTTGTATTTCCCTACCACCTTCCACTCTCTCAGCTGCAGGTTTGCAGCTGGAATGGCTCAGCCCCTCTGSAGGGCTTTGTTATCTTCCTCACAGATAACAAATTTGTGCCATCGTGCTGAATGACCCCAGTGCTGCTCAGTTACCCAGAACTGTTCCATCTGTGTGTCCATCCATCCATCCATCCATCCATTGTGCCTCTCCCACCTCTCCTGAGGGATCCACATCCCAAAGATGCTCCATCCAAAGCTGCCCTGCAGCCAAAGGCACCCCAGCCCTGCCTGGTGCCCCCAGGTGTTTGCTCACCTGCTCAGCTGCAGTTTTGGCCTCTCAAGTCAAGAGACAGAGGGAGACCTGCAAAGGGGGTTCAGCAGGAGAAAATGAAATCACTCACTGGAAGCAGTCTAACAAAAATGAAYGGAAAGCAAACATTTCAGGCAGGAAGGAGAGCAGGTCAGAGATCAGGCAGATTCCATCAGACTGATGAGTTCAGGTTTCTCTTCACTTCCACAGATCTGCCATCTCCATTGGTTTGCCACTGATAGGCATTTAAGCAACTCAATTATTCTATTATTGAAATTAGATAATGAGATAATTACAGAAACTTCCTTTCTAAGCTCATACATGCTCCACTGACACAGGTTGCAGAAATATTCCTGCCAAGAATTTGATTTTTAAATGTGAACTTKCTTCAGCAGAGATGCAGAAATGCCCTTGATTCTTTGTCACACATCTGTGCAGCTCTTTTTTGGTTCAGCACAAAGTTCAAACATGGGATGAGAATCAGCAGCTAATCATTTTCAAAATATTTGGCTTATAAATGTTTCTTCAAAACAAATATTCTCTTTTAACAAGAGATTTTATTGAAAAAGCTTTGATTTTCATTCTCATGCTTTACTATGCACAACAAATCAGTTTTTAATGAAAGATGGCAATAATATACTTACAAGTCACATAAACCAATGGACTATGTTTAATGAATAACTCTTGGACAAGGTACCAATGTATTTTAGTAGTTAAATTTCCAGTAAGATAAACATTCCATCACTCCAATATCAAAGCTGCTGCCTTGAGCAGCTATTCACTGCTGGGACATTTGTGGGAGCTGAAGCTGCTGCCTCCCAGCTGTTTGTTACCATTATTTACCATTATATATACCATTATTTATATATATATTTATATATACCATTACTTATACATATATTTTATATACACCATTATTTKCTTTTGCCAGAAATTGCCAGAATGGGATGTGCTSAGGCAGCAGGATGCTCAGTACCAGGATTYCCTCATCTGCCCAAGAGGAACATCAGCCAAGTTAACTCCAGTCCAGCTGGTCCTGCACCATTCAGTGGTGAATCAAAAGGAAGGGAAGGATTTCTTCTAAAGASTAAATGCTCAGGGTCASATGCATTTTATAACATGGTAAAAATAAATTTAATTATCAAAAGAACYGCTCCAACACTGAGCCCTTTSCACGGGCTGCAGCTGYTCCCAAACTGCTCCAGYGTGGGTCCCYTGCCATGGCATTCAGTCCTTCAGGAACTGCTGCACTCTGAGTACCCTGCAGGGCACAGATCCTGCCAGCACTCCTGCYCCAGTGGGGATTCCCACAGGGACACAGCTTTTTCCAGGAATCCCTGCTCAGCTGGGCTCCTCCAGGGGCTGCAGGTGCATCCCAGTGCCCCTGCAGGGGAACCTCTGCCCCAGGGCCTGGAGCAGCTCCCGCCCCTCCTGGGGGCTGCAGGGCTGTTCTTGTTCTCACCCCTCTCTTTTCCAGCTGTGCACAAACGGTGCCCCCCATCAGGCCAGATGTGCTGCCACTGCCACTGCCAGGCTGAGCTGTCCCCAGAGCAGCTCCACATGGGAGCCTTGGCTCTGTCAGGGGTGGAGGAACCTGCCAGAAGCTTCCACAGATCCTGCATCCCCTTCCCACCAAAACCTGTACATGAACGGAGACAAGAAGTGACCAAGCTGGCCATGTACACACAGGGACAGAAGTGACCCAATGGCCTGTACACACAGGGGACAGAGGTGACCCAAGATGGCCATGTCAACACAGGGGACAGAAGTGACCCAAGATGGCCATGTACACACAGGGGACAGAAGTGACCCAAGATGGCCATGTACACACGGGGACAGAAGTGACCCAAGATGGCCATGTACACACAGGGACAGAAGTGACCCAAGATGGCCATGTTACACACAGGGGACAGAAGTGACCCAAGATGGCCATGTACACACAGGGACAGAGAAGTGACCCAAGCTGGCCATGCACACAGGGGACAGAGGTGACCAGTCTGGCCATGCACACAGAAGGACAGAGGTGACCCCACAGCCACATCTGCAATGTTCCAAGAGCCAGAGCTGCCAGGAGCACTCAGAGCTGGGCCATGCTCAGTCCCCACCAKCTGGAAGCCTCTGGCCAGAGGCACAAGATTCGTCCCCAGCAACTGGAACCTGCAGAAGGTTTGGATGCCTTTGCATCATGGAAATGCACTCTCTTTCTGACATAGCAGTAATCCCCAATTACAGTCCTGACTGCAGGAATATGCTGCTAAAATCATGAGAAAGGAAAAAAACTCCTGTTGAGAGAATATCCTTGATAAAGCAGCAGTGGCCTGATGTCAATTAGGCCTAGGGACATACAGGTKTTTTAATGTAAGACAGAACTGCTGGTTTTAGTCATACAGGTGGATTCATTTATAAATGCTGACCCTGACATATAATTTTCAATAAAAGCTGTGCTTTTCTATCTAATTTCCATCTTTCAGCTGAGACATTAGCATTTCTTATTCAATGTTCTTCCCTCTCAAGCATTACCTCAGATTAATTGGCACTGTATAAAATAAGTTCCTGGGTGCACAATGGTAACCATGGTAGCCTCCAGCCTATCTTCACAATGCATATGCAATTCAGTCCTCAGGAAAACATAATTAGTACGTAGCAGAACACATTCTCTCCAAACACATCACCGTGCTAAGAAATGCACTAAATCAAAGCAAATGATGCCCACAGCCTCCACCCAACTGGGCTCCCGTTGCTGAGCAGTTACATTACAAATGAATATACTCTKAAATAGTTTTGCTGCAGCATCCCCAACTTGCACAATGTGGTTCTCTCCCCGTGTTTGCKCTGCTGTCTGGCCAAAGGGTGGCAATGTTCTCCTGGCTATCAGCAGGATTGCATTCCTGCAGGAATAGGAACAGCTCTTTGCAGCCAAGGCAGAGAGCTCTGCATCATTAACTGCACTGCTAACTGGGTCCCAGCACATCAGCACTGACCCCTTCAGCTACAGGAACAGAAATCTTCCAACACACTCTGGGCTGGTACCCGSCGAGCTGTGTGAGGCACATTCATGTGGATCTCCTTACGGGGGAAATTAAAAAGCATATGCAGCTCAAACACCAAGAGTGCTCTCTGTTCCTTATCACACACAATCAGGCCCTGCTGAGGGTGCTCCTGACGTGTTTGCAMAGGACAATCACTGCTCTGCAGGCAGGGAGAGGTTCCACAAGCCTGCCTGCCCAGCAAGGGCCACCCACCCCCTTGAGATTGCTACAGAAAGCTGATTTAACTCATTTGAGAAGTTTCCCGTGGCTCCTTTGGGGATTTGCCAGTTGTGAGGATTGGAATAATCTGAASCAAACATCTGCAGCAAGGCCTTAGCAGCACAGCCACAGAGAGTGGCAGTGACACAGCAGCACGGGACAGGCTGGGCAGGCGTCACTGCTCTAATTAGTGCACAACAATCCCTGAGTTAATGGCAACAAATGGGAATAATCTCATGGAGAATATACTGCTGCCCTTGTGCTGGACCTGCTGCCACGATTACCAAACCCAGCCTGTCCCACAWCCAGACATCCAGCCAGATTCCCTAAGACACTGAAAGAGAAATTATGTTTTTCCTGCTGTTTCACAGGGGAAAAGTTACACTAAGAGACCTACAGAAAAAAATCCATTTTCAAATGCCACCAGCTATTTATTATCTGTTGAATTACTGTTAGCTACAAAAAKCAAAGTAAGAACCACTTTGCACAAAACAGGAGTAACAAAAGTAAGGAGGTGTCCAAACCTGTCCAGGATAGGTGGTACTTAGCAATCATGAAAGTAATTTAGTTCTTCATCTGAATAAATATTGGTTTGTTTACTGAAGTGTTAAAAAGGCTGCTTTCATTAAGCCTGGGATATCAGTGTGTCAGATGAAAGCAGGCATTCACTTACACCCGTGGTAAAAATATCAGACAGCTGTTTTTGGACCCCAAATCAACCTAGCCAATATGATACCAAGTAGGTGCCTGGTAGTTAACTCATCTTATCCCAGAATTCTTAGCAATTTTCATATTTACAATATAGATCTTCACTTCATCCCCTGTATGTGTGCCTGAGAGGAAATACTTTCCAATCCACAATAAAAAAATCTGAAACAACTCTAATAATTTTAAATTCCTTTGATAATCCTATTTGACCTTTCCTGTACACCAAGGATTTCCTCTGGACACTTTTCTCCTTGTGCCCTGGCAGTGCTGGTGKCAGGACAGAATGAAGTGACATTGCCATGGTCACTGCCAGCCCTGCAGGTGCCAGCCTCACATCCCAGTCTGCAGGAGAACACATCACAGCCCCCTYTCAGACATTATGGCAAAAAGGAGCATTATGAGCACAACATTCCAGCCACCCACATGCTAATGATGCATGYGGATCTGATTCCACACATTTTGACTTTTAGATATGTCAGGGAATGGAAATAAACATTTCTGTCAAGTAACAGTGCTACAAAACAACTTTTCAGGTAAAAATGTCATTATTTCAATTATACAGAAGCAGGGAAATGCCCTCTGTTAACACTGTAACACTTAAGTAGACAYATCACACTTCCCTTTTATGGCCATTATAAAATTTATTTGGCAAAAAAAATGGAGACAACTGGTAAAATGGCACATTTTATGTGCAAAAGCCTGCTAGTGCAGGAAAAGCTATTTATCTTCAGACAGGTGATGACATTTATTTCGTGCAATTACATTGGCTAATCTATCACAGAAGTGTTACATGACACCAACTTCCCATTTTCCTGAAGATTTTCTGAAGCATTTCATTACCTCTTTTTTCACCTGGTCTCATCATGGCAGCAATTCTAAGAAAAACTTTCAAGTGGCTCTAATAATTGCTGGACTCACTGCACTCACAGCYATCCTGGCCAGAGGAGAAATGTTAATTAGTGAGCACAAAAAGGACCAAAACCAACCCAAGGTTCAGGTAGCAGAGTTTGGGAGCAGGATGATGACAAAAACTAATCTGCCACACGTTTCATGCTCTGTTTCTGTTACATAAACTTGGCTTTGCTTTCTGTAAAACGCCCAGGCAAGACTATCTGTGACTGCAGAACATTCTGAACCCACCCTGGTAAAACACAGATTACTGAGCCCTCCGAGTAAGAGTTTTTATAAACCATCACATGAAAGGTAAATATAGCAWGGGGGTGGGGGAAAAAATCAGTGACTGGATCTTGGGAATGGTAATTAGGTACACTCAGCTGTCCCATGCCACATGGYTGGGGGAAATCTTACAGCACGTAAGCAACAGAAATACAAGGCAATGTTCTATTATTATCCTAAGTAATATAATTTAAGCATTAACACTGTAAAATATTAAAATATTTTGAATGCCTTTTAACTGCTGAAAACAAGTTTTCTTGGTCATTAACTGCTGAACATTAGAATTTTTTTCCATTAAGATTATTCAATGTTTGTGAAATTATTTGAACGCCATTTAATTACTTAAAATTCAGAATCATCACYAGTTTCAGCCATCCTTTCCAGAGAAACCTCCTTCAACTGCCAACACACCAAATATTTACCAACCATGAATGTCTATATAGAGTGAATAAAATGTATGGGTGTATGCACTAGGAAGCTCCTTTCAAAGTCTCTGGCTTTTGGTACCAAAAAGATATGGCATGATTCACTAGAGAAAAATGTCCCCAGGAAAGCTCAAAGTGAAGAGCCTAAAAAAAGCTTCTTCCACTGAAGTGCAGTGGAAAGACAAAACCAGCAGCATTTTTTTAAACAAAGGAGAAGCTGTTGAAGTTCCCACAAGCAGAATTTCACAGCACAGATCCTACACAGAAGCTGCTCTTTTTCTCCATCTGAAATGTCAAGTTTTGGATCAATATTGCAGATGCACAACTTGCAGATGCAATCCCAAGGTATAAGAATGCAAGATGCCTCCAGGCACTAACTCAGAACCAGGCAATGCAGTTAAAATATCCCAGTGATTTGCAAACCAGMGAGGTTTTATGAACCACTTCAGATCACCTCCCGTATTTTAAAGTACTATGTGTACATTTATACAACAAAAGGAAAATGAAATCAGCACGACACCAGCATCAGTCTTTTTGATGTCTGCAGCACACTTATGTCAAGATTTCAGCCATAATACACCTTAAAACTTTCTGACAACTTGCAGATTTCCCGAACATTCTGAAAGCGTTCAGAAGCACTTATGGTGTTGGCAGGTTTTTTTCCCATTTGGGGAGGAGGGATGACATTATTCTTAGAATTAGAGATGTATTTTGCAGTAATTTCCCTGGTCTGCARGTACAAATAGAGGTCTGTGCTTGCTGCCATCCAAACATTACTGAGTTGATCACCTGTCCCAAGATCTGAAACTAAACACAGTCCATGTATTGCAGATATAAACTGAAGTTCCAAAWCTCATGTTTAAAATATTTACCAAACCTTCCAGTGATTTAAATTCAGATTTCTGGCTACATTCATGAGCATGACATTTATGTGAGAGCTTCCCCATCAGCCCTCAGTCCAACACTCCTCTCCTATGCTCATGAGTGGAAATTACTCATTTCTCCTTTTTTGTTAAGCCAGATGCCATTAAGGATAAATGGAATAACGATTATACATAACTATTATATAAATAACAATATATGTAACACACATATATATAACATGTGAAATAACAACATATAAAACATATATACATGTGTGTGTGCATGCAAATGCACATTCAGGGACACAAGGGGTGGCTTCTGCTACAGAAAAAAATAAGAAAAAAATTAGGAAGAGGCTGGTGACAGTAACTGCCCAAGTGACAACAAAAGGCATGGCAAGAGTTTTGCCACCAATGTGAGCATTACAAACTCTGACACCCATCACTACTGGCTTTTTTACTAGATGACATTTCMCAATCCTCTAATTGCCATCAACAATATTCTGTTGGTAGGTGCTGCAGTAGAATWCTCTGCTACACACATTCAAGTCCYTTTCAGCAGACCAGCCAGATCAGTTGAAAATAGATATATTCAAGGTGTGCTGTAAAATGCAGCAATGATTAACTGTGAAATAGTCACTCAGGAACTGAATCYTTTCTTTAAACAACCCTGGTTTACAAATGCTGTCATTTCTCACTACAGAGGAGCTGTCACTCAGGGGGAGCTGTCACTGCAGTGACACACTGCAACGTGAGCTCCGGGGTAATTGTGCTGATTAGGAAACAAAATATTCATGTCCCATTGGAGTGAATGGGAAAATTGTAAGACAAATTCGTGCTTGGTTAAGTTAATAAAGTACCTTTTTTTCTGATGTGCTCCTGTGGGAAGTGGGAAGCCAAAAGCGTGCAGCACATGAACTGACTTCAATGCCTTTTCACATGGAACGCTCTGCTCCTTCCAGGGTGATCACTTCAAAGGTTATTTCAAGTTCATTTATCCAGTTTCTGGAAATGAGAGAGGGCAATGGATCAAGAACAACAGTGCACTAGCTAAATATTGAAATGTAGAGCTGTCAATTAAAAATTACAAATAGACCAACAGATGTGTATGACTAACTTGGGGGGCCTTTTCCCTCCAGCTTTCTGGAGGTTCCAAAACACAGGGMAAAACCAACATGTTTATCAAGAGCAAATACTATGCAAATGTGCCATAAGCACCAGTTTAGTGGCCATAAATACAGTGTACAGAATCTGGAGTAAGAACAAACTTCACAAAGRTTGGACACCTGACTTTCCCTGCCAAGCTAACAGTCTCTGTGCAAGAGTCTCTTTTCTGGAGAACTCCTGAGAAACAGAAAGGGGGAGAAAAGCAGCTTACCCTGCTATGCTAAAAGCCACCAGCAARGGATAATTCTCTCTCTCCTTTCCCTTTCCCAATGGTGTTCTTGGAAACAGATTTATTTTGTACTTCAGTGCCTAATAACAGCTGTTGTGCATTTATTGTCCCACTACCCTGACACAGTAATGTTATCCTACTTAACTCTGGACTCTTTCTGACACAAAAACACACACCCACCATGGCATTCCCTAATGCTGAACCAAACTGGCAGGGACCTGGGGCTGCAGGGCTTTCCCAGTGCTCTCTGCACTGCATTTCACCCCTGCAGTGCTAATGGGCACGAGTCACCACAGGGTAATTGCAAACAACCRCCAGCAAATAGGAAATGCCCCATTTTAATGCCAAGAGTGGCAGAGCTTTGCTTTCAGCCAGAAGCATTTAAAGCAGCATTGCTCTGTTGTTTTAGCCCTCACATTTGGGATATTTTTCAGACATTCCCAGTGTCTATTTCAGTCCAACAGGACTTTGGCCTTAAACCCAACATTTCTAAGTCCCATTCTCACAGAGCTGCCCTCAGCTTCTGCTCCCATCTCCACTGATTTCCTGAGGCTTTGTCAGATTCACCCATCACATGGCTCCTCATACAGCCCCCAAATGTGGGCTCAGACCCGATTTTCTCAAGAYAATTCTTCAGTATTACCAAGCTCCACAAATTTCACCATTTTTCCAAATGGATTTACCTGGGGAGGAGGTGTGGAAATGAGGAGAGATACTAACAGCACMATGGGCTTCTCTGTAATTCCTATTTCCTTCCAGAATCAAAGACTCATTTCATAAAACTTTCTCRGTGTCTGGTCCTTTTCAAACACAGATGCTACACACAGCTAGAAATCTTCATTTGTTTGTAGCAAGAGATTGTTAAGCATAAAAAATTAGACATTTCTAGCTGTCATGTCTTCTTCTCCCTAATTACCCTTGAAGGCAGACATTAAAAAGCCAAACTCTCACTATATACATGACTTACCCTGCAAAGTTCCCTAAGGTTCTCATGAATTTCCCTTTTTATGTCCAAATCATCACAAGTTTGTAACCTGGTTTGGAGTTTCATTTAAAAGAGGAAAAAAGGGGGGAAGAAACATGGGGTGGTGGAGCTAAAAAAGAATATTTAGAAAACAGMGTAAATATTGATCACAAATAGTTTGGTTCATCTTTTCTTCTGGGTGAGCAACAAAGTGAAAAAAAAGCTGAGAATCTTCTTTCAGCCATATTTTTCTATGATYTGCACTTGATATGTCACACAAAGTGGTACTTGAAAGAAATTCTACTTGTATTAAAAATGAAAAGCTTATGTCTCTCTCATTTAGGCAAAAACCCCCATGGTTCAGCAGCCATAAAAGTATTTGTTTATTCCATCTTTTTACCTATTCTGTAAGTTTTTATAACCTTCTAAAACATGAAGCAGCACACTGTGTAAGAGCTCCTCCAGTTTTCTCTGAAAATCCTTCCCAAACAGTAGCTTAAGCTCTTTAAACACTTGTCCAACATTCTCTGCATGCACTGACACCATGGAATGTCTTCCAAAAATAAAGAAAAGTAACAGCATGGTATTTTATTTTTCATTTCCCTGAGCTCTAAGTCGTATTTGCAAGACAATGATTACTTCATGAGCAATTAACCCATCATGTGCTTAAGACAGGAGCTGTTCATTCTGCGTTTTTACAGCCAAAACAGAAAGGGTGGGCTTGTTTTGGCCAATTTCATGCTGATTACTTCTGGTATTAATATGAAAATCTTAAATCAGTCGGACTACCCTGAATATTCCTGAATACATCAGCCACAGAGGAATGTGTCAGCCTTTTCTTTCAGTARCAAAATGAAACAAAGCAAGGAAACGAGCTGGAATGAGCATGTCATAAATATTTTCCAGAGGAGACACTCTTCAAGCATGATTCCTCTGCTCCCACAAACTGCTGAGAGGCACCAAGTGGGCGAGCAGGAGGATGCCTGCTCTGATTCCTCTCTGATCCTCAGATTGTTTTGCTCTGACAGGAGCAGCTGAGATGAACACACAGGGTTCTCYCTTTGCTTCCCAAATGGAAGTTTGTCTCTCCCTGAGCTTCAGAGTGAGCAATCAGGTTCTGGCTGTGTGGTGGTTGGCACAAGGGTTCTTGGGTGAAGGAAGAGATAAGATCTTTGACTCCATTATCAGAAGGCTTGATTTATTATTTTTTGATATATATATATATATATATATATACTACATTATAACTATGCTAAAAAGAAAAAGAAAGGAGAGTTCCAGAGGCTGCTACCTAAGCTAAGAATAGCAAAGAAAGAATGATAACAAGGCAGCTCTCTGACTCTGTCCGAGTTCTCAGTTCTGGATTGGCCATTATTTCTAAACATCCAAGCTGGGCCAATCCAGACWGACCTGTTGCATTCCACAGCAGCASATAACCATTGTTTATGTCTGTCTCTGAGGCCACAGCTTCTCAGAAGGAAAAAAYCCTMAAGAAAGGATTTTAGTGAAAAGGGTATCTGCGACACTGGCTGTGGGCAGAGCTGGCAGCCAGGCACAGCAGCACAGCCCAGGGCTCCACTCAGCTAAACCAGCACAGGAATTTGGGATAGATGAAATCCAGCCTTTTAAAAGGCCATATTTGAAAAGAAACCATTTGGAGGATTCCTCATTTACCTGTAAAACAGCAGATAGAAGCCCAAGAGACCATTTAAAATAAGACAGGGACTTCAAAATTGGGAACATCTCAATATTGGGAAGGTCCACAATTCATTTTTCAAACCAAAATATCGACCTAAAGCCGCATTTTTTGAAAATAACTATGTTTCAGGGTCACATAAAACTTTGGAATTTGGTTTTTCTGCAGTTATTGTAATCATAGCTCCCAGTCAAATTGAAGAGCACGAGCTAATTGAGCTCAGAAGGAAATCTATTCAGATCAACCCCTGTTAAAGCACTGCCTCCTTCTTCATTCTGACTTCTATTTAAACACAGAGAAATGACTCTTTAAAAAAAAGAAAAGTGAATTTGAAACCACTTGGGATCAGCAGGATGAAAAACCAGCCACTACTTCTTAAAAAGAATTGGTCAGAGGAGAACTGAATCAAGGGTAAAGCAGCAGGGCTAAGACCTGGGTGCAAAATAAGAATACTGATCAAATTGGTAGCACTGCTTTAGTCACTGCTCAGACACTTTAGGCAAGAAAGAGATTTGGGAGGTAGATTGTCAACCAATATCACCTCAGACAGCTCCAGTRCAGCTGACTTAGCCAGGTTTACAGAAGCTTTTGATCTCAGAATGAAGGATTTTCAGAAAAAATCCTTTAAGTTTCAAAAGTGAGAGGAAAGGGAGGCAGCTCAGGCTGAGAGGGARCACAGAAACCATCCTTAGTACAGGGAGAAGCACAAACACCACAGACCACCAGAACATCCCAGAAACTCCMACAGAAACAAGCTACCAACCATCAAATTCAAAGCAGAAGAGTTCCCTTCAGCCCCCAGCTCTCTGGTTTAATTATTGTCCATTCCCTCTCCAAGCTGCACCTTCACATGAAGGCTTTTTAAACCTGCAAAACTGAAATCCMCAGAGATTTCATATTTACTGCTGCTAAACACCCATTCAAATCTTTCTGAAAGAAAGAATTTAGAAAAAGAAATCATTGTTATTTCATAAGAAAATCAAACTAACATGCAATGCTTGTTCTCTCACAGCCTTTCTTGTCTCTACTCTCTCAGAGAACTTTTAAATCTGAAAAGCCAGTCAGACTCATGTTGTAAGGATTAGTTCTAAAAAGAGAGCAACACAAACTCAGAAATGGAATAAAACCCTCATTTCCACTGTCCTTGAAAAGAACAGAGAACCACAGAACTATTTTTGCCCACAAAGCCTAAAAAAAGGGAAAAAGTTAAAAAAAAAAGGATCAAATAATTTAAAATCAAAGAGATATTTCTATATTGAAAAATATACTGAAATAATCCCAAACAGGAACAAAAGAAGATGCTCATCTATTCTTGACTCCCATAGTTTTAAAATCCATGTCCTACTCTGACAATTCACATTGACTTCTGGCACAAAGGATTGCAACCAACTGATGAAAAAATCTTGGTGAAAAAACTTAATATTTCAAATTAAGATTAACAAACATATCATATCAAAGCTTTTTTCAAAGATTATGCAATGGCAGGGTATTTAATAAAGTTGTCATTTTTTTCTTTCCTGAATTCTTCAATTCCTAATGTTCCATTTTGGTTACTTTGATGTATTTTATATTCACAAAGAGCRGTTTGAATACAAGAAGAGAACAAAATGGTGAAGGATGTTCCTAATATATCAATGAAAAAAAAATCCTGACATGAAAGTTCCTTTTTGTAAAGTTGCAAATCCCAAGGGAAGTCTGGATAAACTCTGCTCCCAAGACAAGTTTACTACCATAAATTATTAGTGCATTTATCTGCTACTTTGTGACATAGCTTTTCCTTTTCTCACATTTTTCTACAAAATTAGGGTAAAAAATAAACACTTAGCTGGAGGGTCTGAGTCCTTAAACAATAGTCTGTGTCTCAGCTACATTTTAAGGTTCTTTTTTATGCAATGTAAATATAATTTCTGGTAGTACTTAAAACATTAATCCAAATCAACAAGACTTAAGGGCACCTGCCAGTTCAGATTTCTGAGCAGCATTTTAGCTGACAGCAACTGTACACTGCTTAAAAGTCAGTTTAATTTCTACATAGTGCAGAATAATTCTTAAGAAAGTCACTGAACTGCTCTACTGGAGACCCAGGCAAGGCATTAATTAGAGGTATGAGAGGCACCAATTTAAGATGCCAGTTTCTGGTGAGGGTTTGTGAGTATCAGGTTTTCTCTGCCCAGCAGCTCAGAGCCATTACAGCCTCCTCACTGCCCCAGAGAGGAGGTTCAGGGCTCAGCCAGCTCAAAGCAGCACCTCCCACACCTCTGTGTTACTGCACAGCAGAGGAGGAAGCTGCTGGATGGGGAGTGCTGAGAAAGAAATGAGAAATAAACTCTGTGCTGGCTGCTGGTGCTGCACAGGTTTGCTGCACCTTTGGGGTGAAGAGAGGTCGGTGTTACCAACACAGCCTCCTCTGGTGCCCTGGGAAGGCTGCCCTAGAACAGGGGCTGGATGGGGCTAAAGAATAAAGCAGGGATTTATTCAAAGTCTCTCCTCCATGAACCCACCCTGGGCAGCACAAGAGCCCAGCCAGGGCTGCACCCAAGATGACCCAAAATGGCCCCAAAATGCACGGCTGGGCACGGGGTCTGTCACTGGGATCAGTTCTGCTCCATTTGCATCTTGCAGTTCATTGTCCCATTCCAGCTTTAGCCCCTGCAGTCCCACCCTGCTTGTTTTTCTCTCTGCAGCCCACGGTGTTTGTGCTCCTGGGCTGAGATTTGGGTCATTTGTCCTTGGTGCCCAGCTGGAGCAGGAATTGTTTTGTCTCCCTGCTCTGYGCACAGAGCTCACCATTCCCTAAWRTGAAGCTCAGACCCACACACTAAAGCAGCACAGAATCAGAAAAATATAAAAGCWAAACCTGAGGCATCACCTCGTGTCCCCATGCCAAGGAATTGTCACCCCTGCAGTCATGGCTGGACACTCACAGACACTGGGACGTGGGGATTTGGGATTTGCCACAGCCTTGGGACAGAGGTTTGATCAGGCAATAAGTTTGCCCAGAGCACCTCCCCAGCCTCTAAAACCCACATCTGCATGACAGCTTCACAGCACAKGGGCAGTCCAAGACAGCATTTCTCAAGCTGGTTTTGCTCTGCTCCTGATGCTCCCTCCCCAGCAGCACAAACAAAGGAGGGTGTTCTAAAGCAAGTCCAATTGCAGCTCTGGAATGACAAAGGAGCCATGAGCATCAGGAATGTGCTGCTGTCACAGCACAGAACCCAACTGACATTCTGACTGTGACAGACACACAGCACATTTCTAGTTAAAAGTCTGGAATTAGACAGAGAAGGCAATACTTACAATATGCAGCCAAAGGATTACTGAAGAATGTTAATTAAAACATTTTACCCCATTTATTACTCATGCACTATCCATAATTCATAGATCTTGGAGAAGTCAGACTAATTTTACCATAATGATCTCCTTAAAGATGGCTGATAATTGGGAAATATAATTCTTACCAGAACTTTGGGGGCTGAAGCTACACGATGAAAAACAAAATACCAAGGAACTCAGATTTTTAGATACTGAGCTAATTTCACAGAAAAGAAAGCTTGCATATTTAGCAGGAAGCCATCAAAATTCAAAATAGAAGGCAGCTTGAAATAAATGATGTCTTATTTTAGTAAGCAAATTTTGTTTAATTGCTCTTCAGAAAGGAATTCAGCTTGTAATGGAAGATAAAGTTTTCAGTGAGCAGTGCATAATAGCAAGCATAGCACAAACATAGCACAATAAAAACCATTCCCACCCTGCATAAACTCAGTCCAGAGCATTGTGATTCAAAGCTATCAGTCATCCTGACTAAATCAGAGCAACGTTMTGACATGAAATCTGAACTGAATGCTCCTCTGAAGGACATCCAAATCCTTCTATAACACTTAAACCMAATTCACCACCATGCTATTCCCATTCTGTGCCTCTACACTGAAATCAAACAGCTATTTTAATTATTGCAACACAAACAAGACTTTCAGAGAGCTGGGGCCCTTTGGAGTGGTTTTGTGCCCGAGTTAACGAATGCAGCCAGCGGAACTCAATCCTCTCAGCTCCCTGCATTGCCACAAAGAGCAAAACCAGAGATTTTCATGCCTTCTTATGGGAAAACTCTGCCTGGCTGCCATCCTCCCCCAGCTCTCTCCCTGCTAAGAAACAATTGATCTGTCAGAGCCCCAAGATGGGCTGATGAAACAGTCCCAGGRCTGCCAGGATTACATCCCAGCATCTCCAGTCCACTTCCTTTCTATCCCCACTCCCACACAAGCTCTTTAACATGTTCTCTGCTTTTGTTTGTTTGTTCTGAAGTTAGTCTTTCCTCATTAGAGACATTTGCATTCCTAGGGAAATGTGCACCTGATTTACATATTTGTTAAATCCAGGAATAAAAACAGTTTTGAGCATTAGTACACTGACAGAATGTCACCGTGTAAATAATGCAAGAGTCTCACAGTGATTTCAACACATCTCAGGCTAATTTGTACGAGTGCTCTGCCTTGTGGCATTATTAAGAAAATTATTTTCATGCAAGCCAAAACGAAACAGCTACAAAAGAGAAAAAAAGTCTTAACTTASAATTTTGTCCAACTTCTTACAAAGAAAGGAATTAAATGAGTGAGAGTAACACATATTAATATAAGTCAAGTGAAAAATGTAAAGAACTAGAGTTAGAATTTCCATTCCTTGTGAACAGTGCTCTGCTGCTGCCAGGTTTGCAGAGAAGCCTCTTGAGAGCAGAGCAAGAAATGCCATTGAGTCACTCAACATGTGAAGAGCTGAGAGCTGGGTCCATCTAAAATCCAAGCTCAGATGAGCTCCAGTTACTGCATGTGCTCTCTTGACAGCCACAGAGAACCCAGGCAAATCCCCAAACAGAGACAATAACACCCAGTTTTAACAAGAGAATTGTCTGTGCCATCAACTGACCTCATGACTTTCCTCCTCTAATTCTGTTTCTGAAATGTTGTTCTGTGGAAGTCAAATCACACCTTGATTTCCACGGGCCCACAAAGGACATGCAGCTTCAGAGATTGTTTCCTCAATGGAAAGGAAGTTTTTCCTTCTTTTTGTGTCTTTCCTGCTGCTCTCCTTTGAATACAGGGAGAGCTCTACCAAAACCCAGCACCACCAAATATTTATCTGTAGGTAAATAAGCTGCTGAGAAACACCCACTCAGACCACAGCAAGAAGACAGATGAGTGACTTCACGTTACACTCAAGCAAGTCTGTTTTAGGAGCTGCATCATTAAATATCCTCACAGGATAAAGGCAAAATGTTCCTTTTCCCCAAAACTGAACATTTCAGCCCTAGAATGCTCATTGGAGAGATGGGAACCAAACACATGGTTCTAATTCTGCAAAAACAACATTATTGGATCTTCAGAGGTTGAAATTACACAAGTCACAGCACCAGAGTYCCTGTTCTGAAAACTTCTTCCCATCTTAGTTATCCTTACCCCTTAAGAAGAGGGCATTAAATAAAGTTRACTCTGTATCCTCTTACAAAATAAAAAGCACACTTGCTTTTTCATAAAGCAATAATAATAACTTTATATAGTRTCTATGAATATAAATAAGCACATAATCATTATTGCTAAATATAGAAGTACMAAAAAMCAATYCTTKATTTTATATATATTTTTTCCCCTGCAAAAATAGGGGTTATTTAAAAATCAGATACTGGTACAAACATATTGAAAAATATCTCTATGTCATAAACACAGTAATGCRAGTCTGGCTTTGAATATTAACATCTCAGATTCAGGATTTTAAATCATGTGTACAGTGTGTACACAGCAAAAAGCAGAATATTGTTGCTCAGAAGATTAATCAAAAACAGAAGCCAACTTGGAAAAACAACCAAAAAACCAGATATGCCTTCAAAGATATTTTTCCTCCAAAATCTTTAAATCAAGCTTGACATGAAAAATGAAGTCAAATATAAATACATCAAGAAAATCTGAAATATGACAGATGAAACAACTGAAAAATACCCAGATGAGTGTTTCTTCTGCTGATAGACCAGAAAACTGGCAAGCCTTGGCTTAGAAGACCTTCACCCCTGTCCTATTTGAAAAGGATGTGATGTTTTTTCCTTTTTCTTTCCTAAGAGGCTCAAGGGCATCCTGGCAATGGAGAATTCTGTAATTTGTGCAGAGAGGAAGATTTCCATGCCAAAGGCAGCAGGTCAGCACCGTGCTGGGTGAGACAGGAGCTGATGGCTGGAGATGGAAAACCCCAGGTGGAGCTCAGAGTTTATSCCTGGATTTATCCCCAGAATTACCCTCAGGCTGCTGGGGGAAAGGGGGCACTGGGGCAAAGGAAATAGAAGAAATAGAGTTGGAATTATGGAAATGCGTGTTTACAGTGGTAGGTTTAGTGAATTTTCTYGGATTAAATGAGCCACAGGCTGCTAAAGGGAACAGCAGAAGCCCAGGACAAAGAAAGGAAAACCTTTGCCTTAGAGAAGTCTTGGGAAATGTTTCTCTGGAATTCAAAGTACTGAGAACAAAGGTTCTCTCATTAGGAAATCACACAGTATCCAGCCAGCCTGTATTTCTAGGTAAAAGTGAGATAAGGTATTATTGTTATCCCAACATCCATCTCCTCTCAGGTACTGCAGAGCAAGGACATTACATTTCCCAGATTTTCACTGCTCTATCTCCAAAACTGAGGATGTCAAAGCTCCCATGCCAAGGATAATTAATTTCTTATGTCTGATCTGATTGTAACTAAGGATGTTTGGAAGGGGGTTAATGATACACAGAAACCATTCCCTTCTGTTTCCAAACTCATGATTTGCCCAAACAATATCTGAATTTCAAATCATCAAACATAACCTGGATACTAACAAAGCTGAAAGAAAGGGCCAATTTGTGGTGGCCACTCTCCATCATTTTGTTTATCTGGAAAAAAAAAAAAAAAAAAAACAAAAATCCACAAAAAAAATCACTTAAATATTACTTTTTCTACTTGACAGACACAGGAAGAACAGCCCACAGGTGACAGCCAGGCCCTTTGGATGCAGCTTGCTTGGTAACACTGGTTTGCCACAATGTGCAGATAATGAATAATTTCCATACTCTAAGAACCCACTTGCCTTTGTGTTCCCATTTAATTTACAAATTCTCAGCTCCTGTAAACAAATACATCCAACATTTTCTCTCCCAGCCTTCCTCCTYTCTGCTTTAGCATTTCTTGCCTTGCAGAAGAATTTGCCCATTTTTTTTGTTTGCTCAGTGTTTTATAAAGGCAAGAGGCATTTATAAGGCAGATTTACAGAGCCTGCAGTCAGGTGGATTTCTGCTGGTGTGTCAGCTGAACATATTTCCTTTCCCTAATGTCTGTGCAGTTGATAGCWGCAGTCAGGTAACAGCAAAGCACCAGCACTGGGAGGCATCCGAGCAGCCCAGGCAAGTTATGGCTGTTTAATGGGCACAGGTTGTCCACTGTGAAATGCTTAAAGCATAATTCACACAGCAATGAGTCACTGGGTGAGGAGGCAGCCAGCTGTGGTGCAGAACAGCTCCAGAAAAGCTGTTATCCCCTCGGTGGAAGAGGTGAAGCAGAAAACTGGAACATTGACTCAGCAAACGAGCGCAGGAGCACATGGTGCCACAGATGCTGGGGCTCTGAAGGCTGATTTGCAGCTCCAGCTATGAAATGCAGAATTTCAGAAGAATTTCATTACCTTGTAGGTTACAGACAGCCAAGAGTAAATTGCTGCTTGCTGAAAAGCAACAGTGGCTGCAGAGCTGGATTGTACAAYGTCCATTTTCATTAAAAATCATCCTGCAAGTCATTTGAATGTTAATGAGAAAGCAAAGAAAYGAGTTCTCAGAGAAGGCAGGCTGTTGTCCACTTGAAAACATCGATACTGCAGGAGCCAGTGAGAGCATTCCCTGCTAAGATTTCACTMTAAATATTAACATGCCTTATATTGCTCACTAAATCACACATGATTAGGGAAGTCAGCACTTTGTGTTGTAAACATATGTATTACATACAGAGCTAAGAATGTTTTATAGAATTTCCTTTTTAAATGTGCAGCTAGATGCTGCTAATATGCCTGCCACAATAAAAAAAATACATTCAATTTCATGTTTTACATGAAAATTGTAAATCTTTTTATATATTATACTGCATGCAGGAACAAGCATGTTTAATAGAACTATTTCCAAAAACAAGGCTTTATCTCCCCTAAATTGTGGCTTTGTTTTGAATTCCTTCCTTACAGGAGAAAATGAATTTATTAGAGAAGAGACCAACACAAGCAACAGGAACAGCGTGGTTTACTGTGAAAATGGGCAAAAGCACTGCAACAGTTCTTTATCATTGCTCATTCTTCCAAAATGACAACTTTATATAACACTAGCAAGAGCTGACTGCTTCCCATCCCGTTGTACTGACAGCTTTTGGCATCAGCAATTATGACTCAATTTCAAACACCCCAGAGAGAGCATCTGAGCGTGAGCACCAGAGAGGGGCCAGCTCCTTTTTAATCAGCTATTAAGCATAACAAAATGGCATTTGAGTTCTGCCTGGTCATTCTTCACCTTCCGGATTATCTGGGGAAAAAAAACAACAAAAAACAAGCTAGTAGGCAAATGAGAAAGGCTCAAAAATGCAATTAAAGCAGAGTGAAAAAGGCTGAGCAGAAAGAGTGGAGAWGGGCTACTGCTGTAAATCTTGAAATGACAGGATGCTTATTCCAGATGAAGTAGCACTTACTTCCACTAAACCCAGCCATTTATTTCTCATGTATCTTCCCAAATAGGATAAACTGGAGRAGGGAAGTTGGTAAATTTTATCTGCATAATAATTCAGGCATCGTGTGACAGCGTATTTCTCACCAGCTTCCCAAAATATTCCACACCCCACAGAAGCCTTTCATGTTAATAAAACCACACACAACAAGGCTGATCAGCCCCAAATCAAATGATTTGTGAGCAAACAAAACAGATTTGTGGCAATTATTTTTCCCTATGTGAATAAATTTTCATTTTCCTCCGCTAAAACACAATAAGCCTCTCCCAGAAGCAATACTGGGTGTWACCAGATCTGTGAATTTTTCAGTTTTGGGGTATGCAGGCAGTCCAAGGGACAGCATGTGCTAATTGTCTCCTGCTACTTTCATTTTCCTTATCATCCATCTGACTKCCTACCAGACAGTTATCAGGGCTGCTGATACAAATGACACTCCCAAAAAAAAAAAAACCATTAAAGTCAATATTTCAATTKTAACTGTTAAAAGCTATTCTTTTGCAAACTAGGTTCTGTTAAACAAGACTGCCCTTTTAATTCTGGGGTCTGTGCATTTGTATTCCAGTGAAAGTTATGTTGATAACACCATTTTTTGTCTGTGATCACATAAATTAGGCTTTTTCCAGAGGATTATGGGGTGTACTGTGTGCCCACAGATGTTACACAAATCCAAAATCATTTATCTGGTGGCAGTGAGAGTAAGAAAGGTGCAGTTCATCCACGGGGGAAAGCATTGCATCTTTATAAGCCTCTGACTAATAATTCTCTTTAAAGTGCTGATCAACTTGAGCAATTGGGACTTCCCACAGTGACATCCCCACTGAGTAAAGATTAACAGAATTTTCAAGGAGCAGCTTCTGGCACAGCTCCACCGTGGCCAGGCAATAATGGCACAATGCTTCYTCCAGTTTAAACTGTTTATCTTGCTTACACAAAATAATTCCATGAGGTACCTTGGGCCGTCCTCTCTGATTTAGGGATCCAGCCYTCAGAAGAAGAAAGCTCAAAGAGAAGTGGGTTTGGAGTCCCAGCCATTCTCACGACAAATGTTCGTGTTGTTGTCCTCAAAGGGGTTTCCTACGCTCCTGCCCTACATCCTTCCTTTGAAAACTCCTTGTCTTCTTGCTTGGAGTGTGTTAGCACAGCAGTGCTGGGAATGGGATTCTCTCATGGCTCACCCACGCTCCACCACAGAGGGGAGAAAAAATAAAAAAACCCTCACACTAAACTGCTCTGATAGAAAAGGGAACCACACTGGGCTCTGAAAAGATCGTGCCAAGGAGGTGATGAGCAAGGTTTCATTGTCTCCTTTTTCTCCCCAAACCCATTCACTGGTTAGAGACTCATTAACAGATGACATCTGAGCCAAAATTCTGCCCTCAGCCATTATCTGAAAGTGCAAATGCGTCAGGAAGATTCATCTGGACAGCTTCTCTGCAGGAACACGCAGGGCAGGATAAAGCACGCCCCACAGGAGACATCCTACAGAGCTCCTACAAGTTTTCAGCAGTGTTTCAGCCTGGATAAGGGATTCCTTCAAGGGAAGGCACCTCCCACCCCCTGAAGGAACAGCTTTGCAAGCCTCCAACTACAAGGCTGGGAACATAATGAGCTCCCTGCAGAGTTCTTCCCAACACATGCAGAGGGATGTGCAAAATAGAAAGTAATATTGCTAATTAGGCAGGAAAAAAGGCCTGTAATTCTCATCCCCAAGCAGCTGGGCACTCCCCTTCCACTGAGGGCAGCAGGGTGACCTTGTCCCTGAGAACCTGGCCCTGCTGTGGAAGAACTGCAGGGCACAAATGCTGACGTGGCTTTGTCAAACTCCATTTCCAATGCTGCTGGGAGCCCTGTGGCTGCTTTCAGGCTGTGCCATAGATGGGAGCTTTCCAACAAGTGGCCAGCTCCYTTATTGACAATTCTATTGATGGTTTAATAGCAGAAAAGGAAAATAAAGATAAACTACAGTCACACATGTAGCTGTTTCCTGCAGCACATTGATTAGGGAGTGGTGAAGCCATCAATGGCAGTCAATCTAGAAAATCAACTTACTACTACAGTCCCCAGTGATCAGCTCTTTCCTGGAACTCTTTGCATTTTATAATTTAACATACCTCGTGCTGTTAAGATTACCTTTAATAAATGARGTTTAGTTCAAGCCATCTTAAGTTTCATGCTGAAATATGAATTCAGAAAGAATTATTAAAAYAGAGTGACCATCCATAATTGAATARCCTCTATGATGAGGCAGGAAATAATAACCCATCATAAATGCAATTTAATTGTGKTAAAACCTTGAGAGCTTCATGGAAGTTTTTAGGGAAAACAGTTTCTCTGGAAAAACAAATGCAATAAAGCCCAACTTCCCCACAGAAACAGAAATCTCCTAGGATGGATCATGCATTAAAATCTTTTCACAATAGCCCAGCTAGATGTTTTGAGAACACTGGAATTTCCTTGCTTTTGTGTGGCAACAGATTTCTCCTGAATTAAATGTCAGAGCTGCCAGCACCCTACACCTACTCTGGACCAAGAATCTGTGCATCTGTCCTGGCTCAGTTATCTTTACTCATTAACATGGTCTGGAAGCTGGGCATCATTTAAAATCTTGGATTTAGTGTSATTTGGAATATGGCATTTTTTTAAATGCCAGCTTCTGCTGGCTTGAAATTAATTTGGAAATCAACTCCAACACAACTGCCATTGTGGTGCATTTCTCTGAGTATAGACATTTCTGCTAATGAATACTTAAACAGAAAATAAAACATTTATAACTGAAAGGTAATAAAGTTCTGTAGCTGAATAACAAGATTTAGCATTAAATTTGATCAGAAATTCGAAAGCCTGTTACTTATTTCTTTGTGTTTCCCYGAGCAGTAAACTCAGCAGGAGACTGCAAGAGGCTCGTTTAAAGAAAGAAACACAGAACCAAACCTGGTTAACAGGGAAGGGGGAAGAAAAAGAAAAAAAAAAAAAGAGAAACATTGGGAAAGCAGCAGCAGAAATTCCTTCCCAGTGCAAATTGTGGTATCAAAAGTCAGGCAGAGCCTCCCAGCTCCTGAAGCAAAAATAACCAATAAGAAGCACAAGACAAATGGCCCTGCTGCTGTTCTAGGCTGGAATGCTCCTCACAGGTAATTTGCTCTGAGAAATTCCTCTGCATGTAACTCCTTTCACACATAATTAAGAGCTGCCAGGGTTCAGATAAAGAGTTGCTGGAAGTGGGATAGTAATTGCAATCTTCCACCGGGAATAGGTGCAATAAATAGTAAAGATCTCTCACAAAACCTGCCTTGAAAACAGAACTGCTGTCTCTGTCACCTTCCGAAAGCACATGGAAATCTGCTATGGAAATTTAACTCAGAAATGAGGAAAAACTTGGCTGGATGGTGCTGTGCATAGAAATGTGTTAGAGCAAAAGCTAGAGACTACAAAAGAGACTCAGACTGACTGAGCATTTTGTAGGGCTGGGTGAAGGTGCTGYTAAAAAGGTTGGCATCTCCCAGTTGAAGTCTTCCTCCGCTTCTCATCTGCATGTAATTTTTCACCAACATTTTTAAGGAACAAAACTGGTGAGCTCTTTGTAAATAAGCAAGATTACATTTTTTAAAATCAAAAAAATCTACGTGCAGCATTTTTGCTCGCTCCCTTTATTTTTCCACCTGAAAAGTGTGTGCCTGCCTGCCATAAAGCATGTGTGCTGTCCTCCCTTCCCACCTCACACCAGCACTCCCACCTGTGTAACACCACAGAAACCCTCTGAGGGCAGGTCCATTGCTATTCTGCAGAGATGTGTTCCTCCTCCAGGACCAGTATCTCCAGTGGAATTTCTCTGATGGGAATTTTGCCCTCAGGGAATTTAGCCCTGATGGSAATGCAGGTGCATCCCACCATCCTCATTTCGAATCAAACTCCTCACTGCTTTCTCCTGACAACTGCTGGGAGCCTTGGACATTAAACTGTTGTACAGAACCAGACAGAGTTAATACAATTAAGATGTAATGCTTTGAAAGACGACCCATGAACCCAGACTTTAAACACATTTTTGYCTGCCACAGCTAAATGGACGTTTATCAAATGCTGCAGAACAGAAAAAGGAAAGTGATGAACACCTCATGCAGAACAATTGCATTTTCTCCTCTCTAACAAAGTAACATTCATCATCTCCTCCCTTCCCTGCCACATTGTCCTGTTTTCTTCAAGTGATGCACTTGAAGTTGAACATTTTGTTTGACCATTTTATCTGTCAAACCACTCAAGAGAAATCAATAATCTACTGGAGTTCACTCATGTTTACATCCACTTTCTTCYACTTTTATCAGCCATATTTACAGGGATTTCAACCACTACCTTCTAAGTGATGCATCTTCTCACTTCCACTGATACTGAGGTTAAATCCTTTCAGCCTTGTTCCTGCCCCACATCACACATTCCTCCAGGTGCCTTTCAMTGCAAAATGGATGAACATGGGACAGCCACGAGATAAAGGTTCACAGAGGTCTAATTCTTCAGGGTGAAATTCCCATGGCTGATGTTCYTACAGTGATCTAGGACAGCCTTAAGTTAGAGCCACTTGGTTTTGCTGAGGAGTGAAAATTCTGCTGATCTTCCCCCAAAGATTCAATTAATAGTTGGGTAGAACTACTTTGAATGTATCAGAGATAATGCCAAGAACAGCAGGAAAGAGGTTGGAATGGGGTTTTGAAACATTATTCAGGTTTTTTTGGTTTTTTGTTTTGTTTTGTTTTTRTTTCTTAAAGAACTGTTAATGGAACAAGGCTAAAATACATCACATTCCCAACTAGCACTGAAGATGCTTCTGTGACAAGAATTTTCCCCACCATCTCTACACTACTGAAACTTTTCTGTTCTGCTGAATAAGAATGGACTTTTTTTATGAGTTATCCTATTTATAGCTTCCCTTTATGGTATTGTAGGGCACATGCCCCCAGTTATCAATAACTATGTTCACATTGAGAATCTCTGTTGAACTCTGGGGATATTTTCAAGGCTTCTAAGATATAACATCRGGCATATTTTAAAATTTTTGTTTCATAGTTGAGAATTTTAAAAAGAAAACCAAATTCAATTAGGAGTTAACTCARTTAAATTCAGCTTGAAAGCAAGTCCTTTTAGGGTCTCAGTATTTCAATGGCTTTGGGTATAGAGCTTGGTGCATGTATTAAAACAGTTCAAAATATTTAATACTATTTTTTAAGAGTTCAGCTCTACATAAAACATTCTTACCTGCTCTCCTATGTTGGTGTATTATTTTTTCAATTTACTTAGATTGTAGCATTCCCTTTTCCCCACTCTACACACCAAAATTACACTTTGTCCAAAGGTGGTTTGAGGACAAGGAAGTTGGATTGGAGTTAAGTTCCTGAGAAAAGCCAGGAAACATTAATGTGAAGAATTGAGAGAATGTTTAATCCTGAACTACATCTGTTGGGAAGGGGGAGAGAAAAGGGGAGGCATCATGTGGATGACTGGCTGCTTCCCACACATCATTACCAGGTTCTGGTTCCTCACTGAAACCTCTGGGAGGTGTCTCCAGTTTGTGTCTGCAGAGATGATGTTCACCAGCACCTGCCAAAAGCCCTGGTGCAGCAGAAGCCACTCTTTATTAACAAACAGAAAGGGAAGCACTGATGTGCAGAGCAGCTCTGCCACAGAACACACTGGTTAAATGATGCAGGAAATTAAAGCAGGGAGGTAAGGAACAGATCCTGCAATGAATCCTGGCAGATCTCTCTGGGGAGAAGCCAACGTGCTTCAATCCAGCCACCAAGAGCTGCAGGGACCCTCTGGAACCTGTCAGAGCTCAGATGTGCCTCACATTGTGGGCAGAGCAGAGTGGTGGCAACCAAAATAATCCCTGAGCAAACCAAAAATAAGCCCTAGAGTTTACCACTACTTCCTTTCAACAGGGAACATATGGAAACAGATCTGCTTTTCCTTTTCTAGCACTGAAACATTTCTTGGAGGAAGCTCTGGCTGTGCACTTCAAGTTATGAGCAAAAGGTAACTTGTATAGATTTTTTTATCCTACAGATCTTAACAGGTTTCTGCATATTTTGAAAGGGGTGTTGACAGAATCCTCAACTGGGTTACAGTGCCAGAGAACAAAAAGGGAGCTGTGATCTTTTATTGAAGAACTGAAAGCCTAAACTCAAAGACAATTCCAGCTTTAAAGAACCATAATGCAGGAGATGTAATTTTCACTTGTCAAGGTRTATTTCCTTTTTTGAAGCCTTGCTTGGTTTATTCAGAGCAGAATACAGAGCYTGATGTTCCAGTACATTCCAAGGAACCAAAGAGTTTGCCAGATCTAGTCAAAAAATGTATTCCTGTAGTGCTTGAAATCCTGCCCCATACTTAGGGATTTATGATCAAATACCTGACCTGTGCAGCTCCATATGCAAAAACACCTCTGGAAACAGCTGTTCAAAGGGATTTATGATCAAATACCTGACCTGTGCAGCTCCATATGCAAAAACACCTCTGGAAACAGCTGTTCAAAGGGATTTATGATCAAATACCTGACCTGTGCAGCTCCATATGCAAAAACACCTCTGGAAACAGCTGTTCAAATCAGGTGTTCTCTGAAAGAACTGACAGAAACAGAACTTTCAGGATGAAGTCCCAGTTTCAGGAACATCAACATCCTCCTTTGGCCTGCCTAACAGTGGCAACCACRTTATATTTGCAAAACATTTATCAGATTTGTGCAGTAACACAAATTCAACCCCAAATTGACTTCCCAAAAGACCCACTAGGAAATTGCACTCCTGTAACAGCCATTCAGGAACATTTCTGTACAGTACATGTGTGTAGGTTGTACACACAGAGCTCTGGGTGAAACTTAAAAACGGAAACAGTTTGTTCCTAACAGAACAATGGCAAGACTTTCACTACCTTTTTAAAATAAGAAGTTAGACAAGTAAGAAGAAGTTAAAGATCTGAAGCAGGAACAGGACTGTATGGAGGGGGAAAAGTGACATATTACCACGTTGCCATTTGGAGAGACAGCTGTACTTGGCTGCCAGAACTCCTGAGGATTCCTAATTGATAAATTTCCATACCACAGTTCAAAGCTCACATGCCTAAATCACCAGTTATAGACTTTAGGGCTGRAAGTCATAAATGCTGGCTTGGACATATGTCTGTTTGAGTTATCTTCTTTGGGATTTTGATATTCGGATTTAAATGTTACCACCACCATCCCAAATGCCTCTGATCAGCATAAAGCTAATTATATGCTGCTATTAAAGGAGATTATATTAGACACTGACAGTTGGAAAGGCCTAATGACCAGATGGATAGAAAAATAAGAAATCAAGCTATGTTGTTCTGTAATAAATTTGCCAGAATTTTTATAGGCATTTTTATCATCAGCTTCATTATTTCATCCTGCCATTAAAAAAAAAAACCCAAACCAACAAACAAACAAAAAAAACCCAAAATCTAAACCTCAAACACAACTGGGAAAAAATTCAAGGTAGAAAATGCAATTAAATTTATACTGTCAGCATAATCCATCATTAATCATGCAGGCCAGTCCTGTTCAAAAGGTGAAGATTCTTCTGAATTTCCAATGAGAGTTTTCAAACCACAACCTAAAAGAATGGAACAAAACAAACATGCATTTGTGGCATGTGTGCAAATCCTCAGAGACAGGGTACTGACAATGGAGCTGCTCCCATCAGGGAGAATAAACAGATTTAATTCCTCTGAGTCCTGCAGGGCTGGGATGACCAAGGCGAGTAAGAGAAGTTGAGAGGGACCTCTGGAAGTCATTCAGTCCAACTTGACTCAAAGGAGAGACAAATTAAAGGTTACTGCTCCGGCCCTGAAGTGATTTTGCATTCCATAAAGTGTGATTCATAAATTTCAGTCAAATAGGTATATTTGCATCTCTTAACAGAAGTCAAAAAAGAAAAAGAAAGGCAAACCCAAATTCCCCCTTTCAGACAGAAAAGAGCATTCAGACAAGTTATATTTTGACTCTCCACTGTGTTTTAAAACAACACCTAACCTACCAGTAAAATCAACAAACCACTTTGGCACTAATGTGCAAAATACACAGGAAGGAGGGGGTTTTTTCCTCAAAACTTAAAAAGCTCAAAAGCTGAAAGCCTAGGCTAGCCCACAACTCAAAAAAGCTTCAGTGTAAGAAAGAAATTAAATAAATTATTAGTGCAAAGAACACACCAGACAACAGCATGTTTCCAAARGGTAACTGGTCAGGTTTTTCTAGCCAAGCTTTGTTCTCATATTTTACATGCCTGCTCTGTCTGGTCACTGGAACCTCCTCCATTTGTGAACCAGAGATCAAAATCACCCTGGCTTGTGTCAACTCGACCTTTAGACCTCCTTTGAGAACTCTGCAGTCAAACCTCTCCCATGTAAATCAACAAAAACCCATCCACATGAAGCCTCCACCTCACCTCAGCTCCACTTTGTTCCCAGGATGGAGAAAAGCCTCCCCCAGGCTGCTGCTCCTACCACCATCACCACTCTCCATRATCTCCAGTACTTTGTATTGTACTCACAATGAGCTGGTTTGGAGATTGATTAATAATCGAAGCAGAGTTGAGGCATTTAATCAATCTGAACAACAGATTATTGCTTTGTGTACCACAAAGAAAGACAGATTATCCTTTTATTATTGATCCCAGCAGCAACGCTCCTGCCAGCTCCATTGCCTTTATTTCTAAATATTTTTGCTCAGCAAGTTTTCAACTTGCACCAGTCTTAAAGACACAAAACCATTTGTTGGGGCTTTGTACACATTGAGCAGCTTTCTACCATGACCCCCCTGCTTYTGCTGGGTGATGCAGTAGGTGCAGCACACATTAACCTATTTACAATGCCTTCTTCCCCCACAGCAAACACCCTGAGCACACTCACACCTTCCACAATCTCTTCCATCTTCCCTTGTTCTGCTAAAATTGCTTCCATCTTCACTCCTAACACATCCCCAGAGGAGTGGTCACAATTTACAGGTAAGCGCCCAAGTTGCATCATTGTCCAAAAGGGTGGCTTGGCACTGGACTGCCCAGATGGGAAAAGAATCATCAAAATAATTAATTCAAAATGAAAAACAGCCTGAGTTGAGCACAGATACACCAAATCACCAACACAGATCACTCTAAATAGTCAAATACCAGCAGATACAAAAGTCTTTATGGTCTTTAGACTGAAGTTACTGTTAAAAAACTTCCAATTGTAACAAAAACTCTCAGCGAGGTGAAAGGAGCAAAAGGAGACCCTCACTTCCATGCCCACAGACCAGGACTAAGTTGGTGACTTTGCCCTGCTGCCAGGGAAATGAATTAGAAGCAGGCAATTCTTCACTGTAAGTTAGTGAAGAACTACATCATGCCCCTCTAATGAAATCGTTTCTGGTACTGCATTGAGATTTTTAAGCAGAGATAAAGATTTAAGAGAGCTCARTGGATTAGATGACCTCCTCCTACAGCCCTGTTTTTTTCTGATTGTGTAAATGTTTCAAATAAATTATTTACAGGCATTGCACTAGAGATAGGATTTGTTTATTSTCAGATTTACCAGAATGAAATCAATTTTATACGAAACATTTGTGTTAAGAATTTGCTCTTTAACCTTAACTTGAAGGAGAAAACTATTATTCTCTGCTCTAAATCTCTGAACGATGAGCCAAGATGCTAATGCAGAATGAGGCAACAGKGCCAGTGTGATTTTTCATTGTTGTGACTGGAGACCTTTTGCTGTGTTGACATCAGCACACAGACACTCCAGTCTCTAAAACTGCAGCATCTCCTTTCCCACTTGGTAGAGTACAAACATCATTCTTCATCATTCTTTGGGGAGTTAAAGAAAWGGCCTGGTTCAATCCTGGTTTATCCTAGCCTGTTTGTGTGGKGTCCATTTGCTTTTTCAGAGATCTTTCCTCTTTGGGAGTGACCTGTGGGGATTCAGCACTGCTGAGGTGCAGCTCCAGCCCCAACAACACAGAACCCTCCTCAGGGGCTGACTCTCCCTCTGGAACTGCAGCCCCAAGGAGTAATTCATATAAAAAACACAATACTCATGGATTAAGCAAGACAGCACTAAAAAACTGAAACATCTGTAAATAATAAAGCAGCTAATAAACCCACAGCTTGTGTTAATGTAGAATTTTGTCATTTAGTGCACTGCTACACACAATCATAAAGTCATTACACATCACTCTCACCTATTGCAAACCATGGAATCAACAAGGTTCAAAGAGAACCTAAAGATCATCTGGTCCAGCCATATTCCAGCACCACCACAACCACCCCTGAGCTGTGACCCCAAGTGCCACATCCAAACCMAAGTGTCACACCAAACTAAAATAAATCAGTTTTGAACAGAGCAGCATCTTCTAACAAGACAGAAGCTGAAGCATGATCTTTGCCAAGGATATTATAGTTAAAGGATTATGTATTCAGTTGGCAAAAAACCCTAAGAATATTTCAAACCATTTGTAACAGAGAAGAGTATTCCCACCCAGTACATTTTTATATTTATTTCATAATTCTGCCAAAGCACACCCTGAGGAATTCCTCTCTTCTCTCCATTCTGGTGCAAACCCATCATGCAGTGAGGCCAGGCTCTCCCTGCAGACAGAGTCTTTTCCCTTAGAACAGAAAATTATKCCTCTTAAATTGCTGTTTGTGCAATGCCTGGATAGTTTCAGATTCCTGTCATTTAAAATTCACCTCCAATAYCTGACCATTGCCATTCATTAGATATTTATCCACTTGTTCTTACACAGCAGATGGACTCATGTCAGAGTGSACCAGCCCAGGACATTTTGTTCTGAGTGCCTGCATTCCAGTCCAAGAGAAGGACACRGGGCAGCCTCCAGGGCTACAGCTGCTCCAGGAAAACAAATGGGTGGGAAGGATGGATGAAAGTTTGACAAGAAAGTCTCACAGATCTGTGTGCTTGGCAGAAAGATTTTGAATATAGAATCTGAAGAAGGAATAGAGATGGAAGCAAGTTTTGATATAGAAGAACAGAATTGCTGAGCCAGTCTTGCTGGATAACTAACAAAGCAAAGGGTGTGTTAGTTAGAGGGGGTTTTTATGGCTTAGAGCAAAGGATAAACCCACCCCAAACAGAAAATAAACCCACCCCAACTTTTTTATCTTGACCCCTTTCCCTCTCCAATGTTTCTACCAAGCAATAAGATTCCACAGGCAAACAAGACTGCCAATGTTGGAAGTAGAAAAAAGGTCTCAGAATTTTCCACTGCAAGAAAAGTGAMAAACAACTTTARGATTAAACTGTAAGATACTAACTCCTGTGATTGGAGAGTATTAACTGTAGTATGGTAATGATAGTAGTTATGACAGGTTATAGATAAAAGTWAAGGTATASATYGGTTCTRCTGTATTAAGATGCTYAGCAMAAAAAGTCTATAATGCATTGTAACCAAAACCAAAGGGTCTCCAGGCCTGCCTGCAGCTGGAGCTGACAGCTGTGGGCACAGCTCTGTCACCCAGGMCCTGGATACAATAAACTGCATTTTGAAGAGCCCCTGGAGTCCTTCATCTCTTGTCTCAGGCTCTTACAACAAATGAACACACCAAGATGCCAGGAAATCTGTCCTTTCTGCTTTATTCTGCTGGGAGAAGAAAGGCACAATGTGGAGCTGGGAACCTGCAGCCTGGAGGGGACTGTGCCTTGGGTGAAACACAAACCTCAGCAGGGACCAGGGAAACTCCCTGTGACCCCAGCAGCCTCTGTGCAGCCTAATGCTGTTTCTGAAATGAAAAAGTTGATTGAAACCAGGCCTGGAGCAAGGACCTGTCCTGAAAGGATGCAGGAGGAGAAGCAGAAGACAGAGAGGAAGATTTGCTGAGCTCTATCTCATACATTCTGAACATCTTTCTAGCAGGAAAGAGCTGAACAGACACATCTCAAAGTCCTGATTCTGGCTGTGTGGGCATTACCAGCAGTAAATGGTGACAACAGCACTATCTTTATRCTTCTAATCCAAGGTTACAAATATAGATTGGTTTTATTCAGCCTTTTATCTAAACACTGAGAAATTGATGAAGTGTTCACACTAAAGGACAGTATTTTGTAGTGTCCCTCTGGATTTATGGCAGTGACTCCTACTCCACTGTCATTTGTCACCAATCCAAATGAACTACCCAATTTATCAATTACTTCTGTAATATCTATTTGCTCCCTGTTGTCCAAGGCAGACAGCTTTGACTTGCACATTTTTCACCCCATCCCTCCAAATATTGTAAAAGCAACAGTTGGGATATGCAAAATTTTAGTCATGTTGCTCAAAGCAATCAAACAATTAAATAGAAAGTTTTTATATGTCAATTAAGAAGCAAGGCCATAAAAGACATTTTCTATGTGCAATTTTTCTACACAATAAACAAATTTTTTTTTTGTCAGATCCTTATACTAATGATGCTGTTAATTCTGGATGTTTTCTGAAATATTAATATGAACCTGTGGGTCAGGAATAGTTCATAGTTTCTGGGAATCTCATACTATAAAGGAGTTACCTGGTTCACTAATAACTGCTGGATGGGGCCAGGGAGGGAGGGAAGGAGGAGTTCCCATTTATCACAGGAATATTTCTCTAAAATGGTGGAACTGGTAAAAAATTACAGAGTGACATCATCAACACAAACAGCACAGATCCCTGCTGCTAAAAGGTTTATGTAGGACCCTGCTTTGGGCACAGTAAACTTTTATYCTATTCTCATTTTAATCTGCACCATTGTAGGGGTCTCTGCCTAGAGATGGTGACAGTACTGAGGCACTACTTCTAACACTGAAGCAAGATTTATTTCATAATAATGCATGAAGATRATTTTCAGCCTTGTGTAAGATCAAGAATGCTCAATATACAGTAACTTGGATAATAACCTAATCCTGTAAACCATGGACTTTTCTGCTCCCAGAACTCTGACTGGCCAAGTCCTCTCTCTGAGTGTCTGTAAGACAATTGGCATCCTTTTGGAAATTGGAATTGCTTATCTTCTCCCAGTGCTGTCTATAACTGCTTTTAAACTGATTTAGTATTTTGTTTAATCTTTTCTCTGGGGTTCCAACCTGCAATAATCACCTTTTCACCCACTCTTTCCCTTCAGCAGTCCCACTCTCCACCTGTGGTTCTGTTCATTGGCAGCTTTAGGAACCTGTCTGGAAGGCATTTTGCAGACAAAAGCACTCATCCCTGCAGATCAGCTGGAAGCTGCATGGATTAACTGAGCACAGCAGTGAAATCAAGTCAATAAAGCTCCTGAAAGGCCTGCTACCATTAAATCAAATTCTGTTCCATATTGCCCATATTGCCCCAGCTTCTGCYTGGCTCAGGGCTGGCTGGCAGCCATTCCTGGCTGCTGGACAAGGCAGCAGAACAGATTTCTCTGTGCTCTGCAGCCATCTCCACCAGCCACTGGCACCACACCTGCAAGGCCAAACATTTTACAGACAAAAAGGAAGATTTCCTAAAACAGTTATTAAAACACATTTCTTCTTGTCAGGGGTGTGATTCCCATTCCCATTGGTGTGAGSAGAATTCCTTGGAAGCAGATCTGCTCAGAGCAGAGCTCTCTGCTGGCCCTCAGCACCACGGGCTGCTCTGCTCAACCACACAGACATTTGTTCTCTGSAGGCTCCACACTCATCACCCACAGCTCCCAGGCAAAAAAATCTGTTTTATGGCTTGTCCCATGCTTTGGCAATTTGTTTCCATTATACATTTGGTTAAAGACCTTTAGCAGCTGGACTGGAGAATGTGGGAAGGGGCAAAAATACTGTTTAAAAAAAAGGTGCTGCTTCCAGTTGCCATAACCCTTTTGAATACCTGAATAGTTTGGGGTTTGTTTTCTGTACCAGGGAGTATTTTTACAAGCTTAATTGGAGAATTTGAAAAAAAGAAGGACATGAATTAAGAGTGAAAAAAATGCCCACATCTCATCTGTGAGTTCAAGTCATTGAACTCTAAGGTGAATTTCCAACTCACCCCAAAACATTAAGAGTGCCTCATTTCCTTACATTCTGCCATGGGAACAAGTTCTCAGTTTAAACTATGAGAGCTGCTTAATGAATTCATAAGTATCTATTAAATTCAGGTAATACAAAAATACTCCAGGTCTTTATCAAATCAGGAGAAATTCCAGAGAAATATTACTGYAAGTGAGAACGTAGGCTTATTTACCTGGAAGTTTTTTATCTTGAGCCCTTTCCCTCTCCAAATCAAACCAAGCTTCAGAAGAGTCTCTTGAAGGAACTACTGAACAAAAATAAAAAAAAATCATCATTCTTTATGTGGTCAATAAAGYCACTGCAGAGAGCAGACACACAAATGGAAGTGAAATTGCCACAGAATGTCCCTTTCAACTGAAAGCAAGCTCAGAAAAACAACACTCTGTGTGGGCAGGAAAATTGACTTTTTAAGATCCTTATAGAAGGGAAAGTATAAAAAAAATTGTGATGCCCATGATGGTTTGAGTGTGAATACTTTCAACGTTTCTCATGCACCTCCGAGGGATGTGAGCCTCAGGACTGGCATGCCAGGGATAGTGGTGGTAAAAGCAGCACAACACAGAGCTGGAGAGCAGATTTTGGCCAGGAACACCTGCAGGAACACCAGCCGAAAACAGAGGCCAAATTGGAGCCCAAGTGACCACAGAGTTTTATTTTGAGGTCCCATTCCACCCATCAGCCCCTGAACTGTGCAGGACAGGTAAGGTCAGACCCAGCCACAATTTCTGTCCCTCTCACCAAGCACAAATGGGAGCTGCTTTATCACCCAAAACCCCACTTCTGAGGCAGCTGCCTACAGCAAATSCTCAGCAAAGATCAAAAAGAGCCTGGCAGGTGATGGTGCTGGGAAGATCTTCCACAAGACATTTTTTCCCTCTCTGCCTATCATAACACCAGCCTAAAATGAAAAGAACAAATCTTCCACGAGGTTTTACAGTGCCTTTTGCCTAGGCAGCACCTCAAACCTTGCACACCTCRCAGGTTTAAGAAGCTGAGTGCTGTGGGATGCACAGGTTACAGCTCCACCAAACCTGCCAGCGCTGGAAAAGARCTCCAAAGCTCTGGGCAAAGAAAGGCAGCACAGCAAGCCAGAGCTGGCAGCRTTTCACAAACTGTTTGTGTGCCAACACACCAACGTCAGCCCGTGAGTCAGCTGCACAGCCTGAGCTCCCTGGCACATGGAGACACAGCCAGCACCAGAGTGACAGCCTGGGCACCACAGCCATGGCACTGCTGCTGCTCCCACAGCAGCACCTGGGCACCACAGCCATGGCTCTGCTGCTGCTCCCTGGCACATGGAGACACAGCCAGCACCAGAGTGACAGCCTGGGCACCACAGCCATGGCATGGCACTGCTGCTGCACCCACAGCAGCACCTGGGCACCACAGCCATGGCTCTGCTGCTGCTCCCTGGCATATGGAGAAACAGCCAGCACCAGAGTGACAGCCTGGGCACCACGGCCATGGCTCTGCTGCTGCTCCCACAGCAGCACCTGGGCACCACAGTCATGGCACTGCTGCTGCTCCCTGGCATATGGAGAAACAGCCAGCACCAGAGTGACAGCCTGGGCACCACAGCCATGGCACTGCTAGAGCACCCACAGCAGCACCTGGGCACCACAGCCATGGCTCTGCTGCTGCACCCACAGCAGCACCTGGGCACCACAGCCATGGCACTGCTGCTGCACCCACAGCAGCACCTGCAGCTGCCCTCCATGGCCCACCTCAGTGGAACAAATAGATATCACAGAAGTAATTGATAAATTGGTGCCCACCTCAGCCCAGCTGCAGCAGGCACAGCCCAAGGAGGCTGCAGCACACCTTCTGGACCTCCTGAAAGGTGCCTGTGCTCTTTTCTCCAGGCAGCACTGACAGAACCAGAGAACACAGCCTTGAGCTGCACCAAGGGAAATACAGGTTGGATATCAGGAAAAGGTTTTTATGGAAAGAGTGATAAAGTTCTGGAATGGCTGCCCAGGGAGGTGGTGGAGTCCCCATCCCTGGGTGTGTTTAACAAAGCCTGGATGAAACCCCTAAAACATGCTGCCAAATAGGCTTCAGCTTGAGCACAGATGCTGATCTGGAGGTGTTTAAAACAAGCCTGGCTTAAAACAAGCCTGGCTTAAAACAAGCCGGGGTTTAGTTCAGGTGTTGGGGCTGGGTTGGATTTGATGATCTTGCAGATCTCTTCCAACCCAGTGATTCTGTGAACTCATGCAGCTCCTGCAGCCTGGCACAGCCAGCACCATGGTGCCACTTGCAGAGTGGGCCATGAAATTATGCCATCCATGAGAGGAAATCAGCAGGGCAGAGGCACAGCACATCCCTGGCAGCAGGGCAGTGACACAGCACCCCTGGCAGCAGGGCACAGCCCATCCCTGGCAGCAGCAGGGCACAGGACAGAGCCACASAGAGAGGGCAGCCAGAGAGCCACAGCAGCAATTCCCTCTGAACTCCCACAAAAACACAGTTTGTTGTGTTCTACACAAAGCTCACTTGATAAACCTGCTGTGCACACCTGCACTTGTACAGGAGTTTTATTCTATTTGCTAAACACCTGCACATTTAGGACTATTTGTGCCTGAAGGCCTTCTACTAGCAGGGCCAAGGATATCTTTGGAAAAATTCAAATATCACTAAACTAATTCAAATTCATGTGAGGACTCACTAAGTAGAACTAAATTGGTTCCAAAATTTACTACTAATAGTTCACAAATCGAATCAAGYATTTGCAACAGGCAAGCTTTCAGCATGTGAATTTTAATTTAGGAAGCACCGTGTCCAAAATGAGAAATCCAGCACAATGTCCATACCCAAGGGTGTCCAAGTGAAAAAGAAAACCAAAAAAGTCTTGGAATTCTGTTTATCATTCTGCTCTTTTGAGTGTATCTATTTCACACAATTTACAGTTGTTTTATACAGCTTGCAGTAATTCCATATGTATTAGGAGCAATATAAGCTTTAGAATCCAGGTGTACACTAGTTTTTCAAAGTGTGAAAGCAGCMCATTTTCCCCTGAACATATATTTTATTTATATAAACAAGTGTTTCACGATACCCAACAACATCTGGTATAAAACTTGCTTCATTATGATGGAGGGAAGTGTGTGTTTTCTTTATGAAACCCCTAAAACCTGCTGCCAAACAGGCTGCAGCTTGACCACAGATGCTGATCCCATCTTTCTTTGGAACCAACAGAAAGCTGAATCTTTGACCTCCAACTCCCAGGCACTCCAGACCTCTTAAGTTAATTTCCCATTCTAATGATGCCTGARCATATTCCCAATAGGAAATAAAACATAATGCTTTTTAGGATACTGCTGGTGCAGTAACACACGGTTCTTAGGTCAGAGGTAACTGCAATTTGAATCATACTGAGTAAAGCTGCTAAAACAGACATGAGTAACAGATGGTGATTTCTAAAGGTGARGGCTTAAATTCCTAAATCATTCATCACCAGCAAGCTGTAAAAAAATTAAAAATCATGAACTACAGCATGTTTTAGTAAAATCTTAGCAGCAGCTCAGCAGACAGAAGTTTGCATGAATGCTGCTCAGTGATGCACACACATTCACATCAGGTGGGCAGGGAGTGGAAAATCAATCCCTGCTTGTTGCACAGATATTTGATGAGTAGCTCAATACCCGAGCGTGGATCAGATTGCATTGCTTGGTGTTGTAAAGATATTTCTTCTCTGCTCTGTGTCAGATGGCATTATTGATTCAGTTTAGCCAAAGCACTGCAGAAGTGCTGCCATCCACCTGTGCCTCTTGAGCTCCAGTTATAGATCTCTAAAAGATACAAATCAATGCTTCTATCATGACAATGAGAAAATGACTGAAAAGTAAATAACCTGTTTGTTTGCCCTAACAAGATTTCAYGGCACACGCTTCACTTCCATGCCTGATTACGAGGAGCTTGAGASAATAACTGTTTTTCTTTTTTGGTTCTCATATTTAGAAATTTCAAACAATGAAACYCCAGATCTTACATATCTGAATGATTTGGTCACCTGTAAAGTCACCACAGGTGTAAGAGCTGCTGATCCTCTGCTAAGCCAGGTGTGCTCCACACACCAAACACCGTCCCCCTGCAGGGGCACAGGTGACCTGAGCCAGGGGACACACCCAGGGCAGCAGGGACACCTCCCTGCCACCCCTCCACAGCACAATCCCCTCTGCCAGTCCCTGCTCCCMCCTTGCTGCCCTCCTCCAGCCCAGCCTGGCTGGATGATTCCCCAGGCAGATGGCTGCTGCTGGTGGGCAGATAAATTACAGCCAGCAGAGAGCAGGAAGCTTGGCATGACTGCCATGGTGAAAAACTGGATCCTCAGGAAACAACATTATACATAACTTTACACTGCATCTAAAAAAAAACACCCTAAATTTTTGAGGTTTGCTTGACAAAGCAAGCTAACAGTTTCCTTTCTTGTGCCTGAAGCTTGGCAATCACTCTGTTTCTGAACTGTATTTTTTCATTAGTCTTATGCTTCCAAATATAATCTATTATTTGGCAGCAAAGGCAGCAAAACATTTGTTCCCTCTCAGTACAGCTGCAACCAATTGGATTTTAAAAAATGATATTGGCTATCCAGCARTCCTCTATCATGTTGATTTTTCCATGGAAACAGTGTTATATTTTTTCCTTTGGGGGGGTGGGTGGTGCTGGGAACAGGATGCAGAAATGCATTTCCAGTGTTCTCTGCTYTCCCAGTTCTCATCCCTCCAMACACCAGTCACAGGGATGGGACCAGAGTCCCCAGCTGCATACTGGAACTTGAAACTTCTTTCAAGTATATTTGTATGGAATTATCTTTTGTCTTTTCATTCTCAGGCATGCATGCATAAAAAAAGTTCAAACTATGTCATTATACCTAAAGACTCAACACATCCCAGAACTACCCAAGCATTCAGTGCCTGTAGCCTCAAAACTGTAACTCCTGAACACACTGCAACACCTGCAATGCCAAATGCAGGTTTTATTTCAAATTAAGAGCTTATCAGGTATTACTGAGTAAAAATCAAAATAAACACAAAATCCAGAAGTGGTAGGTAGCATTTGAGGGGGCAAGTCCTCATCTGAGCCCCCAGTTAAGGCRTTTGCAGAGCTGGGGAGGTGGGAAGGGAATTCCTCCCTTTCAGAATTGCACTTCACCTCTGCAAAGCATGATGAAAATAACACAAAACACAACTGCAGAGAGAATCAAATAGAAGCATATTGATTTACCAAACGTTTCAGAGCTGTAGGACTCATTTATCAAATACAAAAATTGACTTCTGTTTTCAGGCTACATTAGGAAGGGAAAAAAGAAAACCCCCACAAAACCACATGAACTGCTATCACTGCTTGGTAAGAAGAGTTTATCCCGCAAGTGTGGAACAATCAGGAATGCTGTTCTTGGTCTTTGGCCTCTCATGGAAGTACTGACTTGATAAACTCACCAGTTTCTGAAAATTTGGTGATTTTCCTAACCATAAACCAATAGATTGGAATGAGTTCCATGATTTMTGTGGATGTGGGGGAGAGACTGTGATGCTAAATGAAGTTGTACTCTGCTGCTCCAGAACCCAGCTCAGTAACTGCCATTGATTCTTCTGTTTGACTTCATCAATATTTAAGCTACTCAACTTTGACAAACATTTCATAATGTAGTTTCTGGTAATTGTTCCCCTTATCTATAATAAATTTTCCTATATATTAAGTTTAATGAGCTGTCCAAAGTACTCCCACCAGCTCAAAAACACTAACACAAGCAGGATTTGACAATATGATTATTTATCAGTCCGTGGGACAAAGAATTAAAAATGCATAGGGATGAAACACGTGTTGTCATTTTGAGGATTTAAAGACAAAAGGAAGTTAAAATAAMTAATTGGAACAATACAAAAGAACAGACACAGATCAGAGAAAATACTCTCAGGGCATCAATGAGTAATTTATCAGAATGGCACATAATAAATGAAACTCCAGTCATAAGAGTGCCAGAGCAGCCTCCCTCCTCAATTCACARCCAGCACAGTTCTGCAAGGCATCTGTGCAAAAACAAGGCTTTGGGAGAAGGAGACAGATCCCCCTGGGCCTTCCCCCTCATCTGCTGTCCCACAAAGTCAAAATAAGTTTTTGCTGCTGTCATGTCCTGGTGGTACTGCAAGCCAAGAGACTTTGTTTTCTTGTGAAAGTGAACAGATTTCCTAAATTTCAACCAGTGGGGCCAGGACAAGCAGGCTGAAGCCATCAGTTTGGCATTAAGGCAACTAAAACTTATCTTTGCTTGACAAGAGTATGTGTCAGTCATTCCCCGGTGACTTTTCAATCAAGACAACTGAAGGAGTAATTAAAGAAATAAAAAAATCCTCCAAACCAACACAGCACTGCAGATATAGTTATTTTAGTGGCTGACCGTGTGAAAAGAAGCCTCTAACAACATCTTYAAAGTCACTTTGAGGAGCAGGAGCTGATGTCAGATTTCATCTTTGCTGGAGCAAGGGTGACTCACAGCAGATGCCTCATCACCCAGTCTTGGCACAGCTCTGCTGTGTCCATATGTATCCCATGGCTGGCTCAAAGGTTTGAAAGTGTGGAAAACCACGAGGTAGAATTCATCATCATCATCCTAGTTTGGAATAACATGTCAAGGCTTAAAGGGCATCCTTTGCCTTCCACTCCCCAGCAGTGACGGACAGGACAGGGTGTCATTAAAATGAAGTCACTCTACAATCTGACAACTTCATACAGTTAAGAATATACAGTTACAACCTCTTCCCTGGCCTCTTTTCTTCAATTGCCATTTTTGATAGTTCTGTGTCACAGTATTCTTTAAAAAGTCATTGTCTAACTAGCCCAATTCAGATCACTCTGCTTTTTTGACCTTGCTTCACGCTCCACAGTAGAAACACTTCAATTCCAATAAACATGCTGTGTTTATATTCTGAAGTGACAGAACTCAGATGGCAATCARATCCTCACAGAGTTTCTGAAATCACTTCTTATTTTGTAACGACTTTCCCTGCTCTGCCTGCAGTCCCCATCCTCCACCCTCTCCCCAAACCCTCGTGTCCCCTCTCCCAGGACAGCAGGAGGTACCCAACACGTGACAGTGCCCAGGCAAGAGGCCTCACAAGGAAATGTTACTGAACATTCAGCAAGCACTTCTTCATTATTCCAAGCCCTCCAAAATAAATCAAATCCATCCCATGTCCAACTTCTACAGAGAACCAACATGGCCCCAGCACTGGRGRTGSCTCCAGYATCCTCATTTCTGGACTTGCCCAACACAAATTCCTTGTGGCCCTCACTGCTGACACTTGGTTTGCAATCTCTTTGCAATCTTTTATCGAGTAACAAGCTCCTGTTGTTCCCTTTCACTTTTATTTTACATCCTCAGGGCTGACTTAACAGAAGCAAATCCAAAGTAGATGCATCTACCAACTGCACAAATTTGGCATAATAGAATCACAGAATGGCCTGGCTTGGAAGGGACTTTAAAAATCATCTTGTTACCTCCAAAAATGCACAGAAAACAAGGTCATAAACTTCATGTTTACACAGCCACCAGTCCTGCACTCTTTATTATACAGATTGCCTTGACTTCAAGTTTTCTCCTACACAAATACTTGAATGGAGATTAGAATACGAAATTCAGCCACATCAGAAGGAAGAAGATCCTGACTCTGATTTTCCTGCAAAGCCCTGGATGATCTAGAGAGCTCCACACTGTGCCCAGAAGGAAAATTAATTCTCAGAACATTTACRCCAAACAAGAGCTGTTTAAAAAATAAACAAACAAGGATAAAAGTGGGTTCCAAGTACAATCTTCTCTACTGGTATCTTATTATTGGCACATCTATGGGGCACTTCTGAAGAAATGTTATTTTAGAAACATAGCTATAGAAGGATCTACCTAAATTACAATTAAAACTCTGTTAGAACAGTTTGAGGACCAGAGCAACCACTGTTAATTCATACATTTTTCTAGATTGTTGTATGTCAGTTCACCTAAATGTTATTGAACTTGAGTTAAAATAGCAGTAGTTTAATAATTTACCTTATTTCAGTAGGGAAAAAAATCATTTTTGATAAAGCAGCAACTTACAGAAATTTAAGCTACTGGTAGCTGCAAGCAATCACATGAATATATTCAAGCACATGATCAGTCTTCGTTGTATAACAAGCTCCACAGAGATTGTTATTAGTCACAGATAATAATTCCCACTGTTACAGAAAATCTGTGCTCAAAATAGTACCTCCCAAGGAAAAAATTCATTGCAAAGGCAATAAAGCTTGGTATGACAATCCTCAAGTTGGGGAATTGGGAAGGAAAATTGAGAGCTTGCACAAAATCATCTGTCATTTCAGGAAAAGCAGCAAAGCAATCAGATCTTCCAAATTATGTTGCAGATAAGATACTACAGTAGGGGGAAAATACCTCTTGTGAACTACAGAAAAATAAGAATATTTACCTTTTAAAGTTAACTCAATTATAAAACTATGGGTTTAAGCTCACTCAGAGTATTAATGGGCTCCAGCKTTTGGCTCTAGGAAGTGAGAAYTTGATTTTACAGCTTAAATGAAGGAAAATTTTCACAGGATAGATTCAGAAGGAAAATCAACATGTTAGATAGCAGATTCATCACTACCTAGCAACAGGAACAACGCTYAGTGTGTCAGCTGAGCTCCACCATGCTCTCACCACCATGCCTCGATGTGTGAGCTGGTTTGCACCTCTGTGCTAACACACATCCTTCACAGCTGCACCTTTCCACATTTCACTGTCTCAAACATGAAAACTTCATTTTTGGAATTACAAACACCAACTTCTCCTCCCAGTGTTTTCAGGAATGGATTACAATATTTTCTTGACTTTAATTAGGTTATATAAACCAAGTGAGTTTCTTCTCTGTTGCAACTAGAACAATTCAGCATTGAAATTTTAAMCCTATTTAAAATTAGTCCTCTTTCCYCATCTGATACTTGCTATAAGCCCCAAATGGTTTGCTTGGTCAAATTGAAGTACAAATCCTGATAATTCACATTTATCAACTGACCCYGTCACCAAAATACACCAATAATTAAGCAACTCTTATATTGCCACAAGAATAAATGCACAGTCTAAAAAGGCTCTTCAATATCCCTTCAATTTGGAAGCATTTTTATCAGTTCAGGTGAACTTCAGTTACAGAAATCTTAATTTTTTTTTTTCTGGACCCTTACTTTTTTACTGTTACTTCCTTAGCAGAACATGACTCCTTCCCACTTGGAAAAAAAAAGTTAGCTAGGTTTTATCAGTAATGCAGAATTATTCATTCCCTTGGATTCAGTCTATTTGTTATTTGTTTCATCAAATGAACTTTTCTGAGATTCATCATGAGGATTTTTATTATGTTTACAGTTACTGAAATAGTTCAGTTTATTACTACTGCTTGCTGTTGAAAGGCTGATATTTCAGTTTAACAGGTCTATCAGTTCTCAGGTTTGTAACACAAATATCAGAATATAATTTTAAGATTCATATTTTTGTACTTATTGGCTTTGCGTATGATTTTACAGCTTAAAAACAGAGTGGTGTTTGAATCATGGACTGCATATTCAGAATGCACTTATAAAACAGGAACATAAAAWAAAATAAATGGGACTAGAGCACTTTTTTTATTAGGAATCAGATAGCTCTTTTACCCCAACCTCATTAATTATCTTGGRTAATATTACTGGAGTCATTGGCAAAAAGATTTTCCAGTTGACTCTGGTCACACAGGAACATTTCACTGTCAGTCCTGGTGAAGATACTTTAAAAGAAGGATTTAATCCTCTTTGCTTGGCATCAAAACTAGTGAGAAACTAGAATATAACTGGAGTTGTGAGTGCAGTAATGTATGAACACAATTATCATTTATACAACTTGGACTCCTGCGTCCCCTTTTTCCCACTATTCCTACMTGACAATTTGATTTTCCCCCTCCTTATGGTTCTTGTCCCCTCAACCTGTTCTTGCTGAGCTGCCTGTAGGGAAGCAGAGACAAGTGCAAAGTGTCCCTGCACTGCAGCTCTGAATGGAATGGGTTGGGTTGGAAAGGACTTTAAAAATCAGCTCCTTCTCCCCCCTGCCATGGCAGGGACACCTGCCACCATCCCAGGCTGCTCCAGCCCTGTCCAGCCTGGCCTTGGGCACTGCCAGGGATGCAGGGGCAGCCACAGCTGCTCTGGGCACCCTGTGCCAGGGCCTCACACCGTCACAGGGAAGGAATTGTGCTGGATTTCTAAATCTGAACCCGCCCTCCTTCAGTTTAAGGCCATTCCCCCTTGTCCTGTCACTCCAGGCTCTTGTCCAAGGTTCCTTTCCACCTCTCCTGGAGYTCCTTCAGGCCCTGGAAGGGGCTCTGAGGTCTGCCCAGAGCCTTCTCCTCTCCAGGCTGAGCAGCCTCAGCCCCCTCATCCAGCTGATAATTATACACATCTTTTTCTTTTCAACCTATCCATGAGCATTTACTTATTTTTGATGTGRTGGTGACAAAGGTACACCGATGGCATTACACAGAATTCTCTGAACACCAACTGCCCCTGTCCTAAAGCCCACCTGGCAGGATTAGACAGAATTAGGGGAAGCAGATCCTGCTTCAACAACATTTCATCCTCCAAGTGGCACCCTCCTGTGCCTGCTGGGAGCTCTGCTGTCCCTGCAGTGGCTCTGCCTTTGGCTCTAGGAAGTGAGAATTTGAACAGTCCTGCAGCAGCTCCTGTCATTGACATGGACAGCCCCATTATGGTGGGAGCAGCAAATGCTTCAAGTTCCATTTTCTAAGAAAACTTTCACAGGGTGAGGAGAAAACACAAAAAAATAGGCTTGTCATCTGAGTATTAATGACCATTTATGTATAATTTTGATTTCCCTTGATTTCTCAAGTAAATAATAGCAAGCACTGAGAAATATCTACAAATGACAGAAATGATGATTTTCTGTGAAGAAGGAAGAAGTGGCAATATTTCAGTGGAATGAATGTGTTTTCRAGCTCCTCAAGGTAAATTTCAGGGRRAAAAAAAAAAGGTCTGCTTCCAGGGCAATCTCTGTACTCTGACAAAAAAGCCTTTCTATCTCAGCAGTCCAATACTTTACTACCCTTGCCATGAATACTTTTTAAAAAACATCTCCTCRAACATTGTATTCAAACTGAACCATCTTCCTCTAATGTGTAACATTACCTGCCTGATTATAATTTACAATTTTATATCATTCTGGTTTTATAACTGCACTGCATAAATGCAACTAGAAGCTAATGGCTTCCATTTTATGCAGCTTTTGAAAGCAACATCCAATCCCAGCCAATACAGAATTTCTATATTGCAGTTTTATTTCACTTTCCACTATATGGAGCATCACTTAGTATTTTTCAAGGTAGTTTAATATCTTCCCTCTGTAGGCTTCTATTTTGTGCTTGTGGAAGAATTACAACAAAACTTGAGAAATGTATAGGCTTTGGAAATTATTTAAGCTTTGTGTTTCTGAATTACTGTCTCTTTGCACCAATCTTAAATTCTTTCAGTGCTCTTAATGGGGAGAAACAGAGAAACCATTTCCTCTATTTTGCTGCTTTTCTCTCCATAAAATAAGTATTTTTATTCATGTGCTTAAGATCTCCCTTACACCTAAATTAAATTCAATGAAGTCAATAATATTCATTATTCAGACATTAATTTTATAGTACTTGTAGTGTCAGTTCTTTTCCAATCTCTATTTGTTGAGTTTTTTGAGATATCAGACTGATTCCAAGCATGATTTCTCTCCTCACATTGGGAAACACTTTCCAATTCCAAGGATAATCCACTCCTGCAGCACCTACAAACACAAACTTTCATCAGGGGTCTGCTTAGCCCCTAAAAGGAAAGGCTGACATTTGGGAACTGTGCACTGAAATTCACTTTTGGATATGTTTAAAGTGGCTTTAGGAATAGTAGAACAAAATTCAGCCCCAAACCTACCATAATCAGTAGTGGAAGTGTCTTTTTAGAGGATTAACAAGATGTGAGACACAGTAAAACAATAGAAATAAAAAATTTGTAATGCTGTGAATGCCTCATCTCTGTTTAATGATAAAAACAAGTTCACAAATCAACTCTCAGTTCAAGCACAACTGGCTGTCCAGTGATGAGTCCTTTATCATTGATAAAAACACAGTTTACTGAGGCAACAGCTTCAACCATTTGCAAGGAATGCTTTAATTATGATATCTTGCTTGTCACATGCAGTCTYAAATCCCATTAATTATAACAAACACCACTGGTGACAGCTCTCACCTGACTGAGCTTGCTGTCCAACTCCAGTGCATCATTTCCACCCAAACCACTGATCAGCACCAAAGCACCAATGGAATTTACAGCAAGAAAGAACACTTAGGTAAAAATGCTCTTAAAATAGAGTGAGAGCAATTTCCCAAGCTTACTGCAACAGTCATTAAAAGCCAGAGCTGTATGTATGAGAAATTATTTGAAAAGATTCTTTTTGGTAAATGCATTTTTGAAGAGTATGTCCTTTATCATTTGTTGAAAAATCTGGAAAGGGAAGTAATTCTGTGTAGCTTATTTATGGGCTACGTTCACTGATTTTTAGTTTTTTCTTTAACTGCATGAGTAATTCTTTGGCAATACGCCTTCAAAGTTAAAAGGATGAACATTAAATTATGCACAGAACATTTTAGCAAAGACTGCTCATGCTGCACAGAGGARTAAGAATCCACATTTTGAATTTTATTTGGTCTCAGGATTTTAAATTGTGGCAGATAACAATCTATTAGCTCCCGAATTTGTAGGTACTCTGCTGGTAAGTGTTTCATTTAATGCCTCTTCCACAGACTCTCCCCATGTTCTGATTTCCATTTAACAGTTTAAAGGAAATTAAGCTCTACAGGTTCTTGTCAGGTGATTTTAAATTCTAGACAGAACCAGCTTCCCTATCAAACATGTGGTCGTTTATTTTAAGTCCAGAGAGGAAAAAACAAGTCTCTGTAGCTTTCTACTGCTGCCCTCATTCTATCACTGAAACACAAATCCACTTCAGGGCTGTGAGTGCACAGCAGTGATAATTAACCAGGAGGAACGGAACAGAACCATCCCAGCCTCACCGAGAGGAGAGAGCACAGTGAGTGCTCCAGGGATGCAGAACATCCTGGGTGACCGTGGGGGCTCTACCTGGTGGGTGAGACAGCTTGGAGACACTGACCCGAGGCCACCTCAGAGACATTGACCCAAGGCCACCTCAGAGAACCACATTGACCGAAACCCACCTCAGAGACACTGACCCGAGGCCACCTCAGAAACATTGACCTGAGGCCATCTCAGAGACCCACACTGACCCATGGCCACCTCAGAAACATTGACCTGAGGCCATCTCAGAGACCCACATTGACCCAAGGCCACCTCAGAGACCCACACTGACCTGAGGCCATCTGAGACCCACACCCACCTCAGAGACCCACACTGACCTAAACCCACCTCAGAGACACTGACCCGAGACCACCTCAGAGACCCACACTGACCCGAGACCACCTCAGAAACATTGACCTGAGGCCACCTCAGAGACCCACACTGACCCGAGGCCACCTCAGAGACCCACACTGACTGAAACCCACCTCAGAGACACTGACCCGAGGCCACCTCAGAGACCCACACTGACCCACAGCCACCTCAGAGACATTGACCCAAGGCCACCTCAGAGACCCACACTGACCCACAGCCACCTCAGAGACATTGACCTGAGGCCATCTCAGAGACACTGACCTAAACATATCTCAGAGATCCACACTGACCTATGGCCACCTCAGAGACACTGACCTAAACCCGCCTCAGAGACCCACACTGACCCAAACATACTCAGAGACCGATGTTGACCTAAACCCACCTCAGAGACACAGACACAAGGCCACCTCAGAGACAGATACTGACCCGAGGCCACCTCAGAGGCGCACACAGACCCAAGACCACCTCAGAGGCCCTCACTGACCCAAACATACCTCGGAGACCCACAYTGACCCAAGGCCACCACCTCAGAGACACTGATCCATGGCCACCTCAGAGACCCATAATGACCCAAGGCCACCTCAGAGACCCACACTGACCTAAANTGACCCAAGGCCACCACCTCAGAGACACTGATCCATGGCCACCTCAGAGACCCATAATGACCCAAGGCCACCTCAGAGACCCACACTGACCTAAACCCACCTCAAATCCACACTGACCCAAGGCCACTACCTCAGAGACACTGACACTGACTCAAGGCCACCACCTGAGACCTACACTGGCCCAAGGCCACCTCAGAGACACAGATACTGACCCAAACATACCTTGGAGACCCACACTKACCCAAGGCCACCTYGGAGACACTGACCCTAAACCYCCCTCAGAGACACTGACACCAACCCGAGGCCTCCTCAGAGACCAGCACTGACCTAAACCCACCTCGGAGAGAAAGATACTTAGCCAAGGCCACCTCAGAGACCCACACTGACCCAAACATACCTCAGAGATCCATGTTGACCTGAGGCTACCTCAGAGACACTGACCTAAATCCATCTCAGAGACAGACACACAAYGACCTGAGGCCACCTCAGAGACCCGCACTGACCTAAACTCACCTCAGAGACCAATGCTACCACCTCAGAGACCCAGACTGACCCAAACGTACCTCAGAGACCRAYRCTGACCTGAGGCCACCTCAGAGACACAAACCTAAATCCACCTCAGAAACAAGACACAGAGACACAAGGGCACCTCAGAGACCCACACTGRCCYGAGGCCACCACCTCAGAGACCCASACTGACCCAAACATACCTCMGAGACCAATGCTGACCTGAGGCCACCTCAGAGATACAGAACTAAACCCACCTCAGAAACACAGACACAAAGACACAAGGCCACCTCAGAGACACACACTGGCCCAAGGCCACCACCTCAGAGAGACAGACACTGACTGACCCAAGGCCACCTCGTCTCTGACCTAAACCTACCTCAGAAACACAGATACTGAGCCACAGCCACCTCAGAGACCCACACTGACCCAGGGCCACCTCAGAGACACTGACCCAAGGCCACCACCTCCCAGCACTGTGTGCCCCAGCACAGTCAGTCCCAGGAATGATGAAGAGCTGGTCCTGGGCAGGGTTTGGAGCAGCTGCTCAGTCAGAAAGCACAAGAGCTCTGTTGCTYCAACCCTGCTGCAGGAAGGCTGGGCCAGAGGCAGCTCCAGCAGCACCAGGATGGAGGCACAGAACCACCCTCAGATTGCTCTCAGCCACCAGGGCTGAGCTGGCTAAATGACAAACAYATTTCTTGCTCAGCCTGGCGAGCTGGCCTGGCTCTCCAACCCAACAGAGGTGGAGGAGGCTGTGACAGCTACCAGCTCCCCTTAAAATCAGTAAGTACTCAATAAGGAAAAGATCTTCCATTTTAAATCTTTGCAGTAAAGGMTGAGGAAAATGTAAAATCAAAATGTAGAATCATTTGAAGACTTGTTGAAAAGAAGTGGAAARTTACAGTCCTGCATGGCTAATGGCACATCACTGAACAGTAAACACTGTTTTAAGTGACCAGATATAAATAATCTTAAGAAAGTAGAACTCTTTTATTCACACTCTGTCAKGGATCATTATAATAAGGTACTAATGAGACATCTGCAAACTTTCTGAAACTTCCTTTTCTAGAGGTCCTTACGAGCCTATTAGCTCCAAGGAACACAAAGGGGAATTTTCAGGAAGATAACAATCACAGGGCCTCCCACTTGTACAAAACTCGCTGTGGAGCCCCACCATCACTCCAGGTGCGGGAGGACATTTAAAGTCAGGATATTTCAGGAGGTACAGGGAACCCTTTGGTGGCTCCTTTTGGTTGCTTGCACCATCTGCAGCACTAATTGGCACCTGTCTTGGCAGATTCAAATGAACAAAAGTATTGGAGACTGAACAGCATTTCAATCATTTGAAGAGAGAACATTTAAGCCTTTACAACCAGTCCTTAATATTCTTTTAGAGCCTCCAATTTGAGGAACAAATCTAAAAAAACTAGCATTGATGAACCATGCAGCTTCATCTTATTAGTTCTTGCCTAAACTGAGAGTCACAGGGAACAAGTTTTACTYTGAGGGGGATTTTTCCTTGACTTTTATTAGAGAACTTATTTGGAATTTGCCARCCTGTCCTGGTGCCTGCAGAGCAAGGATGGGTTGGATGCTCTAAGACAGCCAGGACAGGGCTGTGAGAGAAAAGATGGAGCCAGGATGGGTTTGTGCTTTCAGAGGAAACAGGATGGATTTCAAAACCAAAAGCTGACTCAGGGCCTTGGCAAAAGGTGAGGACAAAACTTCCATCAGAGAGGACATTGGGGTCACCTCAGCACTGGGATTGTGTCATTCCATCACCAACAAGGAAGCTCCAGCACTTTCACCTAAAGTTCACATCAAACCATTGCAAACAACCTTTCAAGGTGCTCTGATGAGCATCTGAGTAATTTATGTTAGTTTTAACTCCATCAGTTTTAGAAGGACAACTGCAGCAGTGCTAACATGCATCAATTAAAAATAATACTAAAAAAAATCACTTGGCTTTTAATGTATTTTTTTGTAAAACATTCAGCTTTCAAGACCTGCAGTTCTTCCACAAAACCAACATATTGCAACATACTATCTGAGCAAATGGAATGCAAAATCAAATGAAACAATGCCCTTCCTGGCAGCTCTCTGTAAGGTCACTTCAGGAGGAGAAGTCCAAGCACCTTTAGATAACCAGAATGCCCAATGAAGACTCAGGATGTTCCCAAGCTGACAAGTTGCAGTTGTTTTGTTCTAACAGCTGGCACAAGAAGTTGAAATTCCCTGCTCTTYGCTTCTGYCATACAGCAAGATWAAAAAAAAAAAWMT
>NDFG01004494.1:0-89304 GCA_002167245.1 Sporophila hypoxantha | reverse complement strand
CWYTTYWCASARAAAAAAARCAAACCCAAAAACCCCACCAAAGACAGACTAAGCTTTCTGTCATATATTTAGCAGTAAAAGCACCATTCTTYCTTCATTTAAATTCCTTTTTCTGGTGAGCACCTTGCCTGGTAGCTGCAGGACATGATCTGTGACAGCACTGCAGAGCCTTTTCATTTCACAGCAGCCACTTGCAGAGACTGAATCCAAAACACGAGCTGGGTCCCCCCATTCAGGTCAACTGTGAGGAAATATTTGTTTCACCTCAGCCAATGTGTACTTTGGAAGCAGAGAGGGGGAAACAAGAACAGATGAAGAAAAGAGCCAGCAGGAGGTACAAGAGGCAAGATTACATTTCCACCTGCATGGGGGTTTGCAGCTAACCCAGCCAGCCCCAAACTGTTCCACTCTGTCTGCATTTCCAAGAGGTTCCCACTGTGCAGAATAACAGCTCCCACCTCCTCTAACACCCACTGAAGTTTGAAAATGAAAGAGAATGAGATTTTAAGAAGGTGCAATTTTGATGGAGCACACTGTGCATCTACCTACTGTAAAGAAGCAAGTTGCTTTATCATTGTTGTGGTGTCAGGGAGCTGAACACCACCCAGCCCCTCGCTGCCTCACCCTCCCCAATGAGATGGGGGAGAGAGGAGGGGGAAAAAACAAAATTTGTGTCTTGAGATAATTTARCAGGGCAGAAACAGAAAGGAAACTAATAATGCTAAAATAATTGGAATATAGAAAACAAATGGTGCGCACTGAATTGCTCAGCACACACTGAGTGATGCCCAGTCAGCTCCCAGGCAGGTTTCCCCAGGTCAGGCACAGAGCAGGATGCCATGCAGCAATGTCCCTTGGGCCACATGGCCCAGCTCTGGCTCTTCCCTGCCTCTTGCTCACCCTTTTTTTTTCCCTTACTAAACAAGCTGATTTCCAGCACTCCCTGCTGTGTGCAGGACACTGATGCTGGCCCAGGATGGCTCTGGAATGCAAGCTGCAGTGCCTCAGCCAGGGATTCGATGGAGCCAGCCACCGTGCCCGTAGGTGATTTTGGCCAAGACCAGGGACATTCCTCGTCACCCTTGGCCTGCAGCCAGGGATGATTTGGAGCAGCCCACTGTTTCCTAGTTAGAGTTCTGCAGAACCCAGGGACATCTTTCATGTCCTTGGCCTGCAAGCCAAGGGATGATGGAGCAGCCACCGTTCCAGTTGTGATATTGGCAGATCCAGGGACATACCTCTGTCCCCTTTTGGAGCACCTGAACGGTGTTGAACAGGGCCTCATTGACCCAGGACGCAGCACCCATACGAGCAGTGATTTCTTCTGTCTGGAAACCTGCCAGAGCAGCAAAGCACCTTCCAAACGTTTTATTGGCGTCGACAAGCATTTCGTCACTTCTACACGGCGTGCTAATTCCAAAATAATTTTCTGGAGGTGATCACTGCCACGAGGCACTCGCACCAAACCAGGCCCTTGGCTGGGGATCGCAAACGGAGCGGCTAGCCCCTAGGCAAGGACAGGATGGCTCGGCAACAGGACCAAGCGCTGGTTTAATTCAGCATCCTGGGGAACTGGGAGTCCCCAGGAGCGGCCTGGAACCAGGCGGTGAGGAGGAGGAAGGAGAAAGGAAGCAACGGAAAGAGGCCGCCGCGCAGGGGGGCTCGGCAAGCCGGGCGTGCACATGCCAAGGCAACGGATGGTGCCGGCACAGCAGCGACCGAGCGCAGTCGTCCCCTCCGTACCAGGTGGCCAACCCATTGGCACGGAGCCAAAGCCGCTAACGGGCTTGCCGCAGCCTATAATCACCATCTGCCCGCCCCACTCCTCGCCTAACCCGGCTACCGGACCTAAATCACTTGACCACGCCACATCAAGCGAGTCCTAGGATTCCCGCTACGGATGCATATTAATCCTTGCCACTCCTAGCCAAACCGCGGCTTAAACGGAGACTAATAATCTGCAGAACAGCTAAACCCCGGCCTTAGAACCGGGCCTAAATCGACTCTTGCCCGTGGTCGCCACGGCTCCCAACGCCTAAACCCGGCTAAACGCGAGCCTAAAATCACCTCTGGCCACGGCCACATCACCGCCTCTAAAACCCGGCTTAAACGGGAGCCTAAATCACCTCAGGACACGGCCCCATCACCAGCCTAAACCGGCTTGAACCGGAGCCTAAATCACCTCTGCCACGGCCATCACCGCCTAAACCGGCTTGAACCGGAGCCTAAATCACCTCTGCACACGCATCACCGCCTAAACCCGGCTATAACCGGAGCCTAAATCCCATCTGCCACAGCTCCATCACCGCCTAACACCCGCGAGCCTAAAAATCACCTCTGCACGAGCTCCATCACCGCCTAAAACCCGGCTTAAACGGGAGCCTAAATCAACCTCTGCCACGGCCCAATCACCGCCTTAAAGCCGGCTTGAAACCGAGCCTAAATCCCTCTGCCTACGCTCCATCACCGCCTAAACCCGGCTTGAACGGAGCCTAAATCACCTCAGCCACGGCACAGCCTACAACCCCTATAGCAACGGGAGCCTAATCACCTCGCCACGGCCACATCACCGCCTAAACCCGAGCCTTAAAAATCACCTCAGCCACGGCTCACATCACCGCCTAAAAGCCGAGCTTAAACGCGAGAGCCTCAAGAATCACCCTCTGCCACGGCTCCATCACCGACAAAAACCGAGCCTAAAAATCACCTCTGCCACGGCTCCATCACCGCCAAAACCCGAGGCCTAAAAATCAAACTCTGGCCCAGGCTCCATCACTGCCTAACCACGGCTTAAACCCGAGCCCAAAAATAAGCTCAGACAGAGCTCCATCACCACCTAAACCCGGGTTAAAACAGAGTTTAAAAAGAACCTCAGCAGCAGCTCTGTCACCACCTAAACCGGGCTCAAACCAGAGCTCAATCACAGCCCCAGCCCAATCACTGCCTAACCCTGAGCAGTAATGCTGTTATTCCTCCCCAGTTTTAAATCCATGGCTTTCCTGGCCTCACCTTTGGAGCCCCACAACATCCCCTCCTGTATGAGCTCTAATAGCATGCACCACTCATTAGCTGTAAAAATTAGTTTGGAATTWAAAAAAAATCTCAATTATTTTGTACCTGGGTAACGTTTACTATAGAATTATTTTTYTATTAGTTTATTTAGTTCAATTTATCAGAAGCCTTTAAGTGATCATTTTGGAGGCATCTCTAGACAGAAGTTAATTKCTGCACAACAGAATTATTTGCTGTTTCACACAGAGGCTCACATCCTGTCTTGTTTTGCTTCCCTTGTTTCTTTGGGTATGATAAAGTATCCACAAGCATGGTTAACCCCAGGGTTGAAGTATTTAGTTCTGAGAAACTTTAATGCAATCAATTATGTTTTGAACACAGGGAAGCAGGCAAAGGGGGAAGTTTTAATTACCATTAGTTAGCACAACAGTCCTGATGCACTGTTTGATTACATTTTCTCTTAAATTCCCTCGATATTTCAAGTTCATTACAAAGATATTTGAGTTTCCCTGCATATTAACTATTTCAGTATAGCACTTCAATACGAGCTTTTAAAACTAATTGTGTTGGGTTTTCCATGAGAAAAGGAGGCAGAGACAGAAGCATCTAAAATCAGGAGATGCAAAACCATGATACTTTCATTTATGAAAGTTGAATTAATAAATCTGTATTCCATGGACAAACCAGTTGGGGTTTTTTCTGCCAGCAGAAAACACAATCCAGAAATAAAAGATGTCAGCAAACCAGCTCTGTATTGAACAGAATAAAGAAAACTCTTGTTGTTCATTAGTGTTTAAAACAAAGACTAAAGCAAACCCCCAAAAAACAGAACCCAACATAAGACCTGAAAATCCTAAAATTCAACACCCTCCCAATTAAACTACCWTGGCYAAGTCATTCCAGTGAATTAAAATTGGGTTTCTCACAGCCCAAGAACTGTCYTCAGCACTCAGTTGTTGTCCTGCTCACAAATTCCCTTGTTGATCAAAGAGGAATTCCATCCCATGTATTCAAAGCATTTATTTATATTTATTTTATTTCTATTCAAAGCATTCCTCTCTCTCCTACGTTGACAAAAGGCTCCCATGCCACAGGGATGCCAAAAGTGAGCAGAGCAGATCAGAGCTGCAGTGACAAACGCACCTTCCTGACTATTCCAGCTTCCATCAGTGACCAATCTGCAATCCCAAGGAGACCCCTGAGCACAGGGATGTGCTCTTTGCACACCATACCCAGCTGCTGGCATGTTCATGATGTCACTGGGTTAGTGCTGCCTCCAAATCTTTTGGATTTATAACTCTTATCTCCATTAGCTTGGTTCCCAACAACCCCAAAATGCATAACAGTGAAACTCATAGCTTAGCTTTACAGGCAAGATTTGCTTTTACAGATCAAATTTCATCCACATTTATCTTAATTTCTGATCTAATTTGAAGCCAAACCCTTTCCAGTTCTGGCAACTGAATAAAACCCCAACACACTAAAGGGATTAATCCCTTCAACTTTCTCTTTTAAGCTTTTCTTACACCAAACGTTAGATTTAAATATATTTCACAAAGTAAACCATGATTTTTCYTTTTACAAGCAGAAGTGAACAGCCAGTGCCTGCTATGTCAAAACATGAGAAGAATGGGTGGAAAAAAGCAGTAATAATGGAAGTTGGRATACCATTCCTTGCCATGACTTGGGGATAGATTTGAGACAAAGCAGATGAGGGACCTGGGGCTCCCAAGCCACCCCCTGCCTACAGATCAGCCTCACCCCAACCCCACTGGAAGGTCTCTCCTCYTTCACAGAAAATGCAGCTGCATTGGAAAAGTGAGCAAAGCACAAAATTAAGGATCAGTAAGTCTAAAAGCTGCTCCTAAGTTATCCTCTTGCCTTTTGTGTGTCCCACACATGCAGAGCTGCCAGTTCAGARTCACTCTGTGCTCACCCCTCTGCTCCTGGGCTGGGATTGCTCACACACAGCACTTGGAAGCACAGCTGCAGCACCTGCCATCCAGCTCAGAAAACACATTCTGTGCCTCCCTGCCACACCTGACTTCACTGGATGASAGCAGCTGGACCCTGGATATCAGGCACTACACTGAAATGTTTCTTTTGATGCCATTGATAAAATGGGAAATCAGCTGCACCCCACGCAGAGGCAGCCATTGATAAGGAAGGAGCTGAGATGAGAGTGACTGATTGAGGGATGCAGCAAAGAGTTAAATCCAGAACACAGCACCCTTTGAACTCCACTCCATATGGCTGCTCCCACCACAGCAGATGGTGGAGCTATTTGTTTTCTGTTTACTCTTGCTGTACTGTTTTCTGTCTTCTGATAAGAATCACTGTGGCTAAACAGCAAAAGTGACAGCTGCCCATTGCTGCTGTCCTTTCCTCACAGCTTGCTGCCTTCAAGCTCRAGAACGCTGCTGAAGGAGGAGATTGCTCATATGCTGCAGGCTTTGCAATTGCTGCTTTCCCACTTCCCACTGCTCCCCAGGCAGAGCTTTGCCTGGCTGAATAATCTCCCTGCTTGGGAAGCAGGAGCAGGAGACTCCAGAGGAGCCAAGGCCTTGCTTAGAGGCCACCAGCACTGGATCAAAGTAAATTGTTGTGCAACATCTCCTTACAACACCCAGTTASAAGTCCCAAATCATGGTATATTTTGTCTTAGGTGTCTTTATAAAAACAACATCAAAACCTATATAAGATGCTTAAGTGAAGCCAGTTCAATTTTCTAACTTCAGACAAAGTTTTGGCTTTCCAAGTAATTTAGTTCCAGCCCAACTGTGTGCCCCAGGAGAGGCTTTGTACAATTCCACTCTGTGCCTGACTCCTCCCTAAAGATGAGGTTCATACTTAATTCAAGTCTCAGTCACTTCCTTCTCCACCTCAGAAATGACATTTTGGCTGCCAAATATCCCAGGAACATGGCAGTGAGCAAGAGCTGTAATAATTCCCAACCTGTACCCAGATAATGGATACAGACATATTTCATGCAGATCACAGAACAGTGAGGTCTGCACTACATTCTCCCTATAATTTATTGTATAAAACAGAGATGAGCCTAGAAAGTGCAGCAAAACCTCACAATCATTTATATAAGATAATGACAACAACGTGCATCCATTTACAATGTAAAAAGACATTTCTGGGGATTATTTCAGCCACTATTGAATGAAGTCATTAGCTTTCATTTCTTGGTATGACCGACTGAAAAATGATCCAAATGCCAACATCAAACTGCAACAAGAATTATGTACTGCTGAATTATAAAACAATCTCCTTAATACAGAAAAATCAATTCTGTAGGCAAGGTGGAAATTTGTGGAAATGCCTATTTGGCAAGAAATAAGTATTCTTCAGTCTTTTTGATATTTCCCAGGAGAGTTGAAACTTCTATATTTATTTAAGTTTGTGTAATTCACCCTGCAGACAAGTGACCCCTACAGCAGTGGCTACACAGGCTGATTGTACTGGCTCAGCTCTGTCTTTTCTCCCTAGAAGTAATACTGAGCTAATTTCTAGGATTCACCCCACAAATCCCAAGATCTTGGGCTGATGCTCACTCAGGCACTCCTAACAGTGACTTTCACACAGTATCAGTGAGAGGTTTGCTATCCTTGGCTGCTTTTAGAGTTACAGCAGTTTCACTGTGAAATGCAACCYTTCCAAGAGACATTTCCCCACCTGTACCCTGAACTCCAAGCTGCTCCTTGTCCAACACCAGGCTCCTCAAGGATGATTCACGTGTGCTGTACGAACATCAAAGCTTCTGGTATCAGTCTGAGTCTAAAACATGCACTTGGCTCACAAACAGATTTGCAGATTGGGTTTGCTTGAACCATGTCCAGCACTGAGGAAGATGTGTAGCTGGAAATTCCAATGTTCTCCCTCAGGTGTTTTCTCTTCTTTTAGAACTTATTAAACCACTTCGAGGACCCAAGTCCCTTATTTTGGTAGCTGTGCTTGGACCACTCTTTCTTCTATTGCCATCTACTATCCTGTGCTGTTTATCATGTGTGAATTCTTTGTATTTAAATGGATTTGGGACAGTAGTCAAGTTGATCACTAGACTTGTGCTACATCTGAACAGCAAATTCCTTCTTCTCAGCACTTATATTTCACCTAAGGAAGAATGAATAAAGTGCAGCATTTGCTGTAGGACCTCAGAGAGTTCTGCATGCTKGTGGACACAAAACACCTCAGAACCTGCTGCTGCTCTGGGCTGAAACCTCTTTCTGTATTACACCAATGTGGGCCATAAGCACAATCCCATTTTTGACTCTGTGYTAACCTCTAAAATGCCCTGTGGTTTGTCCAGACTGGGCAGCCAGGCACACAGCTCTCCAAGCACACAAACCTGATACCCTGCTTTGGTTTTCTACCTATTTACCACATTAAATGTGGAGCATGAGTGGCCCAGCAAGGGCAGGGGATGCTCCTGCAGCTGGATGCAGGGGCACCCGCATTTCCTGCAGCTGGATGCAGAGGCACCCGCATTTCCTGCAGCTGGATGCAGAGGCACCCGCATTTCCTGCAGCCGGATGCAGAGGCACAAGGTTTGCTGAAGGATCAGTCATTGCCAGCATTACTCCAGGTACTCATTCTGAGCCATGCACACTGKCACTGGGAGGTTGTGTTTCCCTGGCAACTATCAAACACACTCTAATGTCCCTGGAGGATTTCTAGTCAATAATGATTCCAGCCCTTTCAAGCTCATATTTTAAACTAAGTTTTTGGTTAGCTTAATCCTTCCTCTAGTTTGTGTATTTATTATTGTCAGCTGGCTGAACGTTTTTGGGAAGCAAAATCTGTAACCTTAGCTCTCTGTAGACATTCAGAGCAGCAGCTCTGAAGAAATCAGAGATATCAGTGAGAAATAAAAACAGGCAAGGGACCTACTCCATCTTTCACAGAAATGTAGAACCAAACAGAATTAAGGTGAACACTGAGATCAGATGACAAACACCAACTCCCATTTATGGGGTTTTTTCCTCAGGTAACTCCTACATGGAGAACAGGAACAGCAAATCCAATTTAATTGCAGAGATAAGGACAGTCATTGAAAACACAAAAGTAAGATGATAAAAAACAGCTGTAAACTGAGCTGGCCCCAAGATGATGTTGTTTTGGTTTTGGGGTTTTGGTGTTTTTTTTGTTGGTGGTTATTTTTATCTTGCTTTTCTTATCATGCTGTCCACAAAAAATGCATGTGCCTRGTACAATCTATCTGCCCTGTGGTTCTTAACATGAAAACACCATAAAAGTGCACATATAATTAGTGAATATTAAGAAATATTTGGGGGACATACTAAATTTGGAACAATATGATTCCCTTCAAGGGAATTTCTTGAATAAGAGGAATTTATGGTATCTAAAACCACTAGAAGGCAGCCCAGTTTTTTTCTTTGGAAAATTTTTGGATATTTTTCCTCACAACTAAAGCTTGGCTGTAGAAGAATCTCAGCCAGAAAATACTTTATGGGAAAAGGAAGTCAATTGGTTTTGTAAGCTATAAAGGTCAAAATACTTCTGTGAAATATTCCCTTTGGAAAGCTTGGAAGCAACCTTTTCCTCCAGAATTTTATGACAGCTGGCAAAGCAGGAAGACATATGTTTTTTTGTATTGCCTAAATAAAAGTGACTGATCTGACTTATTAACACTGATTCTCTCAAGATGCAAAATAGAGTTTCCAGCCATTTTATGCTGTTCTTAATATTCATTAGCAATATCTGCTTTTAGATGAGCAGTATTTATCCTAAACATCTGTTTGCAGGATCAGTTAGAGGATTTACAAGACACACTTCCAAATTTATTAGCTTTCATGGAAASTATTTTTCAGTCTATTGAAAATGATTAACTGAAGCTTTCAAGGCTACAGAAATAAAAACAAGCGCTAAGGTCTGATAAAAGTCAGGCTTGTAATTATCTGATTCATAAAACAGAGAAGTTCAGCTTCTTATATTTTGAAAAAGCATTTCAGAGATTTCTTTTCCATACACTTTTAAAACCAGGGAAGAGACTATTCTATAGTCTGAAAATAGAGTAGTAAATTCATTGTAGTAGATAAAATAATAAAAAAATCTCTAAGTAAGTGACACAGACATAAAAACAAGARCCTAGTAAAAATTCTTACTAAAACCCCATACAGCTTCCAGAATAGGCAAAACACCACAATTCCTCCTGAAAAACCAGGCTGGGAGAGTGGGACYTGCTCAGCCTGGAGAAGAGAATGCCCAGGGAAACCTTGGAGCCTCCTCCAGTGCCTTGAGGGGCTTAAAGAGAGGGAATTCCTCCACAGGCACAGTGACAGGACAAGGGGCAATGCCTCCAAACTGAAAAGGGCTGGTTTAGATCAGAGATTAGAGGGAAATTCACTCTGAGGGCAGTGAGGCCCTGGCACAGATTGCCCAGAGAAATGATGGGCACCCCTGGATCCCTGGCAGTGCCCAAGGCCAGGCTGGACAGGGCTGGAGCAGCCTGGGATGGTGGGAGGTGTCCCTGCCATGGCAGGGGAATGGAACAAGATCCTCTCTAACAGCCCTTCCAACCCAAACCATTCTGTGATTTTATGATAAAAGGAACAAATGAGAAAAATCAACAATTAACCGGGAATCATTTAAGAGTGGGTCTATTAAATCCCACTCAGATTCTCCATAAAATAATCTAGAATCTTCAGATCTTTCCACTAACCCTCCTTGTTCTGAAGGGCAGCACAATTCCAGCACCACCAGTGAAGCTGGTTTTGGGGAAGTTCTCACCCATGGACACAAGAAAGAACAGCCAAGCAYGGTGGGCATGCTGGTGGCACTGAACAGTGTCCCAGGGAGAGGCACACCTGCAAGGGGGCTGCCAGGGAGGGCAGGAAAGGTGTTCAGGAGCTTATGGAGGGTTCAGGAGCCCAGGGAGGGCAGGAAAGGTGTTCAGGAACTTATGGAAGGTTCAGGAGCCCAGGGAGGGCAGGAAAGGTGCCCAGGGAGGGCAGGAAAGGTGTTAGTGAACTTAGGGAGGGTTAAGGAGCCCAGGGAGGGCAGGAAAGGTGTTCAGGAAACTTATGAAGGTTCAGGAGCCCAGGGAGAGCAGGAAAGGGACCCAAGAACATATCTCCATCACACACTCCTTTCTGCAGCCACCTTCACTCCCTGCTGAGCACAGACAGACCTGCAGAGCCCCCAGACCAGGCCCTGGGCAGACACATTTTAACCAATACTCACAGGCTCCCTGTCAGCATCCACAGAAAGCACTGACATTTTGTGCACATGAAGGCTGCTTGGCTTAAAATATACAGTAAACAGGAACTGGAATGGTATTAATGCTTCAAAAATAGAAGCTGTTAGACAGCCATGCTATGCATGTTCCTCATACAGACTGCCCCACTTTCCCCCTGTTCTGTATCATCACTAACACAATATTCTCACTTACATGGTTAAGCACACAACTTTTTTCCCCTCCCAGGGAGTTTTTCCTCCTTCTTTGGTACAATCCAGCTGTCTAACACTGGGACACTCTCCTCATCATGGAGCAGCACAACAAAAACTTCCAAACTTACACAGCAAACCAACACTGCCCTGCAACACAGGTTTTGTCCAGTCCATTTTAACCAAAGTGCATCTCCCTCTCCTTGTCAGCAGGCTCAGTCCTGAGCACACACACTGCAATGTAAATGAGAAAATTCCAGCTTTGTTACACTCCAAAAATATTTGGAAATATTACAGGTAACCATGAGCAAGTCCAGCAGAATTAGCACAGAAGTTCCATAATAAGAAATAAAAGCTCCCCTCCATAATGGAGTTGCTGGTTCACCATCAGCCACTGACTGCCCTTCTACTTCAGTGGAACAAAACAAATTTTTCTCTTCTCCTCTTATTAAAGCAGGTTTTTATTTGTCTAACAGTGCTCCTAGATGAAGTCAAACTACAGGGGTTTGTTTGGTTTTACTTTMCCTAATACATCTAAGCAATAAACTGATAAATAGATCATGCTATGTTTTATTCCAAATGCAAAATATTGCAGCCCTCTGTTTTTCCATCACATCCTTCTCWGCTGAAGCCTCCCAGAGCTCCCTGAGAGCCACCACTGCTCCCAGATGTGGTACAATCAGCTTAGAGACCTTCAGGGCAGTGCTGGTCAGCCCAGCAGCAGGTACCACCAACGCCAGGGACCTCATCTGAGCTTTGGAATCTCCTGCTGTGCTTTTTATTCTGTACAGATCCCCCAACCAACCAATTCTGGGCTCTCCTACTCAAATTACTCCAATAAGCACATATGGGAGAATTAAGAGCCAAGCCAAGAGATAGAAAAGGGATAATGATAGAACAAAAGGATAAAAGGAAAGTATTGAAGGAAATCAAGACAAAATACAGTGATTTAACCCACATTATAGTGTGATATCTGAAGAATAAAATTCTTAAGAATAATTCCTGAGGACAGGAAGGCAGTTGAGGCTGCTGGTCTTTGAATTGTAATGTGCCAAGACAGCTCTTTAATCTCCCAGCCTATCTATAGTAACATTCTGCAGTTCTACAGAGCTAAGCTATTTTTTCCTTTCCTCTCACTGTTCTTCCCATGCTCTCTAATGCTAATGTGCAAAGCAAGTAATTGACTTTCAGCAAAAATGCAGTTTTTCAGTTGTTCTGATCCCCTGCCTGCCCTTTGCAGGGATSTCAGTGAGGTTTGTCAGTGCAGGGTCAAACACTCTGCACCATCCTGTCCCTGTCCCTGGAGAGCTCCAAAGGCACAGGAAAGCACAAGAAGGATTTCAGCTGGATCCCCACACAGGCCAGCTGCAGGCAGTGTTTTGTGTCTGAGCAGATGCTGCCCCAGCCTCAGCAAAAGCTGTGGTAGAGAATGGAGTGTGCTATGGAAATAGGAGTGTTCACTGACTAACAGATTCTGCATTAAGTGCTGTTTAATGCAGGTAACCAGGCCAGAGTTACAGCAAACTGGAAAAAAACTTGTTATATTGACAGTGAAAGGAAATGACTGTAGTAATAATTTGCCCAAATAGAAGAAAAAAAAGTTTTGAAATTACCTGATATTACTAAGATCACACAGCAACTCATTCACTTACTAGAACTGATCTGGCCAATATAATYCCTATTTTCTGTCCCTTCCCAGTGAACAGAATGTGAACACAATTCCAGCTCAAATCCCCATGGCCTTTAGTTCTTTTATATTGTTTCACTGTTCTTTAGTATTAAATTCTGAGCATTTCTGTGAAAACCCAGGGGATCCCCAATCCTGCAGAATTTCAGCAGACTGCATTGACACTGGGGATGGGCTTGTGGGTCCCAAACAGAAGAGTTACCGTCCCTGAAGCTGTAAAATTGGCATCTTCCTCACAGGCACAGCTCATGCTTATTTGGAGCCACAAAGTCTTGCTCCAAACCATGCAATTATAAGTAAACAAATAATCACAAAATTATTTTGTGCTATTATGTCTTCCCTCTCCTCTGAAAGCCTTTATTTAAAAGGAAAGCAAACCAGGTCTCAGGATTTAGTACTGAGTGCACTTTGAGAAACTTCAGCAACCAAATCTGTCAGAGAGGAGATGGATCATTATATACAAAATTACACAGCTCATCACTCATCTGTAGGCTCAAAATGGAAGGGAGGGGCAGGAATTTCCATCACCTAAGTCACTTCAAAGCATCCCCAGCATCATTTTCAAACTCAAACTATGCCATACCTCCAATAATGTTMTAATGTGACTTACTCTCTGCCTCAGCAGCGACACAAACATCAGTTAAAGTACATTCCCAGCAGCCAGTGGTTTTTTCAGGTTGGAAGGCATTTAGAATTCACATGCCTACATTACCCTTTCCTTCTATTCATTATTGCCCTATTTCCAAGATCTTATTTCCACAAATATCTTCATGCACCTTGCTGACTTTCCCCCATTTCCATCTTCCTTASTGATGGCACATCTAGGAATTCATGCATAGAGCTGGTCGTCCAGATGATGACAGAATCATTTCTTCCAAAATAAACATGAGAACTCTGCCTCCTAAGGTTATTACTTTTATTGGTTCTTATTTGAAAGAAAACAGGGAGAAAAGGGGAAWGMAAMARAAAATTCACCATTGCACTGCTGAGAAGTGTAGCAGTAAAATGCACTGAGTAAAAAGCAAATGGAGGCAGGAGGATATTTAAAAAGAGACACCTGTACAACAAGTGTTTATTAGAACATTAACCTTTTTTGAGAGGGTCATTAGAGGGAGGGAGTATGTTTCCTATATTCCTGTATATGGCCTAAAAGTTCAAGCTCAGGAAAAGGAAGGAATCTTTATCATGAAGAACTGCAGGGAGTTTAAAATATATCCACATAAAATAATTTATCATCAGGTAATTCCTCCATATGAGCAGTTCTGATAAAGCAACTTATCTTCACTTCATCAACTGATAATCCTTGTGTCTCAAGGGCTAGCTTTCTTAAAATGAAAATTGGATGGAATTCYCTGTTGGGAAATGAATCCATATCCAATGAGCACCATCCTTTTGTATGAATTTAAATCATCAAGCATATAAATTCTTGAATTTCACGTCCTAACTACAGAAATTATTTGTTTCCTTGGAGAGCACACTTCTATGTATTCAGTGTGATGCATTTAACATTTCTCACATCATGCTTATTTACACCCCAGAAACTGTTTAAATGATGATGCTTTCCCTTCTTTTCCATCTCTGCATCAGCAATGAATACTGAACTGTAAAATCACCTTTTGGGACCTTAATCTGTTGCCAAGGATACTGGGGATATAATTATGATTTTATTGTAGACTAACTGAAAGACTTCTCTTTGTTGCAAGTGCAATTCAGCCTCATCCAGTGTTAATTGCAGCTCCACACCCCCTTTCATCCTGCTATTGTGGAGTGCTAGGAAAATTATACACCAACACTCCTGAGACTCTGATTCTGGGTCTGCTCCATGGACWGGGAACCTGCAGCACAAAGGAATGACTTCCTGAAGGTCAGAACTTCTACTGGAAACCAAACCAAGTGCCACCCTGATGGGGGCTGATAAAAYCCACACACACCTGGCCAAAGGCTGCTGCCACTGTCAGCTCTGGTCTGGGTGTGCTCAGGAATGCAGCTGAGCAAAATCTCCCTGTGTTCCCCAGGTTTTATCAGACAGATCCCCCTCCAGCACAGGTGCTGTCACTGCTCACSTGCAGCTGGGCCCTCCCTGGCCAAAGCTGCCAGCTCCCAGGAGGAAATAKCAATTCATCACCTAAGGTTACCCTCCAAAGAGCACAGAACTTGAAGGAAAACTGAGCCAATTATTGTCACAATTGTAATGCTAAAAAGCAATGGTATGGAGACTCAGTAATGGAGGGAGGGGTGGTGTGGGGTGTTCCCCCTTGTTTATTGGGGGGGTTGTCTATTTTTTTACTAATTTTCCAGTATTTTTATGGAGTAATAGACTATTCCCCTTCCTACAGCTCTAAAGCTTGGTACAAGTCATGTGAACTCATTCTTCTCCCCACTCTTACCTTTAAAACAAAAAAAGGTAAAATAAGAATGGGGAGACAATCTAAAAAGAAGGAAAAAAGCATACACCTACTAAAGGTGCAATTCAACCCAAACACATCCATCAAAAAGATGAAAACCATCACAAAGGGGGAAGAAAAATGTACTAAAGGGCTCAAACATCCTGGAGAATTCCAAATTTCAGACCCTAAATTTAGTGCTGCAGGCATTTCCTGTCAGAGTTGAGGAGCACACCTTCTGCAGGTGGCCCACAGGCAGGTGCAGCTCACAGGGTGTCAGCAGCTCAGGGGCACCAGGAGACTTCTGTGCCACATTTCAAACCCTGTCCATCCTGCTCTCTGCAGTTCCAGGGGCACCAGGACATTTCTGTGCCACATTTTCAAACCCTGGTCCATCCTGCTCTCTGCAGTTCCAGGGGGCACCAGGACATTTCTGTGCCACATTTCAAACCCTGTCCATCCTGCTCTCTGCAGTCCAGGCAAGCTCAGGCACCCGGAAATTTTGTGCACGTTCTAAAATCTGTGCCCATCCTGCTCTCTGCAGTTCCACCCATCCTGGTGGCCCTGGCTGCTGTGCATCCAGCAGGGCTGTAAGGTGGGTTATAGAACAGCTCTAAGCTCACATGAACTGCCTCCAAAAATGCTCCTCAGTCAACCCAGCCCTGTTTTCTATGTGAACCTCAAAAAAAAAAAAATCAGTACTTTCAGCTAACATCCACACATAACATCACCCAAGCCTTTACAAGCATTTATTATTTTTTTAATGCATTTCACTGGTGTAGCTGAACCATTTTCTCTTTCATGCCATGAAAAGTTTAAGGTGTCATCAATGCAGCACCCTCACCTAAGAACAACAAAATAACTAGCCCACTAATTTTGGCCAAAAAAATCCACTAAAAAGCCAAAAACCTTTGATTTTGGCTTTTTTGCACTCTTATTTTGATTCCTGTTTTCAAATACTTAATTGTTTGCTCTTTGTGCTGAGAATGCTCAGTGTGAGCATCACTTATAGACATGAAGAGGMTGAAAATATTTGTATTTCCTTTTTCCCAGAACAGAGGCCAGTCACTTGAACATAAAGCTGCTTTGTGATGCAGGGAAGGGGTTTAATCAGCCCCGTGTAAGACACTGCAATAACAAACCCCTTTCCTCCCTCCTAAGCACGGGCTGCCTTTTAAAAAAACAAAAAAAAAAACAATTCGTTGCTGGTTTCACAGTAAGATTTSCTCTCTGTGCGGCCGGCAGAGGGAAGCATCGATTCCCAAATGCGGCCCAGGGATGCAGCAGCACAGAACGAAATTTCCTGGTTCAGCTCCAATAAGAACTTCCCCCAAAGCTCTGAGTGCCTCGCCCAGGAGAGCAGAGGTGCCACAAACACCGCAGGGAGATGATGGAAACATCAAAGCAAGCTGCACTCCCCTCAGCAGGTGAGGTCTGGACTGAGACAGGATCCACATCAGGCAACACCTGTGAGGGGCAGCTGGAATTTGGCAGGAATGTTCTATTCTGACCCAGAGTTTCCTTGGTGCTTCTTCATGTTTTCCTTTACATGTTCTAGAAGCATTTGAGGAAGCAAATCCCTAACTATTCCCTACTTTCCTCTTTTCATCTTTATTTTATTGCAAGTTGAAGGTATATAAATTGCTTTAAAATTAATTTAAGCAGGGAATTCTGCTTAGGAACCACATGAAGAGAACAACTATTAGAACGTGTCCTTAACAAAACATTTGTTCTCTAAAACAAGACTTGATATTTAACACTGAAAGAAGCACCATTGTAATGGTTCTCTCAGATTTGTGGAAATCCTTTCTGCATATTGACTTTTGGCTCCTTCACAAGGCCAAACCTTGAAGGGAGGCCCTCCCACAAATTTTAAAACAAACAAAACAGATTTCAGCAGTAAAAAGCCTCTTGTAATCCATCATGCCTTCTAATTTTTGGTTTGGATTAATTCCTCTAATTAACATGAGTACTCTCTGCAGCATCTTTGGAAGCACTGGAAAAAGCTGAAACAATTTTAGCAATAATCTGTCTGTCCATCAACCTACCCCCCTGTTTCAGTTCTTGGCCCTTCAAATAAAGCAGTGCCAATTCTACCACTTGGAGTAGAAAAAACACAGCAATGCCCTCCTTTAGCAGGGCTCACAAGCAGAGGGGCACACCAAGTGATCTGCAATTTTCTCTAACCTGATTYCTGCCCGGCTGCACCTATCAGACAGGTGACTCCTTTAGAGCTCCTTTATTACTCTGCTAATGGACAGTCCCCAAACAGCCCCTGTGGGGCACAGCTTGCTGCAAACCTTCAATAACAGGACCTGAATCACATTTCAGTGACATTACAGGTTCAAATGTAATTCTGTTTTGGACTGGGACAGGCATCTCTGCTGAGCATGGCCTCTCCAAGCTCAGATTGCTTCTGCTGCATGAGGAGCTTAATTGGTTATTAATGCCCCCCCCTGATATTTGAGATTTTGAAATGCTTTGTCCCAATGACCTCTCCTCCTACAGTTATTGCTGCCAGTCCACAGTCACTTGTTAACTTATATCAGACAGAGAGAAAAATTTGGTTTAAATTAATAAAGCCCTAGCCTTCAGAATGAAGAATTTATTACTAGTGKTTAAAATTACATATCTGAGGTAATTTCATAAGTAGTCTTCAGAAAACTTTGATTAGCAGAACTTGGGAAAGGCAGTAAGGCAGAGACAGCCCTGATGAGGGGGGACTGAGTCCTTCCAGTGATTTCTCTGGCACAGCTCAAACAATACTGGACTCTTCCCTCCATAAAAATCACTCACTGGCTTGCAATATTTTCAACAATTACAATTTCCAGCTGGGCACAATCACAAATATATTTTTATACAGAATATGTAGTTTTAAAATTCCTCTCCTAAATTATTTTTGCAGCTTTTTCCTCTAGTTCCACACTCATGGATGTCTCCATACAATGCCTGGTTTCCTGCCCCATCATCATTTCCTATCTGACAAAGCTCCAGAGGGCATAAATCACACCACAATCCCTGAATCAGTGCTAACAGCAATGTCCTCTCTGCAGGCTCAGGAAGCAGTGGGGTGGTTTGATGTCCCTTACATCCATAACAGAACACTGAGATGTGCAGAAATCTAGGAATTATACATGTGGGAATAAACACAAATCTCCTTTGTTATAGAATTTTATATTCCTGAAAAGTTTAGATACTTCCATCACCTGGATTTTAAAACTGTGGCAAACTCAGGGTCAGCCATGAAATGATGATAAAATGCATTATTTCATGCARAGTTCCCAATTCACACTGTTCTCTCTTTCTCTGTGCAGATCTGTGCTACAGAGGGCTCAGCTGCCCTGCAGGAACACTGATTTCCCTTACACAAGTCTGGTTTTGAGGTCAAGTTGATTCACCTTTAGCTTTTTCTATGGCCATGACCAGAGTATTTCCCTGTCCAGGATTCACTCTCACCCCCAAACCAGCATTTGTGTGATTTCACACTGTCACCTCTGCTTTCTAGGACTCTGATGCAGTCAGGTGTCAGAACAGACTGTCCAAGCACAGATCAAGATTTATTTTATCCCTAGGCACTACAAAACAAAGAATGAAGGGGAATTATGGAATAGAACAACTGGGGGGAACTAAAGATGAGAGACTCAAYAGATCCACTTCTGGTTTTAAGTTAAGCCTTGATTCTATTCAGTGCCTAAATTATAAATTCAAACACAACAGCAGCACTACATCACAGCAGAATTTCTCAAGGACTTCAAATGCAAAGAAAACAAAGTACAAGAGGAAATTCAGCTGGTGACCAGGACACTGTCTGCCTCTGTCATTTGAAAAAGCTCTGCCCCCACATGGTCTGTGCTTCCAGCTGATTTCAGCACTGCAGGAACATTCTTCTTATTCATGGGCCTGTTTCCAAAACTTGCAACTTAGGAAGGTGCAGAAACTGGGCTGCTGGTTTGTACTGGTAAAGGTCACAACCTGAATTTCCTCAACAGCAATCAATGTTCTCTGTGGACGATAAATCCATGTGGGTAAATCATGAACATCATCTGCTCTTCAGAACAAAGATGCTCTGGTTACCCACAGGTACCTCCCCCTTCAGAGAGYCACAACCTCTCCAAAATTCTGTGTCCTGCCTACAGGTTAATGACAGRTTTTAACTGCAATGGCTTGGTGCTCTCCAAGTGTCAGAGATCATTTCCAGAAAGCTTTTATTGCAGTCTCAGCTCCATCTTCAGTTACCTTGTTGACTTTGCAAATACCTAAAGATGCAGTACTGTCCTGTACCATTAATTTGTGCCTTGTTTATATTATGGCTTCAARGAAAAAAACCCAGTTGATCACTTAATTACATGATGCCACTATTACTGAAAGCATTTGGTGCTTTTCAGCATCATCATGAAAAGGCAAGTTCATTTCAAATGGTGTTGCACAGAATTACCAGTGTACAGTGGTGGTGACCCATTTCCCTTTAATGACTATTTCCAGAGCAACAAGCAACAACATTCAACACAACTAAAAAGTCTGGCATGCAACAAATCTGAATGGAAATAATTAGCAAAGACTCAGCTATGAATTGGTTTTCTTCTGGATAAAATTAAAATAAGAATGTTGTAGCCTCTAACTCTTGTGAAATCTCCAGGTAACAGAAGAGAACTTCAGAGACAGCAGAGCAAGCTGAGGTGTGGAAAGCTCTGGTTTGCTTTTCAGGAGCCTGTTTAAAAATGTTCATAAGAGATAACCAGAGAACACAGAGGTTTTGGTTTACTGAGAGGAAAATGTAATTGTGTGTAGAAAATCTGCTTCMGAGAGCAGCAGGGAGAATGAAGATCAGATCACCTTCATCACTCAGTGTGACATGTTCCCACTGCTTATTTACTGTTCCACAAGTCACTTGGCAGGGAAAACAAAGTCCTCTTTAATTATTTACAGAACACCAATATAAGCAGATGACAGAGGACAGTTAAAGCCTTCCCCAGTTCGTGTTACAAATGCTGTGCTGATTCTGACAGCAACCCAGAGGCTTTCTTCACCAAGTTCCTGAACTACCTGTGGTATATATACTTTCTCTTTTTTCCATCCTTATTTTAACCCAAATTCCCCCAGAGACCTCAAAAGACAGCCTTTAAAACCCCTCTGAAGATGGGTGGCAATGTAGAGGAGAGCTCCTTGGTACATTCTGTATTGAAACAGCAGAAATTATCCCTGATACACCAGAGAACCTGTGTGGCAAGGAGGCAAGCATCTCATCTGCAGGAATGATTCCAGAGCTGTCTCTTATACACATCTAGATGTGTATAAGAGACAGCAGAGAACCTGTGTGGCAAGGAGGCAAGCATCTCATCTGCAGGAATGATTCCAGAGTTTACACCTYAGATATGAGAACTTGAGCAAAACACTTAGAAAATTCAGGCTCCATGAACTCCTCTGTTCATCATATTCATTATCCTTTTACAGCCTTGGTTTTGTTTTTAYTTTTATGATCTTCCACAACTCCCAAAGCATGAACTATTTGAATCTCCACTTATTTATATTTGATTATCTGCAATCCCAGCTTGCAGAAATCAAGACAAGTTTTGCAGTATTTTCCAAGCATCCTAACAAGCACCTGCAATGCTACAAATCCAAATAAGAACCTAAAGTGTGTGCTTACATTGGATTGCTAAAACACAACCTGATTTTCACAACCACGTTTGGTTGGAAGCTTTCTACCTACTCATATTCCATTCAGGCTTAAATACTTTAAAAGAGGGTCCCTATTGTCAGAAAAGGCTAAAATCTGCTTAGATAGATGGAATGGAAGGTACATGACTCAAAATAGGAAACAAAACCCTTTATCTGGTGACCCAGATCTACTCTGTTAACAGGTGGGAGATCCCATTGCTGCCATGAACATCTGAGTTATTCACTTATTTGTAATATAAATAATCCTGTGCAGTTAAGTGCTCAGCTTTACAGTATCTCATCATCTTGTTGTACTTACAGGGAGTAAGTATCCATTACCACTTGGAACACTCATTTAGCTGCTCAACTGACTGCTTAATGAGGTCTGCAAAGGAAAAGCCTTATCTGCAGAAAGCCAGTGGAGGAAGAAGCATGTATGCAGTCCTTTCTCCAARGCAAAGCATTTGTTCAGACTTAGTGTGAAAAGGAATTGGATTAAAGAGGGTGTTCAGAAAAATAGAAATTAAATAAAAGATGAAATGCATATATGTAGTATTTTCTACTAATGAAAGCAATGTTTTTTCCCCACTCACTGAGTACTGTATTGTTAAATTTTGTCTCTATAAATACCATCAGACTTTCCAAATTTCTCCTAGGAGTTAGGCCTGCCGACTCACCCCCACCAAATAAATCCTTTAAGAACTCCATGCAGAAGAAAGGTCCAGTAGAGCATTTTTTGAAGTGCTTAATACTGACTCAGTCTGGTCTGTGTTTCAGCTCCAGAAATACAGTGGGACATCACCAGCTGCMTTCACTCAGGTTTTAATTAACACACTGGTCATCATTAAATGTTTAAAGGACACTGGCAGTGAGTGTTGAGTATTTCCCTTTCACTCAGCACTCATTCAGAGCTCCAAAGCAAACACAAACCCGGTACAAACCCTGCCACTGCTGCCAGCAGCTCCAAACCACAGCCATCAGCTCAGAGATGCCAAAGGGATCATGCAGAACTCAGAATTCCCACTGAGATTGTACAGACTGTTCACCACAGATCTGCAGCATGACTCAAAGGCCCTCAGCCACAACTCTCTGCTACCTCAGGAACCCAAGTTTAAGAAGTGTTCCATGAACTTTTATTTGTCTGTCAATTGAAAAATACTGTTTTCAGCAGACTTTGAGTCATTTCAATGCTTTAAATTAAGTTTATGCTTACTTTGCTGCTTAAGAGCTCACATTTTTAAAAGCTGTAATTTGTCTATATTTACTGTTTCATTAAAACAAAACCATCTCCACTGATCGTGCAGCAAACAGAGCACTTAATCCTTCCTCATGTGACAGCATTACTCAAAGATCTGCTATGCAGCAACCCTTCCATCTGCAGGAACACCACTGGAAGATTCCTTTTAGTCCTGTACATGGACGAGGAGAAGCAGAAAAACGGGTCAAAGCCATTAATTTGGCATTGCAGCAGCCCAACCTGAGCTGCTCCCACCCCTGCTCAGCCCTGGGTGTGCCCAGAGCTCTGCTGATGTGTGCTGGTGACACAGCAGCCCCCAAAGGAAGCTGACAAAAAGCTGCTTCCTGCCCTGTGGCCRCGTTATTCATCAGTAACTAACAACAGCTTCAGTTTGTCTACACTTGGTTACACATTCTGACATAGCCCACACAAAAACAAAACAAACACCAAATCCAAACAAAAGGAAACCCAGGAAAACTTATGTAAAATCCATTCTCTTCCTGTGACTACCTCTTTGCACTGCTCACACAGGTCTGTCCTGTGCTTATGACACYTGTCAGGCAAGGTATTTYTTCCCCAATATACCTCATTTCTCTGCCCTTATGTGATAAAATCMCTGTCAAGTRAGTTGRTGTGACAGTTGTATGAAGTCTCCAAATCACCACTGCCATTTCACGAGAGAACTGGTCTCATGAAAGACAGAATACAGTGAATTTCCTGATTAAATGGGGAAAGGTAGCCTCAGGTACAAACTGGAATCACTCTTAGGCAGTAAGAGTGAAGTGCAGGCAGTTTGTAAAAAGAAGGGCTGGGTGGGAAGCYCACATATTCCCAGGATCCCTGACTCTTCAAAGATGAGGTTTTCCCATTCCTGTTATCCCTTGCCTCATGTTCCAGCACAGTTCCCAAAGCCCTGCAGCTGCTGGAACAGGTCTGAAGGGCACAGCAGCTCTGCCCCACCATGMCTAACCCAGTGCTGCAGTGCACAGAGCTTTTAGCTCACACAGAGAAACAGAAATCAAAAGAAGCAGGTCAGTGATGGCAGGCAGGTGCAAACTCTGAGATAAAACCACCTCTGAAACAGGGGAGTAACAGGAGGGTAACAGATTTTTGTTATCAGTTATGAATCAGGTGAATTTCAGCTCCTTCAGGGCTGCTGGCTGGGGAGGCACAGGAAAAATGAGCACCAGAACATTCTGAGAATGTTCAGGAATATTCAGAAAGTGAGAACCCAGAACCACTGAGTGTTTTCTGAGCAGTGCCTCTGCCCTGGGAGCTGCTCACAGCTCCACACCTGAGCACACTCCTGCAATGCACCACTAAAGAGTCTCCCAAATGAGCCAGCCCTTTATCAGGATAATGAATAATCCCAACCTCCTCTCGGCGTTTCAGGTTGTTCCCATTTGTACAAAGCATGTATYTGCTTGCTGAATAGAAAGTTCAGCCAAGTTTAAGGTACAGACAGGCAGAAATAATAACCCTGTACATGTGAATAGCACTTGTGGTTATCAGTGCAAGATTAATTAATACAARAACTACTTTGGAATCATACTTTGACTTCCAAAGAGGACACTATACAAACATGATACAKCTGTTCATGAAGACATTTCTATAGCAAAAAAAAAAAAAACACCAAACTAAAACAAACCAAAGATGCTATGCATGCTAACCACCTGGACCACTTCTTTCCTCAAAAATATTCTACAACCAAAAAGATTTGACATTTTTAATTATTAAAGTGTATGCTTAGAAGCAGATATTTCATTTCCAGCAATACAGTTTTTGCATGTATCCTTTTTTAAGCCATCTTTTTATGCAAAAAAGGAGCTGCCATCATAGGAACATGTTACAGGCAAATGTTAATGCTCTTGATGTATCTCATTTTAGAGAATCCAACCCCTCTATTCCTTTGTTCAGTTTTCAAAACAGGCTACTTGATTTTGAAAAAGCTCTAAAATTCTCATGCTTGTGTCACTAAACCCAGATTAACATAATCCTGGCTGCTGTGCATCACTTGAAGGCCTCATTAGCTTCAGTTCTAAGTACAYTAGCCCAGGACCTAACATTAAATAACTGAGTTATTTAATAGTTCTGATAATTATTTCATTGAGTTTTCTGCACTTAATTAGCAAATAAACAGGCAGAAACCAGCAGCAAAAGGCACTGAGCTGTCCAACCTGAGAAGCAAGCCCTGGAGCTCTGCTGCCCACTGAGCATTTATTTCCCTCTCCCACACGGAGCTGGGCACTGGGAACTCCCTCCCCATTTGCTTTCTGTTCATGCCAGTCACWTCTGACTGTCCTGCTGCTCCCGTGGGACATGGCTGGGTGGGTAAAACCCATCTGCCAGGGCAGCYACACAGGGGAAGCCCAAGGTTCAAGCACTTGGTCAGCAACAACCAAAAATTGTTTCCTCCATGTCAGTGGAGTGCCCAGCTGCTTACACACAGAGTGCTCCTGCTCCACTAAGCTGAGATGATAACAAGCTTCTTATGGCAGCTTAATATAAGAATATTTGTACAGAAATAAGTGTAAGCATTGGACATAATATAGCAATCACATTGAAGCAATTCCAACAAGCAGCTCCTTTTGTTTATAATAGATAATACTAAAAAAGAAAATGTACTGGGCAGGTAATATACACAGAACTGTAAGTTTTTTCCAAAGTTATTGTCATTAGGAAGAAATGATGAAAATTAATATTATCTACCAATTTATTTACTAATATGAGTTTACAATACATCACCTAAAAACCTGCAACAACATCCAAAGACTTTTAAAACTGCTATWAAAATTATATACTTCTAGTTTTGGATGTTTTTATCAYTGTTTAAACACTGGATGTGTTTATCCAGTAAATTGCCCTTAACTGCTGTTGTGTATGGAAATTATATTTTTGAATACTTGAAAGCTTAATTACTAATCAACACTGGCTATAACATTGTAAATCTCCCAGTTTGCTGTGTTATGCTCCACAACAATTACACGATGCAGCTGTGAGGTCCCTTACAAACATAACCTCACCACAGTGAGCACTGCAAAATGTTTCCAGGAATGGGAAGAACAAGGAAGATCCAAGTGGTTGTTTGTTCACATAAGGAACATGAGAGAGCCAATGAAGTTTTCACTGATATGCAGAATTATCTGCTGGGGTTCTGACTCATAAGCAGCTTGCTGCTTTATTTAGCACCAGAGGAATGTTTACTTGAGTACCTCTCCTATAACAATAAATAAGATTTTACTGAAATCTGTGGAATGTACTGTTACGGATTTCAGGGTGTGGGACATAATGAATGCAAAGCCCAAGACCCCCAATTAACCAAAGAACTGATTATAAAGCTTAAAACAACCTCTCAGTTGATAGAAACTGGGAGTTGCTCACAATTATGTCATCTCCCTTATCTAAACATTCATAAGGCCAAAACATTTTTACTTAGAGTCAGTCACCCATGACCCAGTGCCCATGTAATTGCATTAAGGGATTTGGTGATCTCACTTAGATGAGGCCTCCCAAACACTCCCCAAACCTGAGCCCTGCAGCCTGGAATTACTGAATTTTCTATCAGAAAGCAAATCTAGATATGATTTTTTTTAAAAAGTTCACCATTCCTGAACCTGAGCCCTGTGGTGTCACCCTGTGTCCCCCAGCTGAGCCAAAGGGAATTTTGGGCACTGCTCTGTATCAAGGCTTGTTCTGCCTTCTCCTTTGGAGCACACTACAGCCAGGGCTTGTTTAAACAGCTGCCAATTGGAAATAAATAAAGTTTTGTATTGCTAGGAAAAAACTCAAGGAACACTGTGGCTTRCACAGAAAAAGCCATGATGTTCTGGAAGGCACCTACAGGATAAGCTCTAAGCAGATTCTTAGCTACAGATGGGACAGACATTTGGCTATGAAGGAGAGAATAAATGTGTTTGTTAAAGAACAGATTGATTTTGAAAAAGAATTTCAAGAGTTAATTTAACAGGTTAACCAAGTCTGATTACATTACACCAGGATTAAATTAGTAGAGCACAAAGTATGAAGAGAAATTTGAGTCATACTAACACAATGGGATTTTATTAATACACATCTAGATGTGTATAAGAGACAGGATAGTAGAGCACAAAGTATGAAGAGAAATTTGAGTCATACTAACACAATGGGATTTTATTAATAACCTAAAAGTTTAAAAAACTGGTTTACAACCATAGTAGGTTCATAAACAAAAAAGGAAATAACCAACACAACCACAAATGCCCTTTTGAATTCATAGGATGACCTAAACCCATGAGTTTATTTAAAATACTACATTAAGATGCAAAAAAGGACCAGAAATAAACAAAAACATTCCTCTTTACTTCAACTGATTGGTCTAAAAGTAATTAAATCCAGGARAGTTCTTCTGCTGCCATAAAAGGACTGGATGCTGATATTTCCCATGCAAGTGAGACAAAAGCCATCTCTTGTATAATTACAAGTAGAGGGCCAGCAGTGGTGCTGAACCAGCCTCCATCACTGCCCGGGGCACTGCTCAGGCACCCTCAGCTCCCAGCAGAACCACACAAACATGAAATGCAGCAGCCTCAAAACATAAAGCGGTAACCCAAAAGCAGAATGCGGGATTAACAAGTTATTTCATTAAGAGCAGAACACTCACCAGACTAATAAACACCAGGAAAATCCTTGCTGGTCACACAMAACTCCCAGGAGATAAAAAAATGAGTTTTCCCGGCTGAAGCATTATCATTGCTATGAAGATACCTTTCATTAAGTGCCTCCTATTTCCACTTAGAATTTCTTACTAATGTTTTTCTCTTTTTAATCCTTAAGCCACCAAAAAGCCAAGCTCAAGGTGCAATTCTGTACCTTTCATTAAGTGCCTCCTATTTCCACTTAGAATTTCTTACTAATGTTTTTCCCTTTTTAATCCTTAAGCCACCAAAAAGCCAAACTCAAGGTGCAATTCTGCCTTTTCCCCACCCCTGGTTGTGGTTTCCAGCCTTGTCACAGCTTTTCTTCAAACTGGACAATTTGCTGCAGCCCGGCTGTGGGAGCCAGGCTCCTGAGCAGGGAAGGGGCTCCTCACTCCTCTTCCTCACCAGCCCCCACTCTTGTACCACTGCAGGCATTTCTGAGAGCATGTGATAGACAGAAACAAGGGACTGAGCTAAAATCAGCTRTTTTTTCAAGTAAGGTAGATTTTAAGCCAGATCATTTTGGAATCCCTTAACACCAGTCACATGAGCGTTTGGCACACACAGAGGAAAGCACCGGGAGACGGGAAAGGGGAACAGGCAGGAAGAAAAGAATCAAAGTCTCTTCACAGCAGCTCTGATATYCTAAAGTGACACCAAAGCCCAAATAAAACCTGAAGCAACTTCCAGCTAACAACATTCCATGAGAAGAATTATACATGGAAAACTACAACAAGAAACTTTACAGCAAAAACTTCAGCCCCAAGCAAGCTGTTACCTGTACAACAGCAGTCCCCGGGGAGTAAAGGCTGCCTCTAGCCCCAGGTTGTTTAAATCATGCCCTTAATTAGGGGGTGGGAGGTTCAAATCGCCTTTGGAGAATTTAAAGAGATAAAATCCCCCCCACCCCAACAAGCAATAACCATTTCCATCACAGAACCCCAAATTTCAGCAGAGATGGGGGCCAGGGAGCTCCATGCCAGTTCCACCCCCTCAGACTGCAGGGAAAGCACTCAGTGAGGTCTGGAACGACTTTCTGGTGGAGCTGGGAAAGCCTGAGCTTTCCTGKGCCATCAGACACCTTCAGAGGGGACACTGCTAGCCCTGAGCTCCCTCTTGCTGCTCCTGGTTCTCTTTCTCTTGTGGACTGTCTCGCCTCTCTCCAGCTCTCTGTGAAGATTACAGTGCTCTCTCCTCTGGACTTCAACTCTCTCTTCTTGCCAGGTTCTCCTTGGACAATTTCATCCACAGATTTCCATACTGTTTCTATTCTGAACTTTTAAGACGGTCAAAAACACCATGTTCTTAAAAAAATGTATAATAACCATTCCTGCAAATGGAACCTATACTTTGCTACACATGAAACTTKCATTTTTTGTCCCATCCTTCTCACTGGACTTGTGTCACCTTCCTGTAATGGAACAAGCAGCTGCCAAGTGCCTGGGCTYGTGTTCCTCCTGTGCAGGAGAGGGTTTTGCATTGGCACCTTTGGATTCAAGACTCATTAAAGAACAGGATGACAAAGAGTTCTGACCCAGAAATGGGCAATAATATCCACTGATATGGCTGATGAGCTTAACTTGCCCTCAGCCTATRGACTTTGCCCTCTTTGCACAATTTCTATTGATCTTCAAACACATGGCTGAGAACTGGTGCTCAGTGCTGGTCCCTAAGCCAATGTGGCAGCAGGAAAGGATAAAAACCCTGCCAATTTTCACATTATAAACTGTCACATTCATCAACCAGAGCACTTGTGGTGGAGAGTTAAAGGTGAGAGAACATTACTGGAGATCTCTCACTGCCACATTTGTGCCCTTTGCCTATGCCAGAGCTGGGACACCACAGGTGAGGATTGGCTCAGCAGACTGACCTGGCAGAGAACTGCTCTTTTTTTAACCCTTATTCATTTTGTATCACAAAAAACACTAAGGATTTTTTAGGATAACCTAAAAGCTGAACAAATCCACTTTGCATGTGGATAAAGTGAGGGAAACAAACCACTGCCACCCTGAGAGCCGCCTCTTCTCACACTACATCAAGTCTAACGTGTGTTCTCCTGGGCTGAGCTTCCAACTCATCTTCAGCCACTTGTGGGATTAAAAATAGACAATTGTGCATGTGCAGGAGAAGATCAGACTTAATCCTCTTCTCACTATTTTAGCACATGCCATCTTCATTCATTTAKGAAAGGGACTAAGTGGACAAGCAAAGAATTTTGATTATTGCTTTTCACAAGTAAGTTCAGTGTGAGCAATATTTAAGGAGCTAACAGACACAAAAGGAAGAATAATTCAGAACAACCCAAACATGTAGAAGAAGAGCAGATCCTTGTTTTCTGCAGTATTTTACACAGTCCCATCCTGCTGGAACTGTGCTGGATGACAAGGATGCATATTTGACTTCAGAGTCAGGTTTTTGTCTCACAAAAGATAAACATGCAGTCGATTTCAGTGAAAGTTACTAAAAACTCTTAAGTTAAACCCAAATATTGAGTGWACCAAAATCAACACAGGGAGTATACCAAAAACATCCCTGCTGACATAATTCTTCTCATTCCTCAAAGCTGCAATACCTGCTTTTCAAGGTATTTAACTCTCAGACATTTAAATAACATGATGAAACTATATAATAAACTTAGTTTACATACTAAATAACTGCATCATACCACTGCTTTATCCCCCTTAAAAGAAGCTGTTTAGATAATCCCACTGTTAGCTCCTGTAAAAGGACACACTTGTGAAATGTGTCCCTTTGTTGTCCCCAGCAATGRGCTTTAGTGGAGTTAGCACAGGAAAAGTGAGCAAAGGAAAAACCTTTGGTCCAGATGTARTGATGGAAGTCCCTCCATACCCCCCTAATAAATGATATGAGCTACCCACAGGGCAGAACAGTTAAATACAAAGTAAAAATCCATCTCTTTCTGGTAAGTGCAGCTATTATTAATATGCTGAACAGGCAATGACCATGCATGAACATTCCACAAGTTTTTATCTTATTCTTCCATTGAAAATTTGAACAAAGATTTTGTAACATGATCTTTAGCTTTAATCAGGYCTGTTTTGTCCATCTGCTGGAACTCTTCATTAGCATTACTAATCCCTTCACCATGTGCATTATTTCCATCAAAATGAACTTTATTTCCACCCAGAAATCTGCTTGTTGAAGTATGGGCTATGGAGAGAGACATTTCAATTATAATTATTCATTCCCTGCACTGTTATCTGTTAGGGGTTTTTATCATGTACAGAAATGATAAACACGGTGATAGAGCTTTCTTTATAGACAAAATAAATAAAATAGGAAAGTTCCCAGCCTGACCATTAAATGCCCAGTTTGCTTCTGTCGTGCTTTGAGCAGCCTTGGGCAGCTATAGAAATGTGGTTTATTAAGGAAATTGCTGTGGTATTTAGTTTTTGTGAAAAGCTGTGAAGATGTACAAAAGCAGGATAAATAGAAACATCTCTAGTGCTGAATGTGGTCAAGGGAAGCCTTACAGAAAATAAAAGGAGTTTATTTTGAGCTGTTCAGTCATGTTTGAGAAGCAAATTGTGCTGTGAGATAGGAACATCAAAAGATATTTTCTAAACAATTTGGGGAAGATCCCACAGCAGGATAAGCTGAGAACTCAGCCATGGGGAGATGTGCACAACAGAGAGGAAAAGCCTCCAGGAGCCTTCCAGGGGAAAATGAAAGTCCCAGTGGGAAGAGACAGGTTTTCAGTTTCCTTCTGCAGAACTGCAGGCAGTGACAGAATTGCACTGGCAGAGACAGATAAAACAGAGGTGCTGGGTGCCTCAAACACCAGAGATGACAGAAAAAGAGAGAAAAATGAGGAGCTTTTACTGMGACCTTGAATACTCTATTTAAATCCACAGTCACTGTTGGGATTTGACTCTAAATCAAAAAGATGTACTATATTGTTAAAAATTGTAAGTAGGGTAGCACATGAGTAATAATAATTGTATGTTTAAAAACTGGAATACAGTGTTTAGTGATATTGTTAACATTTTCATTCTTTTTTCCTCTCTGTACAGATMATTTCAAGTTCTTTCAGGCTTGGAAGAAAACTCATAAAGTATTATGAGACATAAATGTGTTTTATTAACATTGAGCAGTTGTGTCCTAGAATATAAAATGTTGGGAAAAAAACAGAAGTACTAATGCAAAAAGTTCTGATCATTCTATGGAATAGGATATTTGAAAGGTAAAGGGAAAAAGGAGAATCAATTATTAACTAATTACCATGACTTCATTTATCAGCAGTTTGCTTAGTTTTTCTTGTGGGAAAAGTCCAAAATGAAGCAAAATAATTTCTCACATTTTTTACATTGTCCTCTGAAATAACCCTGTGGTGTTTTTTATACATTCCTCRTTTCTAAAAAGCATGAATGGAGCAAGAAATATGTTTTCTTACTGTTCTGCTAAAACCTGAAAGCAGAAAATCTTTCGGAGAAGATAAACCTTGTTGGGATCTAGAATTATAGACTGAGGGGACAAAATGGAGAAAAGACAATTCACCTAAATCAATTCACTTCTTCAAGGAGGGGAAATGCTTCTAACAGAGAAGTAACACTTTGGAAAATAGAAACCTAAAAACTGCATTGATATTTTATTTCCTAAGTATTAGGGGAGCCTGGCCTGGAGTAAATTAAAATTTCTAATGATTTTTTTCCAGATTAAAACAATTATTCCGTTTAATGAAAAAAGTGTCTGGACACAAGTAAACTTCATATTTTTTACTGTATCATTTAATAATGGTAGAGCTCATCCAGCTTTAGATTTTAAATCAGAGCTGGATTTAGTCGGTCAGGTTTGCTGTAAGCACAGTTACCTCCCCAACACATTCAACATGAAATCTTTCCTGAACAATAGGTGGGAAACTCAGCTTCCTCTTCCTACAAGGCAAAACGTGTAAGTTATCTTGGAACTGAGAAGTTTGAAGCCAAATAAATGAGCAGCCACCTCACAGCCCCAAAAAAGCCCAAAAAATGGTGCAGCCACCTCACAGCTGGTTAAACACAGACTGCAGCCAGGGAGAATTAACCTTGCTGAAATGTCATCCTGAGCCATTCAAAGGAATGTTCAGAATCAGTTTTAATTAACAATTGTTAAAAGGTTAATGTAAGATGTTTTAATGTTCCTTCAAATCACTAACAAATTTTATATGTGTGATAGTAAYTTCTTGTGGCTTCATTTACAGAAACACTACAGAGTGTTCAATTATTGCCTCTAGAAAGCCAGGGGATTGTAATTTAGATTAAATAAAGTTTTAGCAAATAAATAATTCTTTGAATTATCAGTGAGTGGATTTTCTGTGGATTTGAGTTTGCAAATAAATAATATTTATTAAGTAGTCTAAGAGAGTATTGTTTAGAAAGTGAGGTAGTTTTGTCAACAGAGACTATCTATTCATATGCAATTAACGCTCTTCATTTATTTTAATTGCTTAGCAGTTAATACTTCTAATCCTATTTTCCCACCTGTTAAGATAAGCTATTCAACCCCAGCTTTCCTTGTTATTTACCACATTCTCATGCACTGTCAACAAGCTTAGACTGATTTCCATCTGAGGATAAATTCAGGAATTTTTAAAAATTCCTCAGTGTAAATCGATTTCAACTAAAACTGCAAAAAGGAGGAAGAGACAGGAGAGTAAAAACTGACTGCAGTGATGACAGTGATCAAGAAGAGAGCAAAGCTTCCAGCTCACCAGGAACAGGGGAAGGACTGTGGTGTGTTCTCCTGGTACAGTGGCTGTGCTAATGACATAGAATTTGTGGATGAAAAGCTGGGAATGTACTGCTGGGTGACTTAGCAACATATTTCCTGTTTGTGGTTAAGTTAAATACTGTGTCTTTTCTCTTCTGGTAGCATACAGAGTAATTACTTTTTTTCTTTTTTTTTTTTTCCTCCAGTGCAGTTAGGACAAAGACTACAGCACTGTTAACTTTCTTCTTCTGTTCTAGGAATGTGGAGACCAGAACATTTCCCAGGGACTGAAACCTGAATTGCTGCTCTGTGATCTGTCAGCTGCACTTTTCAAGCAGAAGCCTATGCCTTGTCTGGAAAATGGAAATTCTACCACTGAATTATGAATTCTCACAAATCCAGCATCATTTTCCTTTTGGGATATACGAGTGAGTGCCTCCTGCAAGCCTGCATGACTGAACTTCTGGTCTGTTTAGAGGGAGAGTGTTAGAGCAGTAAGAACTCATATTGCTGGGTTAGCCAGTCATCCTCAGAGGCCTAYTTCAGTTCAGATATGAAATCATGCACGTTTTGGGGAGGCTCAGAATGCCTCATGCTCATCAGTGATTGATCATTTTGCTGTCAGGTCATTGTGTGATCTCTGAGCTGCTGTGGCTGTGTGACTGAATGGAACTGAGATCACACCTAAGGAGAAAAGTCAGCACCTACAGAGCAGTGGCTCTTTGGAGTTACATGCTTGCAGTGTTGTGACATGATATTTGTAATAAATAGTTCTGAACCCATTTGCTTCAGAGATGAAGCCAAGTTCAGAACAGTTTGTACAACGACTCGTTTCCACCCTCAGGCCACACTGTTGCTCTCGGAGTTGAGCCAAAATGCTGCATTGCAGTCTCTGCCAAAATGAGGTTTGTCTGCCTGCCTCAGGCAGAGCTGTGGTTTTCTGGAGGGCTTTTTCTTTGTTTCATTTTGATGTCRAGGGGCTTTTCCCTGTAATTTTTTTCCTGATTGGGATAGCTATGTTATTTCTCTTCACTCCTTTTGTTTGGAGCTACCTGCAGAGTTTATATGGTCATAAAGGTCCTCAGTTCATACATGGAATATTTGCTTCTCAGTCCTGGAAACTGGAGTGGGGTGGGGGAAGAACTCTAAAATGCAGCAGTATGACTAAAAACATTTTCAAAAAGAAAACAACAGGCTTTAACTTCTGCTGAGGAGGCTGTGAAGTGGATCTAATGGCACTTGATCTATGGCAAGCTTTTCAAAAGCAGGTCTCCAGCAAATCCTGGAGCAATGTTTTGTACAACACAAACGATTCTAAACCACAGCTGAAATCTCCAAATGGAGACTTGCAAAGCATTTGTAAGTCAGAGTTAAAAATGAAATAACTCTGGTAAGCAAGCAGCCATCTGTCCCAGGAGAGCAGGCAAAGCCAGGAAGGGGAACTAAGAGCAGCTGTGGGAAGACTTTTCATCACATGATGCAGCTGCAGCCCGATGCTTGCACATCTTTTCTCCATCACTCAGACAAGGGAACATTAATTACAATGTACCACACCAAACCAGCAAATCCCCTGTGATGKTTTCAGTGATGTGTGCTGTCCCCACACCTGACTTCAGTGGGTTTTTCATGTTTTGCTAAAATCAGGAACATGATCTGAATTTTACTCCATCAAAACTGAATTAACTCAAGGCCTGGCTGTRCATTTGCTCAGTTTTCTCGATTTCTCACAAGTGTACTTGCTTTCATTCAGACCACAAATTATTTTTGGCATGTTGTGCCAGCTGCTCCTGAATCTTAGAGGTCRGTTAATGTAAAGGTTTTACTGAAGAACACTTGGCTCGTGCAGTATGAGCAGCATTGTGGCAAATTTAGAACATTTGAGGACAAAAAAGTTCTTGAGCACTTAAGAAGTTATGCTGAACCAATAGTGCCACAGAATTTGGTTTAAAAACTCTTAAAYTTGTGCATAGAGATGCCAGGCTGTTGGAAATTCTTCTCTGTTATCTCTGAATGTGGACTGACTGAACTTTGTGCTCCAKATAYRGGTGCTGCTTAACACAGAAAAATAGAGACAGCAGAGAAAACCCAAAATGGTCATTAGAGCTAATTGAAAAGAAGAAAAAAACAGATTTGAGCATTTTTTTTTAACAAACCATTGTTGAACTGGTGCTGTAGAATGRTATCCTGTAAACTATAAATGGATATAGTTGGAAATAACATTTCCTGACATTGCAAATAAATGATTAAATTAATGATTACTTGATTAATTTCATCATTACAACTTAGGTRTGGTTAAGATGGTATTATAAAYTATGTCCAAATAGTTATTGTTAAAATCAACAGAATGAGAAAAWGGAAGATTTATACAGGAGGGAAAAGATGGATTTTAAAGGAAATTTTAGAACAGAGCAGCTAGCCAGAGCTGGCCTATTTTATAATTTCCTAACTTCTGCTGCCAAGATTCAACTTTGAGTTCAAGACACCTGCCAGTTTTAGAGCTGTCCTTTTATTTGAAAGCTGGTGTTGTCAGATTTTATCAACAGGTGTTCATTGCTGGATTGAAAAGKTAAATATTTCCCCCAGTACTCAGGTAAGCCTCAGAGAGTCACAAGAAATCRAGAAACCCCTGAATCTCAGGTTTGGATCACTGTGTATGTATTAAATACAGATTAGAAATTCACTATTCTGTCTTGTTTGTCTTTTGGGACTCTCTCCTAGGGGGCAACAAACTGATACATTTATATCTGAATGTGAACTGCAAAGGATTGCCCTTGTCCCACCAAAACAACAGATCACGATGGTGTTCATCACTGCTGTCTTGACATAATTTAGCAGGTATAGATTCAGCTATACCAACACAAAATGTGCATTTTTCTTTTAAAAATAGCCACAATATTGATATGAAGACATCTGTCAACATGATGCCTTTAATAAGCAGACATGACCCATGATTTTCCTCTGCCCATGCTGATACATCCTGAGTTCTTCAGTTTACACAGCGAGGCTCGGCCRAAGGGATTCTGGAATCCACAGGAATGGTTTAAACAGTTTTCCATTGCTGTAATCCATGGGCACGGCCAGATGACTCAGATATCGTTCAGCCTGCAGAAGAGAGAGACAGCTTTGGGGTGCTCTAAGCAGCCTTCCAAAACCTACCGGGAACTTTCACCAAAGATTGGGCAAGGCAATTTACAAGAGCACRTRGTGACMGGACACAGGGGAACGGGTTCAAASYKGAAGAGCGAAGGTTTCGATTCAATATGAGGAAGAAATCTTAATAGAAATCCTTCCCTGTGAGAATGGGGCGGCCACAGCTGCTCTGGCCGYCCCTGGATCGCTGGGCGTGCCCAAGGCCAGGTGGGACGGGCATTGCAGACACCTGTGCCAGCGGCAGAGTCCCGCCCACGGCAGGACGGGCAGTGCCCGCCCCTCCCAGCGCCCCGTACCGTAACCCCGGGCCGGGAAGCAGCCGAGCCCTTCCCCGCTCCGGGGGCGTTCCGAGCTGCCCTCACGGCTCCGCCATTTGCTGCCCGCTGCCGCAGGGCGCAGGCGCGCGCCGCCCGCTCAGGCGCGGTGGCTGTCTCTTATACACATCTAGATGTGTATAAGAGACAGGTGCGGCCGTGAGCGCTCGGCTCGGCTCGGCTCGGCTCGGCCCGGCGGGGGCAGCCCCGCGGAGCCATGGACGGACACGCGGCTCCGGGCGCGGGCGGCGAGGAGCCGCTGAGCTCCGGCAGGATGAACGCGAAGCGCGGCGGGCGCGCCGCGGAAGAGGAGAGCCGGAACAAGCCCAAGCTGGTGAGCGCGCCGGGAGGCGGGCGGGGAACGGCCCCGGCTCGAGCAGAGGCTGCAGCCGGAGGAGGGGGCGCGGATGCGCCGCTTCCAGCAGGGAGCGCGGGGCGTGGGAGCCTTGCCGGGGATTGGCGGCTCCGCGGTTCCGTGCGGGTTCGGGGGAGGCAGCGCCCAGGAGGGCCGGGCCGCGGTGCCGCTGCTCGGGGCCGGGCGGGCTCCCGGGCGGTGCCGGGGTGGGCGCTGAGCGCGGGCGGCAGCGGAGCTCCCACGCTCGGGAGGGGACGGGGACAAGCGCTGGGGGCAGCGCTGGGGGCAGCGGCAGGGACAGCGCCGGGGACAGCGCGGGGACAGCGGCCGGGGGCAGCGGCGGGGACAGCGGCAGCGCCGCTCCGCAGCCTCTGCCCCGCTCCGCGGCCGGAGCCGGGTGCGGCCGGCCCCGCTGAACCATCCAGAACCATCGCGGTGATCGCCGTGCGAGCCACGTGCTTGCCAATGGAACCTCTCACTTCATGGGAAAACAATCTCAGAAACTGGGTGGTGTCTTATGGCTTTTTGGAACGTAAAYCCTGTTTAGGACTGCAGTTTGCTTATAATGCCTGTGCTCTTTGATTTTTTTACTGACAGACTTGATAAATCAAAATCCAGGTAGAGTTCAAGGCGGCATCACTGGGTTGTGTCACAGTTCATACATGCAGCAGTAGCAAAAGCTGTAATGTGACAGTGTTTACCTTTGATTGTTTACATTCGTCAGTTGCACGTGTTGAATGGACCCTGTTTAGCTCAGTTCTTGCTGTATTTCCAAAAGCAACAATGTAGCAGATGCTTATAACTCTTGAGTCCTCTCCTTGGMGAGAGTACTAAAGTTACAAACTTTATTTAACCTGTTGCAAGCGCTTTCCCCGATGCTGGTAAAACTAAGTCAGTATTGAAGTTCTCCCACCATGTGTTCCTTTAGTGAGTGTTGAGCTTTTAGATAATCAGCCTGACTACTGCAGTTTGGGTTCTTCTTGTTTGTTTGGGTTTTTCTTGTTTTGTTTTGGTTTTGCTGCTGCTGAACATGCAGTTAGTGTTTGGGGAAGTTGGTAAATATATAACATTGAGGCGTAGAAAGTTACTGAAAGTTGTAATTGTTGCAGGGGATGGCGTTCAGAAGCGTGAATGACTTGAACTGCACTTGTATTAAAATTGACAAAGTGTATCTTGGCAAAAGATAAGCACGTGTGGTGTCTTGTTTTGTTTCATGGTGTTATTGGAAACAAACTCGTGTTTCCTTGCATAGGATAAACTTTGTATAAACAGCACCTTTGGGTGTGTTTATGCTACCCCTACTATTTCCTGCTAAAGTATCTAAGATACTTTCCCTGCCTGAAGATTCCTGCAGGGAACTGATTCAAAAATCACTCAGGGAAGTGCTTCTGTTGGTAGCTGTGAACATAAATTTGAATTTTGCTCTAGCAGAAGAGAACTCTGTTCTGATAGAAACACATAATTTGAARAATCAAAGTGAAATGAGCTCAAAATTGGGTTGAACAGGATGCCTATTTTCATTGCATGGTCTATTCACTTATTTTAGAATCACTAGAATAAACTTTCATTGTTCCATTGAGTGGAAAAAAGAACATTATGTTAATATTTGACTTCATTCACARCAGTATGCATTTGTTTCTTGAGGGGGTGGATGATTGCAGTCCGGCAGCACCCTGGATCAGAGCAGGGATAAATTGCTCAAATCAGAGCCTTCTGAAAGATAGTTTTGCCCTGGGCTAAGWGACTGGCCTTTGATGATGGAATTGAGTGAGTGGGCTGAATAGGAAAGCAGGTTTTTTTCACTCTGGACATGATGTACCTGACACAAACAGAGATTTACTTTTGAGGGAGAAAAAGAGCTGGGATTCAGGTGTGCTTTAAATTGAGTTGGGGCGACTGGACAGCCAGATTTACCAGTTATTACCGTGGGTTTGTAAGGGAAGAAGGAGGCTGTAATCAGGGAAAGGCTTCATCCATTGTACAGSAGAGTAATCCTATGAAATTTTGCTGGCTTTAATTGGAATGAGGAGTTGGTTCTGCTGGGCTGGCAGTGTCCCCAGGCACTGGGAGAACACTCTTACTTGCACCTCATCCCTGGTCTCTTCTTTGTGCATGATAAAGATGTGTTTGGGACCTGTGGCAAAGAAGCCACGCTGKTTGTGCTGTGCTGTCACTGAGCTCATTTCCAAAGCTCCTCACAGCTGGGTGTGGAGATTTTCTTGGTTCGTCTTTGTAACTTACAATTCATGGAGTTKCAGAGATGAATCAACCTGCAGTCCCTGTCATGTGTTGGGTGTCATTCCAGGAGCTGACAGGAGTGTGCCTCCTCCCAAACTTATTTCACACATCCAGAGGAGTGCTGAGCAAGGGCTTGCTGGGAGAGGCTGTGCAGCTACACAGAGGAGAAAGTATTTCTGGTTCCTGGCACAGGAGCTGAAATTAGGCAAATCCTTGGGAAGAAGTCCAGGGGAATGATTTTTTTATTATAAAAATGGCTCGAGGTGACAGAGGGCTAGGAACTGAAGTCATTATCCTGAGGGAAGGGAAACTAGAATAGAAAGGTGGAAGGTTTTGATTTCCCTGTTCTCTTCATCTGGAACTAAAAGCTGTGCAGTGCTGCTSTGCCTGCAGCAGTGCAGGGCTTTGTTTGGTGGGGTTTTTAGGGCTGCAGCCTGATCAGTGGCACTTTTCCTSATGGACAGGAAGCAGCACTGGGCTGTTGGGAGAGAATCTGTGCTGGGAAGGAAAACAATGCTTAAAGTATTTGTCTGTAAGACAATTGACTGTATACACACACAAGTAATTAAGGGTGAGCTGTATCAGAACTACTAATTCATTTATTTTCTGCTCTGGGTAGTTGGGAGTGCTTATACACATCTAGATGTTACACACACAAGTAATTAAGGGTGAGCTGTATCAGAACTACTAATTCATTTATTTTCTGCTCTGGGTAGTTGGGAGTGGTGTTCAGGTTTCATGCAATTTGTTGAATGTGACTGAGCTGCACAATGAGAATTTAGTTCCAGTTTTTGTAGCAGTAAAGCAGTGTGTAAACTGAAGTTATTTTGCTGAAGTTTGCTGTCAGTGTTAACAGCACCTGGACTCTGCTGCTGAGGCCGCTCTGGGTTGGTGTTTTGGGTTATGGTTTTTTTTTCCTGGYTTAAGGACTAGTGGTTGGAATAAGTGCCTGGTATTTTTGTCATCATTTTTGTTTACAGTGAAATGGGCAGAAAAAAATCTAGATTGTTTTGGCAAACAATCATCTGATCTCMCGTCAGCCCTGAGAATAGGCTGGCAGGAGGTGGCAGAGAGCAGTTCATGGGTTTGGCAACATGCTAATTTGCTTGTTTTAAAGCATGCCTGTTCTGCTAGGGCAAACACACTAAATTAAGGTTGTCAGGGAGATTGCTGGGATTCCTCTGTTGGTTAATGCTTAACTCAGATGTTCTTTGCTCTCCTCCACGCTTCAGTCACATGGGAAATAGATAATTCTGTCAGGGACCTAGGAAATGGGAGTGCTTGAGGTGGCAGCTCTGGTTTCACAGAGCTGGGGGAGCTTACCAAGGGCCTACCAAGTTGAGCATCTTTTTGGTTGAGAAGTTGAAGTCAGACTTTTGACAAAAGTTCATGGTGGAAGAAGGGGAGACAGAGGTCATAAAAAGGAGCTGGAGAGGAGGCTAAAAGGGGAAGATGATTTGAAGGATGATGAAGTATTTGTTGGTCAGAGACACTGAGATCACTGTTGTTGGAAGCTTTCAAGTTCTGAACCTGGTTAGAGTCGTTAGCATGCTGATGTGAATTTGGTGGGTGACCCTGCTTTTTGGGCTGTCCTGAGAAAAGAAGTGAGATCCTTTCAAACATCTGTGGTTCTGTGAGTCAGCGCTTGAAAAGAGGTGCTATAACAGGGTTTGGGCTGCTCTGGGWGTGCTAGAGCACTGCCTAACTAGAAATTACCATGGCCAGTGGGTTTTGGTGGTGTTTGTAATTCCAGTGAACATCTCATGTCACTGTAGGATTAGCAGAAGCTCGTGGTGGCCAGGACATGCTAACACTGACTGCTTTACCCCCAGGTTCCCCCCAGGTCTGTGTGGGAGCTGCTCAGGGCAGGATTCTCCACTTGCTGCAGACCACAGTTCTGACAGGGGCTGCCTTCTGAGTGTGATGTGGCCTTTAAAATCAGATTAGGAGACAGATGTTGTGTAACTTGTAAAACAAATTGTTAGGGGGAAGAGAGAGCTCCTTTARTTGGAGAGCAAGTGGATTTGGTGATTCACCAAGGAGCATCTCATATTTTGTTTTAAAAGCAGAAATTGTTTGTGCTTATACACATCTAGATGTGTATTCACCCAAGGAGCATCTCATATTTTGTTTTAAAAGCAGAAATTGTTTGTGCTTAACACTGAAGTCTTTTAAACCGTGTGAGCTTTGAGAAAATCTAGGAACTCAACATTCTGACTAATGTGCCATAACCTGGAATCCAACAGTGGGATAAAAGTTTTTATGAAGTCACTTTAAAACAGAAGTAAGCTGAGTGTGCYTGGGAGAGGTTTCCCAGCTGTGCTGCACCACCCATACCAGTGCAGGAGTGGAGTGATTTAAGTTGTGCCTATCAATCCTTGTCAGACAGACTGTGCTGCAGGACCCAAGGAAAAAAAAAAMAAAAKCTSTGTTCTTCTTGCATGASTCCTTTAGATATCTGTGCACTGCATACGTGAACTATGAGTCAGGTTGAGCAGAGATTTTTGGCAATCAAATCAAATATCTTACATTTGAAATCACAGTGTCTCTGAGTGAGATCTGTGCGTGCCTGCAGAGAGTTCTTGTTTCAAGTGTATGCTTGAGGACAAAGTGCACCAAAATRCTTGTGTTCTAAAAGAGTCTTGGTATTATTAGCTCAAAGTCAGGATATTCCAGCAAGTGAAGCTGTCCTGGGSTGRCTTTATGATGCTSGTACCCCCATTTTCTGTCTAACCCAGAAATAAGTTTTGCACCTTTTAGACTCTTTCTGGCTACAAAGAGGGAGGAAGAAGAAGCACACAGTTTTTCTCCCARATTTGCCCTAAACCAGGASAGAAGTTMTCAAGGGTGCAAYCATTACTGRAAAGTAAAAYTAATGTCTTCTGGAGCTTCTGWTGCTTGAAGTTATCCTKGTCAGGCMCTGCATGGAGGTTAGGACAGGCCTGGTGCTGATGTTWAGGTAAATGCTGGRGCCTGKAATGGGAATTGCTGTTGACACCATRTAAWTGAGGTGATAGAGACAGTGATAAGCCTATCTGTGGTAATTAAACTTCCTGAACTGCTCCTTGTGAGACAAAACTGTAGAGCACTTCTGACTCTACAGGAAGCTTTGCAAGCAGAGCAGATTCCACCCAGGCCGGGTGAGAGGCAGCTGTGAGAGCTGGCAGTGTGCACAGCAGAGGGAGGTGCTGCTGTCTGAGGCTGCAGGCAGCGTGCTGCTCAATGTCCAMGTGTTCCAGGATGAACTTTGGTTCTGGTGTCCCAGAATTGGGATTGCAGAAGGAAAAGATCTGCCTCTSCCCGTGGAGTGGGCTACAAGATGACTTCATGTTTTCTGCATCATTTGCAGTTCTCTGGAAGYAAACAATAAAGCAGTAATGGCTAATAACATCCCTCTGATTCTTTTCATCCTTGTCCAAATTCAGAGTACAACAAGCAATGTCAGTTGCTGCTGGAGCAACTGTCAATTTCAGTTTGTTCTTCATCAGTTTGCTTGTTCAACCTTGAAGCACAAGAAGTTAGGAAATTACTCAAATGAGTGGTTTTAGCAGTTGCTTGCAGCTTTTATATCATTATTCCTTACAAAAAAATAATGCAGTAACTTTGTTTAGGAGAAAATAAGGGTTTTTTTCTTAAAATCAGCTGTGGTGGTAGAAAGATAATTTTGGGAGATTGAAACAATTGGAAAACGTTCTTTAGTATTTGTGTAGCAAYTGATAAAGCTGCAGGTAGACCAAGGTAACTTGTCTTAAACTTGCATATTGGGTTTTGTATATCAAACTGATCTTCAAGTCTTGTCAGTGAAGTGGCTTTTTGCTGCAGCATTGGAGGAGTGAGCAGCCCAAGGATTCCCACCTGTAGCTTCCTCCCAGGTAGATAGGTGGGATGTTGTGTGACAGAAGTAGCACTAACACAGCCTGCAAGGCAAATGTGTTCTACCTGGTAGCAATAAATTGTGTGGGAGAAAGGGGTGCCAGGTCAAGAACTGACTCTTTTAGGGAGCAGCACTTTCCCTGCTCCCCTTGGTGCTCTGCTGACATCAGTTTTGTGTGGCAGTGGGACAGACAAGGTCCTGAAATGAACTGTTCAAAACCACTCCTGTACTATTTGCTCTTCTTTGTTTATTTCCCAGAACCAATGAGACTGGAATTATGGCACATTGTAACTCCTCCTGTTGGATGAATTTGTCTAAAGTTCATCCACCAGTTCCATGGAATTGTGTCTGCTTTTCAGCCTTCCCCTCCTGATCACCTGTACGTGATGTGATAGCAGCACAGATCTGAGAAGGATCTGCTGTGGCACTGACATGATACTGTGGTGTACATCAGCATCTAAACCAGGGGCTCTTCTGATTTATAGAAGTGAAGAAATACTTGGAAGTTCAGTTCTGGAACAAGCCACACATGGGGATTTTATGGTTAGCTACAGCTCCTGAAGGTTTTTGGCTCACCTGGGTGTGGTAATGTTTGGCCTGAAGGTGTAGTGCAGAGTGTAATGCCACCACACCTTGKGTGTTGTGTAAGGCAGGATTGTTCTGAGGAGTTTCTAAGGGAGACAGGCTCCTCCCGTGTAAACAGGAAACCCTGGGGAGAGCCAGGCAAGGGCAGTGTCGAGGTGGTGCTTGTGGCAGGCAGTGTTCCTGTCAGGCTCCCTTCCCTTGAGTGATCCTCAGAGAAAGTCATTGGAGAAAATGATGAATACGGTGAATGTCTGATGTGTCTGCTGCCTGCGCTGTTCTTTGCGTAGTGTTACTGGAAATCTTTTCAATTTGTAACAGTTTAAACTTGTTTCAAAGGCTGAAAATGTTAGTKTAAAAGTGACTGATTGAAAACAATGTTACTGGCAAAGGTCCTGCCTTGTATTCCGTAGTGATTTTTGTGTGTGTRTAAATATATATATTAACACACTTACTGCTGCCCTACTTATAGTGGAAATATGAACTTTTCTTTTTATACCAAGACCCCATTAACACATTTAGTTTGTCCCTTTGAGTCAGAATAAATACAGAAGCACTTGCTCGAGGATTGTGGAACTTTGAGCACTGCTACCTCGCAGTTTAGAACAAGTTTCTAAATAAAAAAATAAATTAAAATATCTGGGGAATTGTGGTGTACAATCCCAACCCCTGGTGCTGCAGGACTGTTGCTCTTCAGCCAGGAGAGCAGCAGCTGTAATTTTAGGTTCCAAAGGCTGAGAGAATTGCAGGATTGGTGGGTGCAGGATGCTYTGAGGGACACAGCCTGCTTCTTGGTTCAGGGATTAGCTGGTCAAACATTGATAACTTTGTCCTGGCTGGAGTCACATGAAMAAACTGCTCCATGCTATGTGTGCAGGCATGAAGGTGAGAGGAAATAACCTGACACCTTCCATGTCCCCAGGGACACCTTTTTGTCTCCATAAGTTGGTTATGTGTTCACAGGTGGCTCTGTATAAATTCAGTTTGGGCTCAGGGATGGTGGAACAAGCCAAAATAAGTACTTGGTCAGGAGAAATGTTAGCTCTGCAGTTCATTACTCCTTCTTAATATGGTAAGAGCTAATGATGGTTGTTATAATGGCCTTTAAGGGTGCCTGTGGTTCAGTGTTGTTAATGAGTGTGGCTTTGTCAGGAACAAATACAAAGCCAACATGAGATTCATTAGATTCTAGCCCCTAATAACAGAATACAAGCTGTTAATTCTTATGCAGTAGAAAGTTTTCTGCTTCCTTGTCTGCATTTTGGTTCTTCATGTTCTTTCTCTTGCTGTGAATTATTTTTGTCTGTTAAATTTGAGTAACTTCTGAGGTACTTTGGTTTCATAATGGAGCTGAGCTGGATGTTTGCATTTGTAATTGTGTGAGTACAGGAGAACTTGACAGTCATTAAGAGTTAAGTGGCTGTGTGTCCCAGTTGCATTAGAACAGGGAAGAATTTCCATAAAGAAGGAAGAAGACAAACACACCAGGCTGAGAATATGCACTGGTGCCACGTGTGAGTATGTTTGAGTTTTTGTGCCAGCCACAAAGATGGCCAAGGTGCACAGCTGCCCCAGGAGCTGAGCTCACTGCCATCCTTCAGGCTGGCCCTGCCCCTCCTGGGGAGCTGCACAGTGACTTTATCTCATTTGTACACGTTGAAGGGACTTGTACAGTAACAAATCCACAGCACTGAATTGTGTTTTCATCCTCCAGTTTATTGTAGCTTGGTGGAGATGTTCCCAAACTGGAAAGGTGAAGAGTGCAGCAGAAGGGTTTGGTGAAGTTTCTGCCCAAAAACCAGAAAGGCAATTTGCATTTTTAATATGCATTCATATTTGAACTTCAGACAAAGCTTGGGTGGATAGGACAGGCTTCCTAAATCCATTAAGGTTAGTTTATAGTGTTCTGTGATTCAGGCTAATTCCTGAATGCCTTCTAAGATAAGCAGYAATCCCATCAGTTAACATTTGATAYTTCAAAAGAATTGTTTTTGAAAAACCTTTATAAGATTCATGTGAGTGTTCTGGGGTAGCCAAAGCACATTGAACACTTAATATTAAGATAAGAAAAAAAAATAAATGGTTTATCTCCTTTAGATTTCCTTCAGCAGAAAATAACAGATTCTCCATAATCTATGACAAGTTTCTCTAATTGTCCTGAATTCCAGTTTCTTCTTAATAGGGACCCTCACCTGTACTGAAGTCAAGTGATACCATGGGATTCCTCATTATGAAGTACAATGTAATTCCTCTCTGTTCACATGGTGCTTCATTTCCTACTTCCCCAAAGGACAAATGATCTTCTGAGGATGCTGTTATAAACAGGAAAGAATAGGGAAGAGAACAGGAAGACCTGGAGTATGACACAGCAGCTGTACATTGTTCAACCCCATATTCTTTGCCTGTTGAGGTACATTGTGGTCCATGCCTGTGGAAATTATTTAATCTTGACTTTCAGTTCTGTGAGGAAAAGCCAGAGTTCCCTGCTATGACAGCAGCACAACTCATTTTTCCAAGTTTTAGTATCACATCATTTATTATTAAGGGAGAAAAAAGTGGCTTTACCACCAGCTTATTGTAATGCAGAGATCAAATRCTGCTCTGATGAAGTACTTGCTCTTTACTTGTAGGTCTGTCTTGGAAGACAGACAACATTATTCTATGAAGTTGTTGACATGATCCCTGTGACCATGTTCCAAGTCTGCTGAGTACAGACAAAATGAATGTTCTTCACAAGGAATTCCAGCTCCTTTGGCTCACTGCACCCCTTCTGCTGCCAGCTTGTTTGTGGGCTGTGGTTTGGTTGGTTGGATTTTCTTACTACTTACAAAACAACCCAAACAAAGCAGATACACATGTTCTCACTTTCTCAAAGCCTATCAAAGGCAATCTATTCCATTTTCCAGGAACTGCCCAGTATCCAKTGAAGCTCCTGCAGCTTGCTCTGGGTGTTCTGCTTTATTTTTAAGTGCATCAGTCCTCTCCCAACAGATGCATTCTGCCAGTTTAACTTCTCAAATGGTTTTGTAGGAAAATCCAAATGGAGTCTGACACTTATTTCAGTGTTTACTGTACCCACAAGAGCAAGAGATGTTCTACACAACCACCAGCATGCAGTGCAAAATCTTACCAAATCCATCTCTGCACAGAACAGCAAGAGAAGTTTACAGAAGCTGAGCCTGTCCCTTGCAGGGCTGTTGGGCTGTCCTGTGTACACTGACATAGAGGAAGCAAGTAAACTGAAATGAAAACCAAGTGTGTAAGTATTAGAGTGAARAAATTTCTCAAAGCAGTTTCTGCTTCAATTTTTAAGATAATTTCAAACCAACTCTGTCAAGTTGCTTCTCTTGAGAGAAAATACTTAGGTTACAACAAAAGATTAATTTCAGGTTCAAGGCRTGTGATTGTGGTTAAAAGGGTAAAAACTAGGATTGCAGTTCAGTCAGAGCAGAGGTGACTCTTGCCATGATGAAAAGGTGTCTCTTGAGAGAGTGAGGCATAAAAGGAGGCCTGCTCTCCCTCCTCTCCACTGACCCACTCAGAGCTGTGCTCAGCTCCCACTCAGTCCCAGCAGCTCCCCAGTGTCCCAATGAGCACCTGCACCCAGGAGGGCCAGAGCAGGGGCCAAAGGGCCCTGAAGTGTTGCTGTCAGAGGTGCACATGAAGTATGTTATCAGAAAAACTGCTGTGTGCTGCCCCTGGGATGGAAGCAAAGAGCTCAATCCCACTGCTTGTACCTCAGCATAGAATTGAGATAAAGTCTGCACTTACTGTGTCAGGAGTTGTTTTGACATAGTTTTTCCAGTTTAACTGTTCCAGAATATTTCAAAAGCACTTCCCAATAATATTATACCAAAAAAGCAAAAGCCAAGAAGTTCCCTAAAAACTTAAAGCTCAAGTGAAGCACATTTTTGAAAAGCAAGCAGCAGAGATCCAGTGCTGAGTGTGGTTCTGCTTTGCAGGAAAGCAACTTGGCTCTTTCCAWAGTCTAATTTACAGAACTTTKAACAGCAAACTGTTGATAGTTTSAAGTGAGGAATGTAAAAGCTGTAGAGCATTCTGAGGAGAGCCTGTGTRTTTGTACTTTTCCTGTCATGCAGGGTGCCCAGGGAGCAGAGCAGGACCCAGCTCCTGGCTCTGCCTGGGGAGCAGGGATGTGCAACCTTGTCTGATACAGCTGCTGTGGAGGCTTGATGGCAAGTGTTTGGGTTTCAGCTGTGGCTCTGGAAAATGCCAGGATTTCCTTCATCTGCCTCTGCACTGGCAGATGTTTCTGCAGTTGTCCAACCTGATCCGAGTGTCCTGCTGCCACCCTTGCCTTTGTCTCACACCTAGTAATTTTGTTGGCTTAGACTGACATGGAACTGCAGCTTTTGGAAAAAAAGCTTATTTTCTTCTGGTTTTTAAAGCTTACTTATCAATGAGCACCAAGAAACCATTGTCTGAAACAAACTTTTCAAAACAGTAATGGCAGTTTGAGATTCAAATTATATATATGTTTAAAAAAAGTTAGATCAGATGTCTTCCTCAACTCCTTTTGTATCTTCAGTTACAAAGCTGATGAAATTGACTGTTTGTTTACAGGGATTTTTTTTTTCAATTTCTGAAAGAATTTGCTCTTCTGTAAAACCTCAGCCCTTGGCATTTGTGAGGGGAGTGTCTGATATGATCCCCATCCTCTGGCATGTGTTCCCTCCCCTTCTGTTTGGGAGCAGTGCTGAGGCATCTCCCAGCAGGTGATTAAGGATTGGTGCCCTCTGCTGTTAATGATTTACCAGCCTGGCTGACCCTCGGGCTTTATTTAGCATGAGGARTTATCAAACTTATTTCTGGAGCATTGCTCATTTGTGGATGGTCATTTTCCTGGGGAAAAAGTGGAGCAACTGGGCAAAGCTGGCAGCTTCCCTCGGGGAGGTGGTGCCATCCTGCCCTGACTCAGGGGTGCCAGCAGTTCTCCATCTGCATTTTGGCAGCCCATGCTTCCCTCCATGCTCACCTCTAGGTTAAGCCTTAATTTAAAATGTTGAATAATGCACATTCAAGGAGTTTGTGAAGCAAGCAGCTGCAAGGCAAACAAGATTTTTTCCATATGGTGTCATAGAGCCCAAATGTAAATGTACAACAATAGTAACAAAACCATTGGTATTGCTCAATTCAAGTGTTTTGGAGGAAGCAGATGGATTACAACAGTCATTTCAAGGTTTTTCTGAAAGCATGGTGAATGCTCCTCAAAGTGTGAAAAATATTATGCTAAAACAAACATTAGTAATAAAATTAGTAAAAATATAATTCACAAAATGTCAGGTATACTTCATCATGGGTAAAKATCTTGAAAGGCCTAAATGAGTGTGTAGTCCTGATTTCTGCACATCAGCTTTTATAGCTTGGGTATCTTTTCACCATTTCCTAGGTGCCTTTTCAGATTTAATTCCAACACTGAATATGTTAACAGATGGTTAAATTGTCTAATGGGAACATTATTCATTCTCTGAACTGAAGAACAGAGGTTGTAGGAGTGAATTCTATTTTGTGACTAAGACCTAGATTCAAGATGCAGACAACTTTTTGTAATTCAAATATTAACCAGGCTGGGGTTTGTCCCTTTAAACTCCCTGGGTTCTGGTGCTCATATGGGAAGTTATTCCTTTCTTGCTTGTATGCAAATTAAAGGGTCTTGTCCTTGAGTGGAGCTTTACCACGGCTTTTGCAGGTGTTGAAGTCAAGGTAAATTTTAGAAAACAGCAGTATCAGCACAGTTAAAAAAAAAAAAAAAACAAGAAAACAACGAAAACCCCCATGAAAGTTGAGAGAAGGTCAAGTTTCTGGTTGCTACCCCTGGAAAATGAGCTTTGCTGGGAGCAGTGGGAGCTGCTCCCTGAGCTTGCAGCCTGGCTGCAGGAATGGGTGTTCCAGCACACCACGGTGTCCTGGGCAGTGGAGTGAAAATTGCTGTTAGGTTTAGAAGTTCCCCAGCTGATCGTTGTTCATTCTGCACGTGGTGATCTGGGAGTTACWGCTGATTTGATTTTTGTGGTGAGAGTGAGACTCCTGAGCATAACAATTAAGAACATGACAAAGTAATACTTAAATATAATCAATCCGTGTAAATGCACCTCAGTGTACAACTCATGGCCAGCTTAAGTGATTTGGAAGGTTTTATTAAAACACAAGTTAGGAAMAGGAATAAAAAAGTAGACTTGGTGTGAGTTTTGTATTAAAAGTTGATGCAATCAACTGAAGTAATTGAATTCTGTGAATGTGACATTGTTGCTGCTGTAGCCTGCATTGTTTGCATGAGGAAGCAGTGATTCCTGCATCAGGAAATGTAGTGATCCACAAATATCTTTCTGCTGTTTTCATGTGCAAGATTTCAATTACTCTGAATATTAACTTGGCTGAGACCTTTTGAGATAAAGAATTGTCTGGTGCAGGTGCATTAGTATATGCTATTATTTTTGTGTGATTTACTGCCATGATCTGTCTGTGCTTATAAAAGGAGCCAGATACACAGAGTAAACTAAGACTGGCAAGAGTGACTAGAAGATGATATTAACTGTTGATGGACTGGGAATGTTTTGTTTGAAAGGGAGAAGCTCTATCACTTAAATCTTCTAAGTACTGAACTAAGTGAGTAGGAAATAGTTCTTTGGTATGGATGCTGAAGAAATTCTGTGGTTTGTGTTGACATTATGACTAGGAGAGAGATATGATCTACAGCTGTCTTAAATTGTATATGTATTTTAGATATAAATGTTAATTTGATATCCCTTATCTGCAAATGTTTCCCCAGGGATTTTTGTGAAGCCTTTTCCCTTGGGCTGCTCCTGCAAACAGRGACTCAGTGTCTTTAACAAGCCAGGAAGGTACAGATTTTTCTGTCTTGTGTKGCTCTGGCTGTCTCATAGATGGCAGAAASAATAATGCTAGAGGACTACAGAATCTACAATATCTTAAATTTCCTTCTAGGGAGGTAAACTACTTTTGGGTTATGTTCTGAAATCAGCCTGGAAGTGCGATTYCTTTGTTAGCACAAGAGATTGTCAAAATGGTGTGAGGATCTGTGGGTACAGAAGTGCCTTGMCTTTGCCTGCAGCTCCTTGCAGTGTCTCTGCTACCTGTTAGATGTGCTGCTTATCTCAAGTGGCTGCTGGCAGCAGTGGAGTTGTGCACCAGAAGGAAAYCTGGGAAGAGTGCTTGCAGGGTCTGAAAAAATGCAGTGTGCTATCTTGTTTTAGTATTCTGTACTTTGCCCAGAGGAGTTTGAGTGACAAATGCAATATAAGTGTAGAGATGGGGTAGATGATCCTGTTCCAGCTTCTGGCAGAGATTGACAGTACTTAAATGAGAAGGGGAAAAAATGTTCTCATACAAGTAGCTCCTAAAATGTATATGGAGTTTCAGAACTTCTTGCTTGCCTGGCTCTTTATTAAAAACAGGGTCAGGCTTTACTTCATTTTCCTCTGCAGTCTCAATTAAAAGGTTTATTTACCAGAGTGGWAAGTGCACATCTTAGTTTTGATTTCAAGATGATAAATTCCATACTAWGTCCAGATGAGGGGAATACAGGAGAAGGGGAAGGAAGGGTGTTGAGATGTTGCAGTTTGGAAGATGAAGGGTTGGTGTCAACACCTGGATGTGCAGATGTCTGTCAGGCTCAGGTGGAGCTGGTTCAGAACAGCCCATTTGGCACTGTGCCCTAGACTTGTGACCAAAACAGCACAGACAGAAAGAACCCCAGTGCTTCAGCTCCTGCTGAACAGCCCTTCCCAGTCTCCAGGACTTCTGCTTCTTGTGAGCTCCCTCCAGGAGCAGGGTGGGTGCTCTGGAGGTGGGGACACAGCTGGGACAGCTCATCCACAGTGACCAARGACATTCCAGAACACATCACGTCATGCTGGGCAGTGAAGGCAGGGCTGCAGGGTGGGGAGGAGCACTTTTTCCAAATCATCAGGTGCTCAGAAACTGGGTACACATTGGCCTGCTGGTGCCGAATTATGGCTTTTTAATTTGTTTATTTTCTTTATTCCCATCAGTTATTACATTATCTTTATAGCTCAACCATCAAGTGTTTCTTGCTTTTGTACTTTTGATTGGCTCTGTGATCCTGCTGGGAGGGAATGAGTGGGGACTGATCTGTGAGCTGGGGTCAGTCCTCTCCACTGTCCCACAGATTTCTGAATGCTTCTCACATTCTGTCCCCCCATGAGTTCTAGACCTGAACTCCTTTCATGACTGGTTTGTGTCAGTTGAGCAAAGTTCATGAACCAAATGCTTCCTCAATAATGCCTGTTGATACTGGTGTGCAGTATGGGTGGCTTTTTTGGCCATGAATAAAAATGTAAYGTTGGTGATTGTTGTCAGCAGGATTTTCCTGCTTAGGAAGAAGTGATGGGGCAGGAGGGAGGGAGGGTGGTTTGTGCATCATCACTTCAGTGACTTGGGCCAGTTCCTCTCCAGGCTGCCGTGACTCAGGGGCCAGCACAGTTGGCAGAGGCTGCAGGGCTTTGGGCACAGGAGGTGCCTGGGCAGTGCTGGGCTCTGAGCTCACAGCCCCGTGGTGCTGCTGACGCACTCCTGTCCCTGCACTGTGTTTGTTTTGGAAACCCTGCTGGGAGCCCTGGCTGCTCCTTTGGGCAGCACCGGGGGCTGCAGCTCTCAGGCTTCAGGTGCAGCAATTCCATAGCCAGAGGATAGGGTGCAATGGGATGCAAGCTTGCTTTTTCACAGAAAAAATGGACATTTCTTGTCCATTTGCCTGCAGGTTTTTAGAACACTTAGTGAAATTGCAAATGCTTTTTAATGTTCAATTACATGAAATAGACTCCTTTATTCTGAAGCAGTAGGTAACACTGTCTTTTTTTCTTTGATTTGTGTGTGTTGTTTTTTGTTTTTTTTAATAGAATATTCAAATAAAAACTTTGGCAGATGATGTGGTAAGGTCTTTGTAGCATCTTTATTTGCAATGGTAACTCCACGCTGCATGCTACTTTACTCAATGTTGTGGACAAAATAACATTCTTATAAGGATATTAAGCATTAGGTTTCAGAAAGTTGAGTGACTATTCCTAAAGATCTTAATTTGTGGCTTCAGTTGAAGAAGATTAATCATGATTTCTTTTTGGAGAAACTTCCTTAAGCACATTTGAAATACTTTAGTAATACTGTGGCTATGTTGAAACTGTTGCTCAACAGTTGAAGTGTTATTTCTCTTGACCTTCTCTTTACCAGCAAGTGGTCTGCAGTGGCTCTTCAAAGTTGGTTGCTGCATGATTCAAGTGGAACCATTTTGGGTAATAAATGTCCACTGAATGCCAAGGAGCAAGTGTGTATTCAGTAGCACTAACTTGGTAAAGCTGAATRCTTTGAAACTCCTTCCAAAGTATTTTTTCAGAAACTTGTATCAAAATTGATTTCATTGAAATTACAGCCTTGTATTATATATATACAAAATAAAGCCAGACTGGTTCTTTAGTTAATGATTGTCTGTACATCTGAAATGAGGGAATGGTGCCTGGAAGTCACACAGAAGATTCCTTTGTGTCTTTCCAGTGATCTCACCGGTGCAATCTCATTGAACAAATTTGGTGTTAATAAGTTACACTTGAAACAGATGAAGTGTGGCACAATTGGATCTTAAATGACTTTTTGTGACCGTTGAATGGTCAATATAAAACTGCATTTCAGGCACTGCCATATCCTTGGCTTTTCACCAGGCTATGCCCTAATTTTAGTTTCCAAACGTGTAATTTAAACTATTCTAATAAGGTAGAAAATGGATTAAAGTAATGTTCTTGCTTTGTCAAAGACATTAACAGTATCCTTATAGGTATTGTGCTTCTGTCCACAAATATAAAAATATCTAAGGRAGAAAACCTCAAAAAAAGTTCAAAAGAAGTGCAAAGGGAATGCAGCTTATCTAGGGACACTTTCCTTCAGAGATGTAAAGTAATCTTCTAGGATCTCAACAATAACAACAAAAATAAAAAGAAACAAAGCAACAGAAAAATAATCCTTCTTCTCCATACTCCACAGCTCTCACTCTAGTGTCTCCATTCTGGACTCACTAATCTAAAATGAATCAAAATTTTTGCAAGCAAAGTCTGTCTCCATCAGACACTTCACACCTCAGAGAGGTTGTTTTGTTGTAGCCAATGTAAAATTTGGTTTACAAGTTTTGGTGGAGATGACAGTGACTGCTCTGAGTGATCCTGGTAACCCTACATAAGCTGCTGTTAGATGAAAGCACATCTTCATAAGGCTGTTGAGTGTCTGAAACAAATACAGGAGTATTTGTGGATGCAAACAGTTCTTTGAGAAAAATTGCTTGTATGCATGACGTTCTCAAATTGAACTTATATATGTATTTATATGAAAAAATAAAGACTGATATTAAATCAAAAATTTGGACTTGATTCAGAATAGAGCTCTATGTTATAAATACAACAGAAATGGCCTTATGAGGAAGGTGCTGGTTATTTCCAACATTAACCCAGTAACTGAGCATGCTTCCAGCCCAGGAGTGGGGCTTGGTGTCAGCCCTAACAGAGCCCTGGCAGTGCCTGGCCGTGTGTTTAACCCTGGGTGCTGCTGCTGTGGGAGCAACCCTTCACCTGCCTTTCTAAAGCTCAGCACTAATTCCAYGAGTTCCTCCTCAAAAACTCTTCAAGGGGTTATGAGCTATGCTTGGAGCATTCATTCCTCTACAAACTTTATTTTACTTCAGCAGGATGTTTTATAAGCCTGATGAACTTGTGAGTACCTCCTTCCCCAYGCTGCCTTTTTCAGTTGTCCTCCAAAAACTTAGAGCCCTTCAGGGGAAGGAAGAGTGGACATTACCTGTGTGGTACCATATTTATTCACTGTCAGGATAATTAGTAATGGGAGAAGATGAGCTGAAGGTTTTGAAGTGCTAGGAGTTTAACCTAGCTGGTGCAATTTTGGATCAGTGAGAATTATTTAAATCCCTTTTGCATGTGATCTGAGTTTACCTTATAGGTTATTGTCTTTCTAGGCAAAGTAATCTCTAAATATTAGAGTATTTTTACTTACAGTTCAGTTTAACTCTGCTGCTTGAATTAACTAAAACCATGTGCACTGCTGCCATCCAATTGGCTGCTTTTCTCTCTTTCTATTTCTGCTTATTTTGGAATGTCTTTGCAGCGTGACAGGATCACAAGCTTCAGGAAATCGGCTGTGAAGAAAGAGAAGCCTCTCATTCAGCATCCTATTGACTCCCAGCCTTCCATCAGTGAGATCCCACATGCCCAGGCACTTGTTGATGAGCGCTGCATGAACTTATCAGAGAAAGAAGTTATGGATCTCTTTGAAAAAATGATGGTAAGGTGTGCTATGGGGAGAACAGTCCTGTTCCACTGGGTAGCTCTGCTCTGTTCAGCGGAGCTGTGAATGCCTTTTGAAGGATTGGATAAGTGTTAATTAACTCTTGCTTGATTTGCTTGTTAAGGGATTAGTTTTTAACTTTTCCAAGTAATGGTAATTGAAGCAGACAATGGGTCTGTCTCACAGACACTGAAGTTCTGTGACAAGGCTGTTCACCAGTAGTGATTGCAGAGCATTGACTGCTCTTAGGTGCCAGTCTGAAATTCCTTTGACTTTTAATGGCAAGCCTACTAATGACTAGTAATGACTGCATTGTATTTAATCTGTTATCAAGTTAAAAGAAGTGTCTTAATAGATTKAATCTAGCAGAGCATTTTGACTTTTAGGCTTGTTTTAAATACATCAGTTGGAACAGTTTAGCTCTATCCCTTCCACAAGCTACTAATCCATGTAATAACAGCCTTTGATTAGATAGTGCAGGAATGGTGTCCACTGTGATAAGATTTCACTGCAAACACAGGAACATCACTAGAGTTGGCACTTCTGCATCAGCCTGAGATGTAGAATTGTGGTGCTTGTGCTCTAGTTTTACTTTTTGAGCCAAATTTCACAACTGTTAACTTCTCTTGATGCAGTTTAAATTTTGGGTAAGTCTCAAAAACAATGAACACTTGAGGTGACAGAATTAAAGGAGAAAATCAGGTAGGGCAAAATCAAACACACACAGATAAACTGGAAAAAGTCACTTCTGTTTGCTTGAAAATTAATTGTTCAACAAAAGTAGCTTAAAAAGAACAAAGACTACTAAAAATCCTGAGCTGTGTTCCTGATGCTGTGTGGTCTGGTTCTTTGCAGGAGGACATGAACCTGAACGAGGAACGTAAAGCTCCTTTACGAGACAARGACCTGAGCACCAAACGTGAGATGGTTGTCCAGTACATTTCTGCAACTGCCAAATCCGTAAGTACTCACCTGAGGAAGGAGCCTGGCTTGGAGTCTTGGGCTTTTCAAGCTTGAAACTTGAATTTTTTTTGTCTGGATTTATCTCAGAGTGGTAGGAAAAAATAAATGTGTACTTGCTCACACCCTTGTGAATGTTTGCAGCTGCATCTGAGCAGTTAGTTTGCATCTGCCTTGCTGGGCAATGTCAAAACTTGGTCCTTTCTTAGAAAYTATAAGAAATTGTAAATCCAATGATGTAGAGACATGGATGGAATCTGAGCATATTTCTGTGCAATTCATCTTAAGAATTTTTGGTACCCAAAGTTTCTTTGTAGTTTCAGTAGTAATGTATGTGTTAGACTCCTTTAGTGAAAGGATGGTCTTAAAACCAGTTCCAAATTACATTTTGAATAGAAAGAGTGTTTTGACTTTTCATTGATGTTGATTATTCTCTGTAATTTGATTGATTGATTGATTAACCCTTCATGCAGAGTTTTTGAAGTCTGTCTTCTTTGGGGTGCAAGAAGTGTAAGRAAATTGAAGACTGGATACACCAACAGTTTTGGGGCAGAGAAATAAAATTTCAAGTAGTGAAGAGCTGCAGTTTATTTTCTGCAGTTGAACTTTTGTACTAATAAGTTATAAAATACACCAGCAATGYTTTGTGTGTGTTAAAAGTTGACTGTGGCAAATATAGAAATAAGTAAAGATTATGTTGGTGTCTGGCTAAGGAATCTTTAAGCATAGACTGCAAGCAGTACAATTGACTTGTTAACCTTGAAAATCACCTCTGCAGAGTTAAATTTCAAAAATTAAGATGACAATGACATGCAATTATTATGCAAATGCMTTGCCTGAAACATTATAAACTTCAGTGAGGAGAAGTTTGTGTTATAATGGTGATGAAATGGTAATGAAAGTGGTGATTTAAGTTCTGAGAGGAGTGATGTTCCTGCATGAGTTCATCTTAAAGAAAATCCACAGTCCTTTAGTGKGTGCTGGAAGGAATCCAGTGCTTTAAGCATGGTCCAACTAAATGTACAAATTACTGGAGAATTATTCAAGCTTAGGCAGTGAATGTTATGAACTATGAACTAGACTGTCTTTGGGAACTGTTAATTATGCTTTGTAAGGTTTTTATCTTCACTTGATGATCAATATTAAATCTGGAATTTTTCTTAGTATGCAGAAATACTTTAKTGAAGCAGTAGAAAGTGGAAGTAGAAATGGAAGTATTTGCATTTTTTCCCCAAAATGCAGTTAAACAATGGTGATGTCTGTCATGTACACTGCAATTGAAATGTAGCTGCCTCCAGCCCCAGAACTGTGCAGCTGAGTAAGGAAAGCATGGCTCCCATTGCATGRCTCACTGCTGAAATGTTCATGCATTGCATTGCTCCCCATGTCTGCTGCAGCATGGGAAACTTAACAGAACTGGGCAGACATTTGCCTAAATGTACTAATAATTTAAAACCAAGTCATCCTARAAGGTCCTCGTACACGAATGTGCACTTTGGGCTTAAGTCAGCACCAGTGTGGCTGTTTTACACATTGCAAAGTGTTTTTCCCAGAGGAAAAACAACTCATGTTAAAGTTTGTGTGCCTCAGTATGTCCTCCTTGCAATTGAATCACAGCATTTGAATGGAATCTTTCAGAAATACACATTACCTTTCTGTCRTGTTGTCCTGATTTAACTTTTAAATAGCTAGCATCTTGATTGTTAAAAAAAAGAAATTAAAATACGGAGGTTAATTTTAAAATGTTGATTGGGATCTTATGGTGGYGCCAAATCTCATTTTCACTTGTGATTTCATCTTCTGTTTAGTGCAACTACTATTGTGCTCAATGAATTCAAGCCCTACTCAATCTTTACTGCATCATGAATTGTCAAACTTTCCTTTCTTCAGGATTGTCTTCCATGAAAATGCTGGTTGCATTCAAAATGATCTGTCTTTAAATTTTCTACCTTTTTCTTTTGTCACAGATAATTATCTGTCTTCCCTTTTTACACTGCAAATACTTGGACCTTCTGCTTAGAGCTCACAAAACACATTTAACAGTTGATGTGACTTTTCTTGCAGTTCATTTCATGTTTGTTTTAATTAGGCTTTTGAGCTCCCTCCCTTCATGTGAAAATATCACTCTCATTTGCTGATGTTGTCTTAACCAAATTATTTTCAATTTGGTGCTTCATTTTCTCTGCCTGTGTGCTGTCTGCAGCATGTTGACCATGCTTTTCTGAAACACTTGTCTTCAGAGTTCTGAGAAAGGAACTTTGGGTTTCACTGGGTGAAGAAAGTTTTCCTTGGCTATGGAGGATGTGTAGAAGCTGATGAGTGGGATGCTTTCATGGGAAGTGATTTTCTGTGCTTCTCATTCCTTCTCTCACTTGAAGAGAAAGATTGTTGACCATGGAAGTTATACCTGAGAACTGGTGAAGGATTGAAATTCTGTCCCAGAACTGACCCCAGAGACATTTTGTGCTGTACTGACTAGTTGAACATTGGTGAGAGGAGAAAATAATAGATTAGGAGAGGAGAYTGTCTGGTGATGGCAATCCCTTCTTGTGCTCCTAGGGGAAACTTCTTCAGGAAGAGAAGTGTTGATTGTGAGAGACTTGCAGGGACTTTTGTTTCTGAAAGAGTTCCTAAAGGAAAAATGGAAGAGAAAGAGTAGAAAATGAAGCAGGGGGAGGCTGAGCAGAGCAGTGGTGATCAGAGGAAGGTGGTTGTGCAGTGAGCTGGCTGCTGGCAGCCCTGCAGCAGCTGAGCTGAGCAGGAGAGGCTGCACTGCTGGAGCAGATGTCCATGGTGCTCCCAGCAACGTGGGCATTTGTGCAGGGTGACAGAACAGGGCACAGATGTGCTGCCTGCCTGCACTTTCCTCTGGGGAAAGTCACCTTTTTGTTCATGAATATAGAGAGATGCTGTTCCATGGTAAAGAGGAGATGGCATTCTGAAAATCACTGTTTAATTATCCATGTAATTAAAAGCATCCATACCGAGCAGTTGAATAAAAATGTCATGTGAGATTTTCTGAAATGCAAGTTGGAGTTATAACTGTAGGCTATGTTTTTGATTACAAAAACYTAATTAAATTCAGTGGTGACATCATCTAAACAGATCAAAAGCTCCATAATAAAAGCAGTTGTTACACATACAAGGAAATCAGTATGCCATTAGTGTTTTCAGTGTCATATGTAAGGTATCTGACCTGATAATTCTAACAAATGGCATATTTAATCTTTCAAGATGTAGCTGTCAAGACAGGTATTTAGTTATTTGTAGGTAAATGTGTCAAATACTGAAGATTCAGCAGCAAAASATAACAATTTGAAATTGTTGCTCCTGCCGTAGAGCTGCTGTTTTCCTGTAGAGAAGCTCTAACCCCTGAACAGGTTGATAAAGCAATAAGAGAATGTAACTACTACTAATGATTAAACACTGAAAAATGTGTGTGCAACTACATCCTACTAAGTACTGTGCTGTGTTTATTTATGTATTATTGTTATCTTTTTTACACAATAACCTCTCTTGGCTGACCACTGCATGCAGATAGTCGGAAGTAAAGTTCCGGTGAGTACGAACACGAGAGTTTTCTTTTCTCTTATGAACTTCCCTTTTTAGAGATTAGGCTGGAATAGTTTGGACTTCTATCTGGGTTTTAAAAGTTCAGTGGGCACAACTGAATCCTTGTTTTATCAAAATAATTGTCAACCACCTCAATCATGTTGATCTTACCAGTATGAGATCATTGCTTACACTTTTGAGGGATTTCTTCAAGTTTTCAGGAGTCTATTTCCAAATACTTCAAACTCACTGAGCTCATCTCTTCATTGTGAGCAACAAATAGAATTTAAGCTTGTCTTGCCTTTTATTGAAGGCAGGCATTTAAAATTTAAAATTGACAATATTTGGCTTACTTCATTCTGTTTAGATGGGGAATTTTTTATGTTCTAATTGTTGTTATTCATYGCTTGTCTTGGAAATGCCAACTTCAGCAGATCAATGTGACAATAAGATTAATTTAGAGGATTCAGGAGGTCAATATGTTTAAGATGAAATCACTGAGAGCATAACTTTTCTCTTATTAAGGACTCATCTACATTTTATGTTGTTTTGATTGAATTCAAATATTATAGACAAATATTTGGGATTTAATTTGTTGGAGTGAGTTCAGCAAGTTTTTGTTTCCTAGTAYATAGGATTTTTTTGGGAATAATTACATATGGATTTAAAATAGTGGTTGAAAGCAAAAATGCTCTTTTAAATTATGGATGRACTTTATTTTTGATTACAGCCAAAACAGGCTTTTTAGGTACAGCAAGGCTTTCCAYTTAGGTCATATTCAGTAATTAAATTCTGCAGTAGAAATAATAGAGAACCATCTATGACWTGAAACTGTCTAATCATCACCTCAGATGTAGTTAGGTTTTTCTCCTACACACTATATTCTTGTATATTTTTCTCTTGGCTTTGTTTTATTCAGAGTGGCCTTTAAAGTGACTTTTATGTTCACCAGTACTTTTTAGTTTTGTGCACACTATTGGCTCTTCCCCTAATTGAGGAAAATATCTTCATTGTGCTTATGTATTTAAAAGTATTCGATTTTTGAGGGGACAAATGATTAATTTTCCAGTTCAGTGTGTTAAAACCAGTTTCAAATAATCCCTGCTGCTGTGTAATTTCCTTTTGGTGTGAATTAGCCAGAACAGCTGCTTTGTGAAGAGATTATTTTATAAAGCAAGCTGATACTGCCACAATGGGTAGGGGAGAAATTCTAAGATGTTTTCTTCCCCATGCCTCTGAGTTCAGGGTCTGATAGAGAGCAAGAACAGCTCTGCATTAAAAGCATGGTTTTGTGCAAATAACTTGCTAAATGCTAAAATTAGAAATGCTGTGCCTGGTGTATGGCTTTGCATATCATTGCTTAAAGAGCTCTTGCACCTGTGTGTGCTTCCTCCAGCRTTCATCCTTTAGGGCCTCTTTGCTTCTGCCAGCACGTGGAGCTGTTTCCTTCAAGATTTACAGATCCACTGTGATCAGGGAGGAATTTTGGGGTGTTCCTGTAGTGCTGGTGGCTTGTAGAGATGGCAGAGAAGAGGTTTCCCTGTTCATGGGAACTTGGGATCTTGAATTTACTTGAATTTTACATGGGATCCTCAGCACTGCWGGGACTGCTCTGTGGTGCAGGCTCTCGTTTGAGTTGGCATCAGGGAATCATCCTCTGCCTTAATTGTAACACTGAGGTGACCAGTCATAAAGGAATTCCTAAGATTTTCATTCTTGAGCATTGGTTTAATCTCTGAACATTCTGATGTGGGACCCAACCCTCTTCAGTTTCTTTCTACTTCACTTTTGCTTCCATCTTTATTAGGTGTTCTCCTGTGAAACATTTTTCACTGAGACCTTACACCTCAAAGYAAATGAGAAATGTTTGTATTAAAATCTGATCCATATAAAGGCATAGCAMTTCTTAAAAAGAGTGTTCCAGTCAAACTCTCTTTGAATAGGGAAATAAAAGAAGTTGCACCAGGTTCAGCATTTGAGTTAACATGGCTAGGGGTGAAGTGGATTGAAACTGAGACATTGATGGCAGGGAATAACAAAGTAATSCTGGTAAGCTGAAAATTCTCTGAAAGATTTCAAGAATGGCTTTTTATGAGCTGTCTTGAGTGACCATCCATTTTGAAGGTGGAAGAAAATGAGGAAGAGCAGTTGGTTCCTTATTGCTGTGCAGTTAAAGGTGCTTTTCAAAGAACCACTGAAGAAATGTGCCTGTCCTGCAAGCTGTGGGAAGGAGCCTTAGCAGAGCACGCTGCCAGTTCTTTGAACTATTGATCTATTTTTGAGGAAGTCATGGGTCTTCTGAAAATAAGGGACTAGGCAGAGCAGAGGTGCTTCACCAATGGCCTGGATGGCACAGAAGGAGGAGGCAGCAGGATCCCACTTTGGTTTAAACATGAAACAAAGAGCAGCAAAGACTTCAGGTTGCCCCAGTCTGAGCTGGAGTCTCCTGTGGAGCTGAAGCAGGCTGCAGTGGAAGGACAAACTCATCTCGTGGGAGAAGCCACTGCCTTGCATTCTAGAGAGCTGTTCAGGGTCCAGCTCAACAGACAGTGGCATTGGCTGAAGTTGCCATTGCCTCACCCCTGTACATTTTGTGGCTCTCAGCAGCATTTCTGTTCTCTTCTTTTTCCATTTGGGGAATGGCTGAAATGACAACATTTGTGCCCTGCTGGATCTGTACTGTGTAGATGATGTGCATTAGTTACACACAAAATCTTCTCTGACTCCCATCCATCCAACGTGTTCCTTTTTCCTAGTTCTTTACCTTATGGTCCTTCAGAGTGATGATTTTTCTGAATTTTGATGATATTTGATATGTTAATCTGATTTTACAATCAGCTCCTACTCCTATAAATATAACCCCACCCATTTATTCCTTTTTCTTTCAGTAGAWGAGCATCTCTTTGTTTAGGATGTTGATGGTGACTGATTTAGTCCCTTTATATCCTTCTTACTCATCTTTGCCTTGGTCCTTTGATGTGATGCCCAGCTGAAGGTGCTTTTGCATGTCAGCAAGGAACAGCTGGGAAGCTGCCACAGTGCAGAGGACCCTGATGTCTCACTGCAGTCAGTCTGTCCTGGTTTTGTTCTGAATCTGAAAGTATATTGTGAACACAGTTCTGGTTTGTGCCTGGAATCTGCCTAGGTCAAAGACATTAATTTAAATTTAACCAAGGCATTTTGTCATCAGCCATACTTAGTGTATTTTTGGAAAATTAATGGTAAGAATTTGAAGAGAGCAAAGCAGCAGCTTCATAAGAAGTGGAGCTTTGTGAAAGAGAGACAAAAAATGGAATATTTGTGGTGGAAGTGATACAATTAAAACCAAATGCATATAAATCCTCTTCTAGGACAGGCACTTGATACTGCCTTTGCACCCATGACATCTTTATCAGCTTCTCTTCAACAGACCCTTCAGAGCTAAGGAGCTTTAGGAGCTGCAAATGAATCAAAAGCACTCTTCTGAGATAAGCCTGCTGCAACTTGTCAGAGCTGTACAAAAGATTAGTTGCACCTTTTGGAAAAATGTTTTGTCTTGTTCAAGAGTTTGAATACTATAGCTCTAAAAACTGATATTCAGGTATTTAATAGTGAAATACTGTGTAAGTAGTTATTCTTCTCTAGTGGCACTTCAGCAGGAGGGAGCTCTTTGTCAAATCTCCTGTATGATTTTTTTTTGCAGCAAACAAGATCCTCTAGAGATCTCTATTGGGGTCAAACATGAACTATGGTACAGCAAAAAATTGGCTCAGGAAGTTGCATGAACTGGGTTTTTTGTATGTYTCTCTTTATGATTGTTTCCAATACACTCTCATTACATATGGTAATACAGCTGAATGATGGAATTAAATTTTTCTATTCCATTTGTAGTACATGCACTTTTACTCAAAGTGAAAAAGATTCCAGCAAAAATAATTATCCTTGTGATATAAAATCAAAAGTATTAAACAGTGATGACAAATCCAAGTCAAATCAGCTGTCTTGAATACTTATACTGTGATTTGGAAATTCCTRTGGAAATATTAGTCCTCTATTTTATCATCTAAGCACTGTTTGATCACTGGAACACTCAGCAGCATTCTGCCTTCTGTGCTAGGGGGGACTAAAAAACAGCAAGCACGAATGTACCCTGTCCTCACAAGAATACATCCATGAGCTGCGGTCTGGAATTTCAGATGAGAAACTTCTTAATTGCCTGGAGTCTTTGAGAGTGTCTCTAACCAGCAACCCAGTCAGGTAAGCAGAGCAATTTCTGCAGGAGTTTTCATCATGCTGTTTTGGCTAAGCAGGAGAGTTGTGGGCTTTGGGGTTTTTTTGGGAACCAGAGCCATTATGCTAATGCTTGTTGACAGGAGAGCAGTGTTCTCAGCAGCCTGCATCAGGAGCAGTGACATGTTTGCAGCTGTCTGCAATATCTCCTCACCTTTCTCTGTGGCTTTCAGCAATCTGTACTTGCTGGAACTGTTTGCCTTCGTGGCTGATCAGATCTTTTGGGAAGTGAGACCAAAATGGAGCCAGTGAAGGGATGCACAAGCAGTAACAGAGAAATAGCTTTGCAACTTCTGCATTTGATTAAGAAATAATTAAAAACATTTTTCTTTGGTTTTTTTTTTTTCCAGCTGGGTTAACAATTTTGGACATGAAGGTCTTGGGCTCCTGTTGGATGCATTGGAAAAGCTTCTGGACAAGAAACAGTAAGGACCTGGACCTTTGAAGGGAGGGATGGGGAGGTTGTGAGGATTTTCCTTTTGTGATTTTCCTCTTTCCTTTCAAGGCAAGAAAGTATTGATAAGAAGAATCAACATAAACTTATCCAGTGCCTCAAAGCATTTATGAACAATAAAGTAAGTATTATTTGAAATTCACATATTTTATCATGTTTGGGTTTTGCTGAGTTTAACATGTATATARCATAATAAATGATGGAGAGGCAAGGAAAGCTTGTATATCCAGTGTTTAACTCTTTGGGAATGCAGGTSTTGAACTTAGTGTAACTTCTGTTGAGAGTCTTCTTCATGAACCTTTCTGCATTTTTTTTTAGTTTTGTTAAATATTATTGATATTTGGAAGTAAAATATTTGAAAAAGAGAGRATGATAGTATAAATTTAAGGTAAGTAAATTTGGAAACTAATTACTTGGAAGTTTAAAAAAAAAGCTTTCCAAATTCAGATTTCAATACATGATTGTTAATATAATACACTTTTCACCTGATTTAAATTGAGTAGGATTTGATATCTTTTTAGCTGCAGTTTTTAAGTTGGTAGGTCATGGGGTTAGGTTAAGTTGTATCTGATTTGTTTCTAACACAGGTTACTCAGGTTTACAGRGTATGAGTACCTTCTAGAAGCTGATGTGTAAAACTTGTAATTTTACTTTATTCATAGCAAAATCTGAAGTCTTGTATTTATGTATCCTCCCCAGCAAGTAAAACTGCATAAAAGTTACTTATAATTACTTTTGGTCAGTTTAGAAATGAAATGGGAGAAAAGCAGTTTTTTCATACTTCTGAGGTGTTTCAGATATAGACAGAAAATAAAACCTGATTTGTCTTTTGGTGGCTACTGATTTTACAAGGTCCTGGTGTCCTGAGGAGCTGTATCTGTTTCTTTCTGTCAGGAGAATGCAAATGCTGTCTCTTATACACATCTAGATGTGTATAAGAGAGATTTTACAAGGTCCTGGTGTCCTGAGGAGCTGTATCTGTTTCTTTCTGTCAGGAGAATGCAAATGCATTCTGGGGACCCTGACCTGTGTCCCCACGCAGTGATGGCCAGGGGGTTGGTGGGGTTTTGGTGGGAGGGAGGGGCTGGGWGAATACCTCAGGATCTTAAGTTGGGGATGAGCTTCCAGGGCAAGCACAACCTTTTCATCAAGTGCTTTTTGTTTCTGCCAGTACGGTTTGCAAAGGATCCTAGGAGATGAAAGGAGCCTCTTGCTGCTGTCAAGAGCAATTGATCCAAAGCAACCCCACATGATGACTGAGACAGTGAAAATCCTTTCTGCTATCTGCATTGTTGGAGAGGAAAACATGTAAGTCAGATATTGATGCTTTTTTTGGTGCTCATGAGTTGTTAATTTGGACACAGGTGAGAAAAGTTGTCGGTGAAACAAATGTAACCTGTTAAGTCTTTAAGAATGTGGTTTAAAATTCAACAGACTTCACCTGTTATGTTGCCCTAATTCAGTATTAAATCAGAGAAAGGCAAATGAGCAAAGACCTACACACTGTGGCTGAAGTGGAAGATGTGAAAGGACAAATCACTTCTGTACCACAGGAACCAGGAGTTTACATTTACAGCTGGGCTTTGGAACAGTTCAACTTGGAGTTATTTAGCACTTGCCCATGAGATTTTTAAAACAAAGATGATCACTTGGCATATGTTTCCTGTAAATTCACCACTGTGTTTATTTACTGAAGGTTAAAATGGGCAAACTTCATGTCTTCTATGCAATAAATAGAATAAAACATTCTGATTCCTGAAAGGACAGTCTATTAGAATTTCCTGATGTTAAACATGTCAACTGATATCAAGTGCACAGTTTGCAAAGGGAGGGATTTTTTCCCCTCATTGGTTGTTTCATTGCTGAAAAAATAATATAGAGATTTAGTCCCCCTTTTTTCTCATTGCAACATTAATCTTGTAGRCATTTATAACACTTGGTTCTTGGATTGTTTTCAGTTTCTGTAGATAAATGCATTTAAACTCTGTCAGTGCACCAAGCCTTGAGCTGGGTGAACAGTGGGCTGAGTATGTTTGAAATGAGCAAGTTGGCTGTGCTGTGCTCTCCTGACAGTTTGTCTTTCTGTTAGCCTGGACAAGCTTTTAGGTGCTATAACCACTGCTGCTGAGAGGCACAACAGGGAGGAACGTTTCTCCCAGATTGTGGAGGGCCTGGAGAACCACGAGTTCATCCAGCTGCAGGTGAGTTTGTGTGTGTGTGTGTGTGCTTCAGTGCAAGGCTGAGCACTGTGTGTGGCTTGGGGAGCTTTGATTCACACTCATCTTTTAGTGCCATTCATCAGGAAAAGAAGAGAAATAAATATAACTGGCCTACTGGTACTAGATTTTCTACTTGTTAGTGGTGGGAGGGCAAGGAACTCACTTCTTGTCCCAAAAATAGGATTAAGAAGTCTTGGCCTTACTAAAGAGAGTAATCAGTGATATTTCTTTCCTTGGATGCCAGGTGTAACGTTCAGGTRATAAATCTGGTCCTAGTGCTGGTACTTTAGGCAGCAGTACCTGTGGYCTTTAAATATTCAGATATATGCTAATTATGGCAGGTGTAGCATGGGGTGTGCCCATTTTTGGCAGGGTTCCTTTTGGGATGAGTGAAGTGCAGCAGGATGTTATTGGTACTTTTGTCAGCAAGGACTCTGCACTCTTTGCTGTGTGTATTCAACATGTGCCATTCACCAGCCACTAGTGCCTCTCTGAGGGTAACCTAGTGAGCTTTCAAAATTATTTTTATAAAATAATAAAATAATCTGTGCCAGGGTTTTGACTGTCATGACTTAGATCATGTTCATTGCTGCTTATGTGTCCATGGATAGAGATTTTTATGTTCTGTGGGCACCAAAGTTTTGGTTGGCATTAAGATGTGAGCTTTGTTTAGTTGGGATTGGTTGGGTTTTTTTGGTACTGCCATTTTTGCATAGAGGCCAAGTGGCTGAATATCCTAATAAGGGATGACTTTGACTTATGGCCTGCTCATTATACAGTAATTATGCACATTTTGTACTAAAATTTATTTTTCAGCTACCTTGGCTGAAAGATATGGAAAAGTACAGGCAGGGCAGGTATCCTTGGGATGYCTTTTTCCAGTCTTGGCTCAAATCCACATCAGCTGGAGCTGCCTTAATGCTGTGTTTACCATCAGCACCTCTTGTTTCRGAGCTGATGAGTTAATGATGGCCAATAAGTGTCTATAAATGACATTCTMATCTTAATAGTGCTATCACTGGAGAATCTATTCTGGAGTTGTCTCCCACTCCATGACCTTGTTGATTTAAGGCAAACAACAGCCACCACCCCCCATTCCTGCCAGCCTCCCTCCCAAAGCTCACTGATACCTCAGGGAAGGCACAATTGCAAGACTCATTACCTTGTTTCTGACAAAATCCTTCTTTGCTGGATATGTATTAGCACAAGCCATTAAGGCAGAGTCTCTCTGGCAGAAGCAATCAGAGCAGATGGCACCTCTTCTCTCTATTAATTTCAGATTGGACATGTGCTTTGGCTTGTTAAGTCATGTCATAGTAGTAAAATAACAAGAATCATTCAAGCAAGCATGATGATACTGCATTATCTGAAGATGCAGCTCTATCAGGAGAGTGCCTTTGAAAGGGTGTTTTAATAGAAATTTGAGACTCCATAAGGTGTTCTATTAAAGCTAAATAGTGAATGTAATTAAAACAGGAAGGTGCTTTTTATCTGATCTTTTTCCTCTGCAGCTATTGATTTTTTTTTGTCCCACTCTAAAGCTACTTCTATTTGCAGTTAACATCTTTTACCAAACTTGCTATTTCCCTTGAGTCCCATTTTAGTCTTTTAAAGTGGATCAGCACTTTTGGTGTTGTGCTGTTGTCTACCTGTTTTCAAATAAATCAATTAAAGTGCACAGCTGTTCAATTAAAGCATTAGCCACTACCCTGAGACCAGGCATTTTGCACAAGTGCTCTGCAGGAATGGAAAAACCACCTGGTGATGTGACTAATTTGGGTATGGGTGTTTATTGGGTGGTTTTTAAGTTGTTAGTTATTGTAGAAACAGTTGGCTTGCAAACTGGTGAATGCTGAGGARAAACAGRRGGAGGTACAATGGGAAACTTCAGTTTGGGAATAACTAGTGCATGATTTTAGGGTGGGSAGRCCCTGGCACAGGGTGYCCAGAGCAGCTGGGGCTGCCCCTGGATCCCTGGAAGTGTCCCAGGCCAGGCTGGATGGGTTTGGAGCAGCCTGGGACAGTGGAGGTGTCCCTGCCATGGCAGGGGTGGCACTGGGTGGGTTTTGAGGTCCCTTCCAGCTCAAACCAGTCCATGACATTATTCTGTAATGATCATTCATGTGGTACTCTTTTGGTACAGTGGTGGAAGCATCCTGATATGGAAACAGAGCARTATTTGATGTTGCTAAAATAAACCCAAGTATTGCATGTGTGCTGCATAATAAATAATTTCCATCTCTTTGGTTTTATGAATCAACTGAAACAGTGACTGAAGGTATTGATTTCCATTCTGTGTTTCTGATTGCAGGTGGCATGTATGCAGCTCATCAATGCCCTTGTCACATCTCCTGAGGACCTTGACTTCAGGATACACTTGAGAAATGAGTTTTTACGTTGTGGCCTGAAGAAAATATTGCCTGTAAGTCACTTGTATGCAGGAGTTGGTCACTGTCCACTGTGAATGCTGAAGATAACCAAACTGTTTAACCAGGACAGCAGATGGGAAGGATTTGGGGGTGTAGAGGGYCAGATTATCAGCCCAAATCTGCTTTCAGCCTGCAGAGTTACAAATTCAGATTCYCATGAGCTGCAGAATAGTAGCTGAAACAAGTCAATATATTAGAAATTAAATGAGGGTAGCCAAATGCTGCATAATGAGCTCAAAGCACATGCAGTGAATGTGAATCTGGCTGTGGAACCAATCTTGGATTAACTTTCTTTCTGTTCCTGTTGTTTTCTGTGAAATCTGGTTTTCTTTAATCTGCCTGCTGAGAATGCATTGGGACACTTTAAAGAAAAATCAAATCAGAAATTCATTCTGAGGCTGCATGTCTGTCTTCATGCAGCTGCACAGAAGGAATATTTCTGACTTGGGGAGAGATTTGTAGCTCTTAGCCAAGAAAACATTCTGATGCTTACATCAAAAACAGTTCTATTTTAAGGTACTCATCATTTTCTTGCAAAAGATGAGARAAATTAGAGTACCTGCTTATATTTGTCTGAAACAATTTATTCTGCTATGACTTTTAGGATGAGAAGTTTCAAATTGTCAATTTGTCAGAAACAAAAACTTCAATTTTTGGCTCATTCAGCCTTGAGATACTTTCTGATGTGTGATGTTATTTTTTCTTAGGGATATTTTTAGGTTTATATCATATAGATACATTAATATGATCTAGTGACTTTATTTGCTGTGGAACATCTGAACAAATCTTTTTACACTTGTTTAAACCTCTTAAGCTCATGTCAATTAATGTTTTAAAATATACCTATTGTGTTTTTTTATTGGAATTCTGACATTAACAAGCAGGAATTGCTATGTAGAAATGGATTCAGCTGGAAGTCTTCTTGTTTATTCTGTAGCCCATACCTGCTCTGTGAGCTGATGTTTTGCCTTTAGTTTTTCTCAGTTGAATCATTATAATAAAAAAGCCCAGGCACTGAGTTGAAACTTGCTGCTGTTCTAAAGGTTAATGTCTTATATTTCATCATGATGCAGTCCTTCAAGGGRRGAGATTCTTGCTTTAAGAAARGAAAAATTAAGATATACTCTACCTTGAAAAACAGGCCTTGAAAGATAAGGAAAATGACGAGCTTGATATTCAGCTGAGGGTGTTTGATGAGAACAAAGATGAAGACCACTTTGAACTGTCACATCGCCTCAATGACATCAAAGCTGAAATGGAATATCCTTTAAGGAAATGCTGCTATAACTTGTGTTGTTTCAGAACTTTATTAAATGGAAATTACAGTGCTCTATGTGCAGGTTATTTGTCTCAGTTGTATGTCTTACCAGAGGCTTTGTCAAGCAGATTTGTCTCCAGTTGCTTTTTTTGTTGGAAAATATTTGGATAATTAGTGCTTAAATTTGCATGTCAAATGTAAGTCATTGGGAACTGAATTAATTTTTCATAAATAACATTTATTAAGCTAAACTCTGTCTCATAATACATGAAGACATAAAATTATACCCGTGGAAGATCATAAGTTTGARGAAAAATGAGTTTTGATAATAAAAGGAACAAAATTTCTTGTAGGTTCTGAAGCACTACATGTGTGCCTTTTCTAGCTGTGAAGGAGCAGGAAATTTAAAATTACCTTAGTTCAGAATGGCTGCTTGCAGGTTTTAGGAGGAAGCAGAGGGAGGCAGAGGCAATCAGTGGGAGGACTGTAAAATCCCCTGGAATGTTGTTGCTGTGCAGAACAGGTAATTACAAGTAAGGGTCATCTCTAGGAAATRAAAMAGATTGCCCAGTGTGTGTTTGCCAMCARCCTGGCTGAGCTCAGRGTGGAAACAAAGCTTTGTGGGAAATGTTTTTACAGGATTCTAAAACATGAAGTCTATAGATGATTGTTCTGATTGATAATGAAACACGTCCTATTGACAAACAGGGCACAGAAATCCTGTGCACAATCTTAGTGGAGAAATAATATTTCCTGCTAAGGATAGGAGCTCAAAGTGTGRAGGGGTTTTACTTGAACAATATGGGAACTGTCTGTGGAGCTGTGTTTGGGTGGGGTGGCTGTTCTGACTGCAGTGGAGTTTTCTGGGCTTTTGTTTGTTTTTAAAGTTTTTGGTTTTTAAATACTGYTATTTTCTTAACAATGTCTGCACTGATGTCAGCGAAGTATTTCACCTGCTGTACAATATGGTGAAAGATACTTCTTCTGAAAATTACTTCTTGTCAATTCTCCAACATTTCCTCCTGATCAGGAATGATTACTATGTCCGGTGAGTGCCAGCTGCCAGGCTGGGGTTTYTKGGGGGASTAGGGGCAGGAATAGAAATTAAGACCCTGCTAAACTGAGTAGGTCATGCCTAAAAAGCCACTCTTTGAGACTGATGTGTTATTTATCTTTTTGCTCCATGTTAGTATTAAAAAGGTCTTRGTAAATATAATTGTGTTTATTTCAAAGACTTGAAGCTTAGTCTAACACCCTCATCCCAAAAACCTCTTATTTATTGGGCACTTTTTCTTTATTCAAGTTTGATATATTCATTGCTTCAAAGAACATGGAAGTTGTACAGCTGATAATTGAAAATACTCCCACGTGCCTTGGATCTGCTCTTTCCAGTGTAAACTTCTCTTATGTGCAGCATGGTGTCACAGCAAGGTCAAGGCATCACATCCAAAATATTTACAAATAACAGTKTGAACTTGATGCTTCTTCTGGCAGTTGTAGAATTCAGATATTAGGAGTTAGTTGCCCCCCCTCCCCAACTGCATAAAGTCTTGTTCATGTTCTTATTGTCTTGTAAATGTTTCCTGTTTTAGACCTCAGTATTACAAGATCATAGAAGAATGTGTGTCTCAGATAGTGCTGCACTGCAGTGGCATGGACCCAGATTTTAAATACMGAGGAAGGATGGACATCAATTTTACACATCTTGTTGGTTTGTACTCTTTAAGCAGTTTTACCTTGTTTTTCTTTGTGTTCTTCTGTCTGGACTTACACTGSCTGGGAATTCTGTCAGTGTTCTGGAAATATGCATGTAAGCTRCAGGTGTGCTTGTGGAGTACCAGCCCAAATGCTGTAGCCTTTAATGAAATGAGACAGGGTCAAAACAAAAAAGTGCCTGTTGCTTTTGTGTCATGGGCTCACAGGGAAATGATGGCTGGAAGCACCTCAGAGCTGTGRCATGCTTGACTTGACTTGTGTGTGGTCTTTTATTTAAATTCTAGATGCCTGTGTGGACAAGGCTAAAGTAGAAGAGAGTGAAAAGAAAGCAGCAGAATTTTCCAGGAAGGTAAGTCCTGCTCGTGGTGTGGAACAGAACCCTGACAGGAGCACAGTCACCTTGTTTCCCAGCTGAAACTGGGAAGTAGTGGCTCTCACAATTCCACTTGTTGCTCTCCTGTCCTGAAACAGTCATAATTAAATAACTTAAGTGCAGGTAGAAGCTTAAAGAAATGAATGAATATGCTCTATTAGCTGCAGTAGTACTGAAGTTCAGGTATTACGGAGGTGGATATTGAAATGATTGCAGATTTTGCTGGTCTGGTCTAAGTAAGCATTTTCAGGCCAAATGGCAGAACATGTTCTTGAACGTGATGATTGCAGGTTTAATTTTTAATGAATTTAAGCTTGCTGCAATAGATGTGTCCTCGAGTTTGGTTTGAGAAGTCTGCAGTGTTCTCTTGGAGGGAAGMACCTGAGTAGCTGGATCTGGGTGGTTCCCTGTCATTGACTGATTGATGGAAGAAATTGTGGTGCTAAAAGTGAACATGTTAGATAGAAAAATTCTGCTAAAAGGATTAAAATTGCATRATTGCTCCAGCTCTGATGTTGTTCAAAGAATTCCTGCCAATGTAGGCTCTGGTGTGGCCATAACTGGACAAACTCTGCTGTGCTGSTTAAATCTTTACAGTTTGATGAAGAGTTCACAGCTCGACAAGAGGCACAAGCAGAGCTGCAGAAACGAGAGGAGAAAATCAAAGAACTTGAATCAGAAGTCAAACAGCTCCGGACCCAGGTAATAAAGAAATATCACTTTAAGTTCCACAGCTGAGTGGATTTTTTTTTTTTTTTGAGGAGGAGTTGAAAAGAAATTGCCCCAGAGTAACTTGTCTGTGTGGAGTTTGSAATGTCTGGTAAAGGTGTATTGATTTGTTTGGCAGCCAGCATAAGTTACTAAGGATAGTTAATGGAGGTAAGATTTGACAAAATTCAACCTGTCAAAGGTACCTGCTTTATTGAGAAAAAATGTTCCTTAMACTACAAAAATCTTGCATCCAGCCTGATTTTTTTTTCCCTGCAGGTATTTGTTTATGCTTTCACATTGCTGCTTCTGTATGTTTTGCAGAAAGTTTTTGTTTTGGAAGTGTTCATTTTTAAAGGCTTTTGGTTTTATATATATTTTTTACTCTTACRCTTTATATAAGCCTTTTTTATTTTTAATTTTTTACACCAGCTTTGTTTTACACAGGTCATTTATACYTTTTAGGAACTAACAGATATTATGATTTAGTGCTTTTGCCTCACTCTGGCTTATTTTGTACTCCTTCAGTGCTAGACAAGGTCTGCCTTTTTGTCTTTATTTTTTCTGCCTTAAAGCCTGTGATCTCACTTCCTATTTGGRCACTAAGGTGGAGACCCAAACACTCCTGTTCTTACTTCCTTCTTGCCAATTTTMATGTTTGTTACAAATTCCTACAAGCCAGTGTTCCACTGAAATGTGACAGTCTGTTTTAATGAGTTGTCCAGCAGTTGTTGCATTGTAACTTGTGAGCCAAAGAAACACACTGTGCAAAATAAAAAATGTACTTTTAGTCTAATTAATTGTTAACCCTGYTTTATTGATTCTAACACAGTTCAGATTATCCAGACATGACAGGGCATTCACAGTAATGCTGACCACTGGTTAATTAACCATGTAATTTTGGTATCTGTTCCCTTTTCTAGTGTTATGCTCCCCACAGAATATGATGACACTTATTTTTAGCTGCACTCACCCCTCTGATGGTTTGACATGCTGCTGTTTCTCTTCCTTATTAATTAGTAAGAACTTATTAGAATGGATATTGTGATTGCTCTTTCTTGCTCTCACCAAAGAAGCAGTCTCAGACAGATCCAAAAGACAGCAGGACAGGTTGTTGCACACCCTTCACCCCTCCAGATGTCAGAATAGCTCTGAACAACTGTGGTCCTGTGACCTCTTCCACTGCACCAGCTGCTCCACTGATTGCTGGGGAARATCTCCCAGCAGCAGCAGAGTGTTGTTAAAATTCACCATGGTTATTCTCATCTCTGATGCCCCAGCTTGCCGGGGTGTCCTAAGTGGGATAAATGTTTTGTGCATTGGTAAGAAATAAAATGCTGTTCTGTTCACTTAAATGTTACTGCTACTATTAAATTTTCTTTAAAATTGAAACAATTTGTTTTTATAAAAATGCTAGGTTATTCAGTTTACTTGGCAGCTTTATGGTACGTGGGATAATCTATTGTTATTGTTTCTCATTCAAATAGGAGAACAGTTGCATTTCTCACTTTCTTGAGATGCAGTTGGCTARAAACCATCCTGGTTGGTTCAGCTTTCTATCAAACTGCCTCCTGTCACTGATGGAAGGAATTCCTCTGTTCTGTTCCAGGGTCCAGGCCTGACAGAAGTCCCAGCAATACCTCCAGCCCACSCAAGTGAGAACGTCCCACCATCTCCAGCGCCTTCACTCCCTGGTGGAGCCATCCCTCCTCCTCCTCCCCTCCCTGGTGCAGGAGCAATTCCTCCTCCTCCTCCGTTACCTGGTGGAGTAACAATTCCTCCTCCACCTCCCCTGCCTGGTGGAACAGCAATTCCTCCACCACCTCCTTTACCAGGTGGAGCAGCAATTCCTCCMCCTCCTCCTTTGCCAGGTGGAGCAGCAATTCCTCCCCCTCCTCCYTTACCTGGTGCATCCCTTCCTCCACCTCCTCCTCCTCTGCCTGGTGCAGCCATCCCACCTCCCCCTCCTCTGCCTGGTGTGCCCCCACCACCCCCTCTGCCCGGGGGAGCAGGGCCTCCTCCTCCTCCTCCTCTGCCYGGGGGAGCAGGGCCTCCTCCTCCTCCTCCTTTGCCTGGGGGAGCAATCCCTCCCCCACCACCTTTTGGGGGGCCCCCAATGCCTCCTCCCCTGGGAGGGGCTCTCTTTGCCCCCTTCCCAGTGGTGCCAGCACTGCCCCACGGGATGAAGGAGAAGAAGAAGTATAAGCTGGAAGTCTCCATGAAGAGAATCAACTGGTCCAAGGTATGCCAGAGGTGTGGGGATGATGTTCCTTCCCCTCCTGTACTGCACTGATAGGCTTGGTACCGTGTAGTGATGGATTTTTAAATCACATTCATTTGCTCATTGTTGTACCAAGTGTCCTAGGAAGCCAGCTCACTTCCAGTGCCTTGTCTCAGCTGCAGTGAACACCCACAGCAGCTTTGCATCAAGTTGTATATAAATATACAGCTATCTCCAAACTGGTCTAAAGCAGCTGTCACACATACCTAGCAAAGCAAACCAACTTAAGCTTTTTAAATTYGTGGTGTTTAATGTTGCTGTGAGTTCAGAGATTGCTGATATCAGTCTTAGTGTTACTTGTTGATTATTTATCCCAGATATTTATTGTTCTCAATCAGTGATGTGCTGGAGCAGGGCTGTGGCCACTGGGAGGAGCCATGGGACTGCTCAAGGGAAAGGTTTGGGCATCATGAGCTTCCAGTGTCTTAGCTTGATTGTATTTTATCACATTTCAATTTTAAAACCATCTTAGAAGCATTACTTGAGCAGTAAAGTGCAAGAACAATCTGATTTTTCCCAGTTATTCCTTTCAGTATATCCAGTCTCTCTAACAGGAGAAGTTATACAAACATCCAGGTGTGTGCTGGGGTGTGTTGTTTTAAAATCCCTTTTTGATCAGTGTAGCAATTGCTCCTTCCATATAAAGAAAATTAATGTGGAGAATTAGATAATTAGATCTGTTATCAAGACTAAATCATTGCATCCTAAAGTTGTGGTTGGCGGTTTTTCGTGGTTTGAAATATGACAGATATGTTGATGTTTTATGTAGGAAAAAGTACCAAAATCACTCAATCATCAAGGCAAATGAAAGGACTTTTATATATTCCATGCTGGGTGGTTCCTCTAAATTCTGAGTAGGCAAAAGACTTTGAGGTAACAAAACAGCAGAATAWTCCCAACAGCCTTGGAGGAGGAATCCAGAAGGTTGAGAGAGAGCCTGTGTGGAAAYGTGTGGCATGCCAATTTATAGTTTCTTTTGGCAGAAGAATTAATGCTTCAATGATTTCAAATGATTTCAAAATATTTGGAGATGTGCTAAAACAATCTGAAAGTGTAACTGGTGGCCGTAGTTTAAAAACAGGCTTTCAATATATTTAACTAGACTGATATAAAACAGCCTGCCATGTTTTTAGAGTGTTAATTTAAATAAATTTTAAAATCAGTTTGAAAATCTTTACTTTTTCTGTAATTCTGATAAAATAATTGCCTAAAAGGRTAAGTGATAACTTCCCTTCTTCATTGTGGGAGGAGGAATTAATTGTCTTGGGGAGAAAGGATGGATCAGGCTGCMCTGCAGGAGTTTTGGAACTGAGGGACATAGACTGCTGTCCTGTAAGCACAGAGAAAAGCAAGCTTTTGTTGTRTAACACATATTGGTAATTGCAGCCAATTTCATTGTGATCAGTTCCATTGGGGAGTTTGTGGGAATAATTTCTGAAGTGTCTGTGTGAACACTGGCTGTGACAATGGGAAGGAACTGCAGATGGACGCTTTGCTTAAGTGCTCTGGGAACAGTGCCAGAGATCCCCTGCCTGCTGAGAAAGTGCAAAGTCTGTTTGATCATCACTTTTAAGGAGCCATCATTTGAGGAATAAAATTCTTACTGTTTCATTTAGTCCCTTTTGCTGTAACTGTCTTCCCCATTAGTGTTGGATTAAGGTAGTTTTTTAAAATGTCTTCCCTGGAGCTGCTGGTGAMGCAGGGCTGAAAGGTGGAGGACCARGGTGTTGCAGGGAAATTGGAGTGAGGCTGACAAATGCAGTATTGCTAAATTCCTGCATTTCATCTTGMAGTTAAATAGCCCTYRGAAATTATTTTCATTTWAAAAMATTTWWAAACAATAATTAATAAYGTGCTCAAAGCTGTTGGAGGAACATATTTTGAAAACAGAACAGCAGTTCTGAGTCATACATGAAGAGTCAAGTTGTCTTTCAGCTTATATTGCAGAGCGTTTTCTTGCTTTAGTACAGGCAGCAGAGAGCTCAGCCTCAGTCTCTGCAAGGTCCCCATGGCCAGTTCATTTCCTGGTAAGTTGTTCCCCACAGTTCTCAGGTAGCAGGGAAAAGGAGTGCTGAAGAGTTTGGGAACTCTCTAGAAAGTCATCAAGAGAGAGCTAGAACACTTTCAGAGGCAGCTGCTGTTATTAGTTCTGTTTGGAAAGCTTGCTGAGTGGGAGAAGTACAATAAAGCCCWTTGTGGCCAGCTCAGCTCACCGTGCTTGTGCAGGAACAGCAGGGAGAGAACATTCCAGAACGGGGCTGAACTTCCTCAGCCCAATTCTCACAGAGGTTCTGTAGCATTTGTTTTACCTTGGCTGTTGCACACACTCCTAATTGACTCTGGAGATGCTGTYTTTCTTGCAGATCGAGCCTCAAGAAATAGGAGAAAACAGCTTTTGGGTAAAAGCTGAGGAAGATAAATTTGAAGACCCGGAGCTGTTTGCAAAATTGGCACTTACCTTTGGAACCCAAATGAAAGGTACGTTCTTACTTTGCTCTTTATTGTGCTTTTATTAAGTTTAAAAGTGTGTAATGGCAGTTTCTTTTATGCTTTGTGCAATACCATGGAATTCATTTGATGGCTTTATAGCGGGAAGATGATTTAAAACATATATTAAGCATAACAGTCTATTACAAGAATTGCTCCCCCTTCACTTTACAGCATGAGGGGAGGAACCTTTTTTGCAATAATACCTTTTAAAAGTGCACTGTATGTTGCAGACAGATGYGAGTTTTCTTTTAATGGAATTATAATTAAATTTAAATTCTGATCCTAAAATCATGTTTATTTGCATTATTATTCCTAGYTGAGAATTTCTGGAATAAGAACAGCAGTTCTTACTAACACAGTGTTAAAAAAGATTAATTCAGGAAGGGCTCTCAGAGGGCTGTAATGAACTATTTCTTGAGTAGATTCCTTGAATTATTTCTGAATGTGGTTTTTTTCTGTGTCCTTTTGAAACCTCTTCAAAGAGTTGGTCATGGCTGTGTTTTTCATAAGATAGATTCAYATTCCTTTCAGTAGTCAGTGAATTTAAACCATTAGAATTCTCTTTTTGCAGCACACCTTGGAAGCACTTTTTGGTCTAAATGTTCAGCTATTCCATGCAGTAATTCAAAAGCATAATTTGCAGTAATTTATTATTTTTTTCCATGCCCAAGTTGGATTAACTCTTGGTTCCTAGCACTGCAGGGAGGGTAAAATGCTGTGGAGTTGGTCACTTCCTTTGGTGTGACAGGAAGAGCTTTARGGGAAGGAATGCCCAGCAGCAGATGACAGAATGGCATGAGCCCCTTCTAAATGCAAAGGACAAGCTTCTGCCTTGAGCTGAATTCTTTCACCAGAAATCTGAAGAAATGTTTCAGAATTCCTGAAAAGCTTCTTCGTTAAAAATGCTGAAAAAACCCTCTTGAAATGTTGACATAGCTGACAGTTTCCAGTGAGAAGAAATTCTTGTTGACATAGTTGCACAGTTGTAAAACAGGGAACAACAGCAACTCCTCCAATAGCTTGGTGTACTGATAGCCTTGCAGATATTTTTCCTTGTTTTGTTCTCAGYTAATGGCTGTAGAAAACAAGATGCCATAGCAAAGGATGCACATTAAAAATGCTGCTGCACAGTACTCAGGATGTGAAAATCGTACTTGGCTGACTCCTGCAGACAGGAGGAGTTGTCTGATTTCAAGGTTTTTTTTAAACTTGAGAACCTACTGGAAGTCAAAAAGACTCTTGGAGCATTTGGTTGCAGCACAGACCCAAAGAATTGCATGCCAGAAGCAACTTTTCCATGCAGCTGCCACCTGCAAAGGGAAACATGCATTGATGTTCACTGTTCTTCCTCCCCTTTGTCCTTAAGCAGCTCCATAATGTCCCAAATATTTAATTCAGGCATCATCTGGGATCAGATTTCCTCTTGCTTTATCCCATTTCATGAGTACATTACAGGAGAGTGATAAAAAGCCAAATAGGAATGCWTGTGATATTCTCTCAGGAGCACAGTCAGCATGTAAAACAAACAAAGGGATGAGTGGAAGCAAACTGACAATTGCCAAAAGCTGTTYGGATGACTTAGTGTTTACTGTTTTGTATTCTGTGGAATTTTGGGATGCCACTGGGAATGGTAACTGAAGTAAAAGCAATGGTAGTGTGCACATTTATTAAAAACTTGTGATTCCCTGTAAGTTACAGCRCTGAAATTTGATTAAACCTCTGAATGCTATTCATGGTTCTTTGGTACAACGAGAAACACTTGATGGATTTTTCTCATGTAACACAGTTTTGGTTTAGGATACTCCAAAAATGACTCAATGTTGGCTGTCACTAAGCTGCCAGCTGCTGTTTGAGTGCTCTCTGTGTTAGAGAAATGCAGCCAGAGCTGAAGGGGTGTGGTACTTCTGGGGAGAAATATTGTTGTGAAGTTGAAGTTTTTGCATGGTATATTATTAATCCAGTGTAGTTTTACATCTCAGGAAACCTGGGCTACTGCTTTTTGGTGGAGTTGGGGCTGTCTATGATTTATTTCTGTAGAATGTCCTAAAACCCTCAACAACTGAAATTAACAGTTTTAAATACTGGTGTTCTTGTCAAGAACCAAATGATCTTTGAAATCATTTAAGCAAGTCATTTTATGGCAAGCACTCTTTTACCAAACTTTGCYTTTGTCCCTTAGCTGATATGAAATTTTCTCTCTGGCCATAGCAGAAGGGAGAGCACCAGCAGCACTGTCATGTCTTCAGTGCTTGCTGGAATATGATGTCAARAGCTCCTGTTTAATGAATGGGATGTTAAATCCCATGGAATTGAATGTGCAGTGTCTCCTAACAGTGCAGGTAAGGGCTGCAGTGCTGTGACTCTGCAGCCAGGCTGTGACACATCCCAGCCTCAGGACTGGGACAATGCTCAGGGCTGGGCCTGCTGCTACCCAAATCATTTCTCACTGTTTGATTGATGGTCTAATTGCAAAACACTGCAAAGCAAGTTAATGCCTTCTCCCTAAAGGATCATGKTAATTTCTGCCTCTTGTAATTTAGGTTGTGTATTTTGCCAGTCAAGAATGATAGTAGTGCTCTGAAGAAATTAATTATGTGTACAGTAGGTCTGTAAAGGTAGTAATTAGTACATAATAGTCTGTAACTACTGGGATTGTTCCAATACAGAATTCATTATCCATCCAGCTTGCCTCAAGGGAAAACTTCTCCATCAGGGTTCTGTTGCTTTACAATTAGACTTTTAAAATACAATTCAATAATCATTTTCATATGTTTTCAAGCAAGGTCTTAATAACTGAGTGGAGTTTTCCACATTATGGGAATTTGAGTGGGAAGGGACAAGAGAAAAGACCAACTTCCATGTAAGCTGTACTTGAACAAAACATGAACAAATGTTCAGGTTTTGATTTTATATGAATAATGTATATAATRTCTAGAATATGTATATAAATAATGTGTATCATGTATATATAATGTATATAAAGAATATATGGTAGGTCAGTGCACCATTCAAGTTGAAGGAAAACTCTTTGCATTCATTTGCATTTGGGACTTGTAAATACAAGGAGCAGCAATTGGTACTTTTAGAAAATGGCTTTGAATTTGCTATGCTGAGAAGCCCAGATCTCATTCATCAGAGAACTYCAGCATTTCAAGCTTTCAGGGGATCCAGCTGTGGCCAGATTTCCTCTGAGGCAGCTGCATTTGTAGGTGTGAGGCAGCAGGACTCAGTTGATGCAGAAATCTCTGCTGTTMAGCGTGGCTGTGTTGCACTAGCTCAGCTTCCTGCGCTGCTTTGCCAACAGAAAAAGGAAGAAAAACCTCTGAACTCACCAGGAATTTGCTTCAGGATTGCAAACTGCAGGTGGCTCCCTTGGTCTGCTGATGGTGCAGGCTGAGTTGGTTTGGCTGCCTTCCCTCCCCAGCCTCTCCTTGCAGAAGGGGGGGATCCAGCAGAGCAGGAGCAGCTCTGCAGTGTGGGGTCAGAGCAATTTCATTTCCTTGGCTTGCACACCCAGGTCATCAGTCTTCATATCTGTTTCACACAGAAGTGCAGCAGATTGGTTTGTTTTCATCTCTGGATGTATTTGAAATTGTTGTTTTTCAGCAACAGAATAAATTCMAGTACCATAAAGGAGGAGTGAGTTATTAGTTTACTATTTTTCACTTTCCTTTTCTTCTCCACTGGATTTACCCAGTCGGTAAATTCTCTAACTCAATGGTGAAAAAAGCTTTGCATGGTTTAAACAAACTGCTGCCTGAAAATATTACCATCTAGCATAGATTTATGTATGTRTATCTCTGTATTTTGATATATTTTATGAACATTTTTTTAATTCTTAGATGATCTTAGAGTTATTTTAAAGTCCAAGTCTTATTTCCAGAGCATCAGGACCCGTTTAATTTATCATGGGACAAAAGGACTGATAGGAGTATAGTATTCAGAAGGGTCCAAAAGAAGCACAAGTTCCAATTAGGAGGTAAAGATTGTAAATATTAGTTCTTAATCTTTTATTTCAAATAGCATTTTAATTCACTCACCATTCAATAACTTAATTTCTATGTCAAAGGTAGTTTGTAGTATGGACTCACTGAGAAACATAGTTTATTTTGAAAAAACATCCTATGTAAAATACATGTCCTGTTGGTGTGACCTACTGACTGTACTTRTTCTCATCATGTAACAGTGGATGAAGAATATCCCAGGTTAACAAATAAAATCTATTTAGGCTTTTTCAGAAGTTAGGCTCAGTGTCAGTTGTGCTATTTTTGTTTATTCTCTTATTTTCCTGTAAAATTTTATTTATATAACACTTTCAGAATGCTTATGTTTTCGGGTTGGACAGGGCAGGAATTTCACTGTAGGTCTCAGTGTGGCACACTTTGATTGTGTCTCTCAGGACTCTGCTTTCAAAACTTTGTGGTAGATTCCTAAGGGGGGAAAATCAAGAGGGATGGGTCTGATGGATGCAATTTTCCTCTTTCCAGTTTGTTACTCCTAGAGCTTGCTTTCTTTACATCTGCAGCTGAGTTAGTTTTTTCTTTTTTCAGAGAATTGCTGTTCCATAAGAGGGTTCTGAGAGAGAAGTTTGGGCATTGTCTTAATCAGCATTACAGCAAGAACTGCAATAATTGCACCTCCAGAAAATCAAATCCAAACAGCCTGTGTGTGAATTAAATTGTATTCAGATGAGGAGACAGGTGGGAAATAGTTTGAGGTCTGGGCTATTTGAAGGCTGCTATCATTATTCATGGATTGCTTGGAGGTACAGCATAATGTATTCCCCACAATTCCTGCAGAAGTGGAGTTCATTCCAGAATCAGCRTTCTGTCTGTTCTGAATCCAGGTCAGATGCTCTGAAGTGGAGGCCATTCCTTCAGTTTTACTTTAATTGGCAGTGCTTAACCCTTTTGGAGCATCACTGGGACAGGTGAGAGCTCCCTACTGGAGATGTGAGGAGCAGGGATCTGAAATGAGGAATCCTGCTGGCTCCTGAGAGCCTGGAGTACTTCTGCAGGTACAAACTGATTATCCACCTGCCTGCTCAGTGCCACGTGGCAAACTGAGATTGGAGGGGCTCTCCTGTGTGTGTGTGCCTGCTGCCAGGCCATCCTTTGGTTAAACCATCTCTGGCACTGAAATCTTCTGAAAAATATTTGTAACAAAGCCCCTGCTGCTCAGATTTTCTGCAAGTTTCAATTAGTGATTTTGTCAGAAAGCTTCACTGGAAGAATCTAAAGAGAATTTAAATAGAATTGGAGTGGGGACAGACATGTATTGTCTAAAAAAACCTCTTCTATGTATTTATAACAATGTTGTGACTGAGTTGTCTTAGTAATGTGTTATATTTTAGGTGGTTGCTTACAGAGTTCTTGTATTAATTAGTTCTACCTCAACTCTCAGAATATGAAAATGAAAATTTTTAAGAGGAAAGATGGAACAGCAGTTGTGACTATAAAAAAAACCAATGGAAGGTGAACTCTCAAGGGCATTGGGTTTTTCCTACAAAGGAAATTGGTCCAGTGGGTTCTTCCCAACCTTTAAGGTGTTGGAGGTTCCCATTAGGGGAGTGTTTGGATCACTGCTGGTGACACACAGACAAATGTTCATTACCCACACATTCCAGCAGSCTGGAATTCCAGCCCACTGTGTGATCACTCTGGTACAAGTTCTGTACCTCCTCCATGCTCATTTTTCKCAGGAGCTGGAGCTTTTGTGTGTATGAGCTTGCTGAAATCCAGCAGGGGAAGAAAGGCAGCTCTGCATTCCCAGTGTCTGATAGAGGCTCGGTGATGCAGTGCTCAAATAAAGCCCAGCACTTTAATGAGGAGCTGAGGACAGAGACACATGTACTGGCACTGCAGAGACAGGAATTGTGTACAAAGACTAATTAGCATGAAATATGAATACATTCATGAAGCAGTCTTGATCTATAATACTCTTACAGAGAGTATTTTTTTCCTACGAATTCAATGAAAAAGAAATTCAGAAGTTGAATTGAAAAAAGAATCTGTGTTGAACTGCAAAAAGAAATGGGGTTTGTTTGTTTTTAAGCAAATAGAAATCTATATTCCTGGAATAAAACCCCTTCTGTATGAATAAATCAAGAGATTAGACTGAGAAGAATGCTTTCTCTAATGTCAAAACAGAAAGAATAACCTGCAAAAGATGCTCCTCTTCAAGTATGCAACTACATTTTTCATGGGAAGTTAGGTTTGATATCCTAAAAATCTGTTTAATGTGGATCTAGTTACTCTCAACAGGAAGTGTTCAAGGCCAGGTTGGCTGGAGCTCTGAGCAGCCCTAGTGGAAGGTGTCCCTGCCCATGGCAGGGCTTGGAACAAGATGATCTTTGGGGTCCCTTCCACCCTACACCATTCAGTGATTAGATGATTAAATCATCCGATGGATTTGATGGCAATCCTTTGTTCAGTGAGCTGTTGGGATTACCCACTGTGGCAATTCTCCTCAAGTGTGGCTTCTCTTTCACATGCAGGAATTGCTCTCTGTAAATGCACACGAAGTGCCCTGATGATGAGGTGGAGGTCAGCTCTGGCTCTGTGCAGAATGGTTTTATAACCATTCCTTTTGCCTTCTGATGGGTTTGGAGCTGTGGATCCATTTTCTGGCAGCTCCCTCAGTGCTGGCAAAGGGAACTCCAGCTGAGTGTTCAGTGCAGGTTCTTCAGCTGAACATTGGCTGGGAATTTGTGACCCAAGTGAAGTAGGGGGAAGGATAAAAAGTCCAGAGGAAAGGCTGGAGAGCAGAGCAGCTCCTTACCAGGACACTTGGTGCTGACTATTAAACAGCTTATGCACCAATATTTCACTCTGCTGAACACTTCCAGCAGAGTTCTAGGAATAACAATGTATTTGCTTAGATAAATAAAACCCCTCTGTAAACAAAGCCGTGGTTATAAGCAAAATTGATGGTCTTACTTGTAAAATAGTTCTTTCAAGGCTGCATTCAAGAGCTGCCCCCTGCATCTTTCAGCAGAACCACGGTTAGCACATCCTGCACTTCCTCCTAAATTTACTTTCCATCAAAAGAAATAGAATGTGGATTTTTTTTTCCTGCAGAAGCATAAACTGACAAAATGTGTCTGATTCATGGCCTGGTTCCACTTGCTCACTGTGCTGACCTGCAGTGATTCTGTGTTTGTAGAAAAAYGATGCCCTCTCCATGGATTTTATGTTTTATGTGCAAAACTGTTTTTTCCTTTCTTATTGCTGACCAAAAAACCCAAAAAAATGTCATCTGCTCTTGACATGGAACATTTCTCTGAGTGATAGTTGCTTCACCTGTAATGCTGTTCCAGGCTGCTCTGGACAGAATAGCTGCTATTGCAAGAATTTCTGGCATTTGTAGCAAAGGATAGTTCTGTTACCAACATGAATCAAGGTTCTTTGGAGAAGGAGACATTCMAAAGCTATCTAAAGGATTAAAAGTTAACAATCATGCTATTAAGTTTCTGAATTCCTTGAGAAATTGAAAATACTAGGTACATAGGCATTAGTACAGATAATAACAAAAGTATCAGCTTTTGGAATTACTTATTAATCATCTCAAATGGATGTAAAGCTATAATTACAACTCTCTGTATTGTGTGTCTTCTGCAACGTGAGGAACTGAAATGTCTGAAACTTCTTCCTCTCAGGTGCTTTATTCTGTTCTGTGAGGTGGGAATGTATTTATTGTAGAATACTGCTACTGAGTCATTTCCCACTGTGAAAAGGCCATGGCTTAAAGGCTTTCTAAAAGCAAAGTCCACATGGTATAAGTCAGTGTGGAATTATCATCAAGTTGCATTTTCTGAATGGGAGTACCTGTGGAGTGAATGTCAAGGGGTTTTTTTGCTTTTTTTTTTTTGTTGTTTAATTGAAGGTTTGGATCATTAGCACAGAGACTCTGCCTTCTTAATGAGTCACTCAGCCAAATGTGGCTTGTGTTGGTGGTATAAAAGGTAAGCAGAGCACAGGTGCTAAATTCAGGCTGTCCAGTGGATCCTGCCTGTCCTGAGGTGAGCAGTGGAGCCTGACGTTGTGCTGAAGGTGAGAGACTGGGAGCTCTGTGTTCTGCACTATTTTTAGGCTGCCACAATGCAAGCAGCTTAATTTAGTACCCTGTGGTCCCCTGGGACTAATGCTGTGATGTGGCAGTAATTTATCTTGTGTGTCCTGAGGCAGATAATCATTGCCTGGGTGTTCTCTGGGCACCTGGSTGTGTTCACAGCACTGTGGGTACCCAGACCCAAGAAAGCCTTTCCAAGGTAAATCTAAGGTGGTGGAAACWCACACAACCATCCAAGGCTGACTTCAGGCTGCTTGGGCCCTGCATTTCATCTTCAGCAGGTGACTGAGAGCAGCTGCTCAGTCCAAAGAGTAAATCCATGTTCATATGTATTAAATGGCTGCTGCTGGATGGACACAGAATYGATTAAACAGAGATCCTTCTCTGCTGCCAGCAGTTGATGTTTTTTTCCCGAGCCAGAGGTCACTTCTTTACACCTAGTAAAGTCTTCGTTGTGTTTTGTCTTCAGGGAACTCAGGATCTTTGAGCATTTATAACTCAGGATCTTTGAGCATTTATAACTCAGGATCTTTGAGCATTTATAACCTGTGCCATTGCACTTGTCTGTATTGCAGACAGATGTGTTGTTTTGCAGAGTTTTAACCCTGCTGCTTCTGGTCATCCTGGTTTGCTGCCTCCTTTTTCTCTCCTTGAACATCTCATTAATAGCTAATTTATATTTATTTTTCTGTGTTTTCAGAGACTGCCCAAAGGGGCAGACCCAAATAGTGCATGAGCCACAGAAGGCACAGTAAAACAGCCCTCTGGCCATCACCCAGAAATGATCAGTGGGTCCCCCCCTTTCCTGAGGGGCACTCTCAGATGTGCTTGTCACCAAATACCTGGCTGTTGGTGTTTCAGAGTGACACTAGAATGCCAGAAACACTGCAGTGTCCCAGGGTATGGAACTGTTGGGATGCCCTGGTTGAGGTGGCCACTGGTCAGAGTGATGGGGACAGTGGCAGTGCCTTCCCTGGGCAGCGTGGGGCCTGAATGAGGGGTGTGGGACTCCAGGGGCTCTCCAAAATGCAGTTTATTGTATCCAAAATGCAGTTTATTGTGTCCAAAATGCAGTTTATTTTATCCAAGGTGTTACAGCAGTGCAGGGTCATGGGTGACAGAGCTGTGCCCACAGCTGTCAGCTCCAGCTGCAGGCAGGCCTGGAGACCCTTTGGTTTTGGTTACATTGCATTATAGACTTTTCTTTTGGTTACAATGCATTATACTTTTCTTTTGGTTACAATGCATTATAGACTTTTCCTTTGGTTACAATGCATTATACACTTTTCTTTGCTGTGCATCTTAATACAGTAGAACCAATCTATACCTTAACTTTTACCTATAGCCTATCATAGCTGCTATAATTACCATATTCATGTTACTGTTCTCCAATCACTAAAAGTTAGTACATTACAGTTTAAGCTAGAAGTTGTTTTTCAGTTTCCTTGCAGTGGAAAATTCTGAGACATTTTTCTATTTGCAACATCAACAGTCTTGTTTGCCTGTGCTATCTTTTTACTCGGTAAAAACATCTTCTTGTTTGGGGTGGGTTTATCCTTTGCTCTAAGCCATAAAAACCCCTTCTAACTAACACACCCTTTGCCTCCTTGGTTATCCAGTGAGACTGGCTCAGCAATTCTTTCCTTCTATATCAAAACTTGCTTCCATCTCTATTCCTTCATCAGATTCTACATTCAGAGATCTTTCTGCCGAGAAAGATATTATCTTACATATCTGTGAGAGTTCCTTGTTAAACTTTGATGCTTCCCAAGCAGCCCTGCCCTGTGCTGTGTGCTCAGAGCCCTGGCACAGCCCTGGCACAGCCCTGGCACAGCCCTGCTGGGGCTGGGGGCTGCTGGGCACAGCCTCCCCTCAGCCCACTGGGTTTGTTTGATAACTGCCCTCCACAGTGCCTCACTTTGCAATATTTGTTTGTGGAGGACTAATTTCCCAACATTTTATCCTTATTTCTATTGATCAGCTATCAAAGCTCTGCTTACCAGTCAACCTCATGGGGTGCTGACTTTTACTGCTGGAATTAATGGAATCCATTTAGGCAGATCATTTGGCAATTATTTTTAATATGATCCTTTTACCCTGTGAAGTTCTGCTTTGGCCCTGAGGCCTATGAAAGCTTCTTTTTGAGTTCTGCAGGTTCAATATAACAATAAATACCAGCTCATCTTTTTTTTTTTTACTCTAATTGGGAGAATAAACATAAACATAAAATCAAATTTCTCGTGTACTAAATCAGTGGAAATTTAACATTGTATATTTGATTGTAGGGCAGAGTATATAACCAGGGTGGGCTACATTACATTAAAAAGTCAGGCAATTTGGAATTCAATATGTTTATGTATTTTGCATATATGTTTATTTAAAACCTTGTTGATAGAGCAATGCTTTAAAAAGGAAGAGAATACTAAAATGTCTGTTTGGACAAGTGTATTTTACTCAGTGTTTCAATATTTAGTCAGGATTGTTAAATGTCAGATATCACAGTGATAGAAGAAATCAATTTATCACTTCATTTTTATTAACATTTTAGTGTTTTCCATTAAACACCAATATCTAATTAACTTGACTGTATAAAAGGATTTTTGGATATTGGGATTTTAGCTTCATAATTTGGAAAGTTCCTTTGGAAAATGTGATTCCCTTAAGTRTGTTTGTTTGTGAAGGTGAGTTTTTATGGGCATCATCAARGGGAACAGTMGGTGAACTAATAATTTAAGAGATATCTAGTTATTAGACTTCTCATGGTAATAAAAGAAAATGAGTTTGCTAGAATCTTGGTAAAATATGACAGCAGTTTAATGACTTTTTTTTCCTGAGTCTTGATACTTTTTTTTTTTTTATTTTTGAAAATTGTACGGATAAGAAACTCATCAGAATCTGGGAAATAATTACAGCTGTCCTGTTTCAGTTTGGTGGTGATGGTGGCCTGATGTCAGAGGAAAAAATACAACTGGGCCATGTGGCTGTTGAAATTAGAAATGCTATTATGGGCAGCATTTTATTGACATAGCAAACATCTCTTCTCCCCCAAGAGAAAACTCCTGTGAGAGCTCTGAAATGCAGGGATGGCTGTCCTGGCTCAGGCCCTGGGGCTGTGCAGAGCTCAGGGTCTGCCCCAGGATCTGCCCCAGCCCCTCCAGGGACAGCCTGGGCATGGTGGCACAGGGACAAACGGGGGGCACAGTCCTGAGGCTTCTTCATTTCAATATTCATTGGAAAACAGGAGAGGAGAGGTCATGGAAAAGGCTTCTGGGTTTGATTCCAGCTTCTTACAGCACATCTCCCCCACTGTAAATGGGGCCCACGGAGGATATYTTCAGTTTAATCCTTGTTTGCCTGCTGCTGTTTGATTTCTAATGTTCATCTGTGATGCTGTGGCCATTTGTGTGTCRTGAATTGTTAATATTTGCTTTTACTGTCTCACAGCAAAAGCAGCATCTTCCACAGGCAAAGCCAGTTGTGGAATCAGGGCTGGGTGTGTTTGGCGATTGGGATCAGCTGTGGGTGTGTTGGGATTGGGATCAGGTGTGGGTGTGTTTGGGATCAGGTGTGGGTGTGTTTGGGATCAGGTGTGGGTGTGTTTGGGATCAGGTGTGGTGTGTTTGGGATCAGGTGTGGTGTGTTTGGGATTGGAATCAGGTGTGGTGTGTTTGGGATTGGGATCAGGTGTTTGGTGTGTTTGGGATCAGGTGTGGTGTGTTTGGGGTTGGGATCAGGTGTGGTGTGTTTGGAATCAGGTGTGGTGTGTTTGGGATTGGGATCAGGTGTGGTGTGTTTGGGATTAGGATCAGGTGTGGTGTGTTGGGATTGGGATCAGGTGTGGTGTGTTGGGATTGGGATCAGGTGTGGTGTGTTTGGGATCAGGTGTGGCTGTGTTTGGGATCAGGTGTTGGCTGTGTTTGGGATTGGAATCAGGTGTGGCTGTGTTTGGGATTGGGATCAGCTGTGGGTGTGTTGGGGATTGGGATCAGGTGTGGTGTGTTTGGAATCAGGTGTGGGTGTGTTGGGATTGGGATCAGGTGTTGGGTGTGTTTGGGATTGGGATCAGCTGTGGGTGTGTTGGGACTGGGATCAGGTGTGGCTGTGTTTGGGATCAGGTGTGGCTGTGTTTGGGATCAGGTGTGGCTGTGTTTGGGATTGGGATCAGGTGTGGTGTGTTTGGAATCAGGTGTGGTGTGTTTGGGATTGGAATCAGGTGTGGGTGTGTTGGGATTGGGATCAGCTGTGGGTGTGTTGGGACTGGGATCAGGTGTGGCTGTGTTTGGGATCAGGTGTGGTGTGTTGGGACTGGGATCAGGTGTGGCTGTGTTTGGGATCAGGTGTGGTGTGTTTGGAATCAGGTGTGGGTGTGTTGGGATTGGGATCAGGTGTGGTGTGTTTGGGATTGGGATCAGGTGTGGTGTGTTTGGAATCAGGTGTGGGTGTGTTGGGATTGGGATCAGGTGTGGTGTGTTTGGGATTGGGATCAGGTGTTGGCTGTGTTTGGGATTGGAATCAGGTGTGGCTGTGTTTGGGATTGGAATCAGGTGTGGGTGTGTTTGGGATCAGGTGTGGTGTGTTTGGGATTGGGATCAGGTGTGGTGTGTTTGGGATCAGGTGTGGTGTGTTTGGGATTGGGATCAGCTGTGGGTGTGTTTGGGATTGGGATCAGCTGTGGGTGTGTTTGGGATTGGGATCAGCTGTGGGTGTGTTTGGGATTGGGATCAGCTGTGGGTGTGTTGGGATTGGGATCAGCTGTGGGTGTGTTGGGATTGGGATCAGCTGTGGGTGTGTTGGGACTGGGATCAGGTGTGGCTGTGTTTGGGATTTTCTGTGTGTGCATGGGGAGAGGAGTTCTTTTGGTTGTTGGGTTGTTGTCTTTTTTTGGATTTTTTGTGG
>NDFG01004481.1:0-13463 GCA_002167245.1 Sporophila hypoxantha | reverse complement strand
TGTTTCCCCCATTTTAGTTCAATGGTTCGGTCCTGGTTCAGCTCCCCTTGCTCGCCCTCCAGTTAACCGTCTATCATTCTCTTTCCCTGGCCCACTTCCAATCAGTTTAAAGGTTGTGGTTGTCCTGGTTATCCTGTCGCACTGTCCCCTCTCTGCCTGTACTGTCACCTCCTGTCTCTGCCCCAGTTCCCAGAGACTCTAGGAGCACAGGAAAGCTGATTTGGCCAGGCTGGCTCTGTCACTCCCCTGCCCCGCCTTCCCCTCTCTTTCAGTTGGTCTCGTGCCCTAACCATCAAATGTTTTCAGACCAATCTTACCTTCCGTGTTAGCCCGGCCCCTTCTCTATTTAAACGCTGGGTGCACTAAGCACTCGGTGACAGAGCCGTCCTGCAGTTGAACGGTCAGCTTATTTAGCCAACCCGGGCGCAGAACTCTAGGAACAAGAACCAGCTGACAACCGAGGAGGGATCTGGGCGACAGCTCTGTCACCGAGTGCTTAGTGCACCCAGGTTAAATAGAGAAGGGGCCGGGCAACACGGAAGGTAAGGATTGGTCCTGAACATATGATGGGTAGGGCACGAGAACCAACTGAAAGAGAGGGAAGGCGGGGCAGGGGAGTGACAGAGCCAGCCTGGCCAATCAGCCTCCTGTGCTCCTAGAAGTCTCTGGAACTGGGGCAGAGACAGGAGGTGACAGACAGGCAGAGAGGGGTGGATCAGGATACAGACAACCACAACCTTTAAACTGATTGGAGGGGCCAGGGAGAGAGAATGATAGACGGTTAACTGGAGGGGCGAGCAAGGGAGTCTGAACCAGGACCGAACCATTGAACTAAATGGGGAAACAGGCAAACAATAGAAAATACAAAGAACCGAACTAATACAATATAACGAGAAAACCGAAACACACCAACAACTCCCCCCTTTTTTACACAAAAAAAAGAACAGAACTGGGGAGCGTGGGGATTTAAACAACTGAAAGTTCATCTGAATTATTTCTTCAGGCGACGGTACCGGGGCAGAGGTAGCAACTGCAGTGGTGGTCGGCGGACTCGATCGTCGGATAGCCCGCACTCGCATTGGAATGTAGTCTTCAAAACGATCTTGATAGTCTAGATTTTCTCTCTGCTGCTGCACCGAGGACTACTTCTGCCTGATTGACGGAATTGGACGCCGTCGCTAACGAAAAGCTTTGTTAATACATCTCAAAACACAAAAATCCCAACAGAACTAAAAGCAGAATGAAAAGACAATTAAGATATCTTTAACGAGTGACCCCATCCACCCGGACAGCCCATGTGTAGAAAAATCATCTCCCCAGCCAGTCAGAATTATCTTCTTTTATTGATGGACCATATCGCGGATGTGCTTGATTGGAGATTCTTGCATCCTCTGCTTTGAGGTGAGGTTAAAACAACACAGCCCTTCGAATTCTTCACATGTATGGTGGTTAAGCAGGAGCAGGAAATCGAGAGCTGCTCGTTTTTGCAAAGTAGCGTGCCTCGTTGTCTCCTCGTCTGAGAGGAGGTCCGCAAGCGCAGTTGATGTAAAATTTGCCTGTTTACCACCCAGCACTCGATTCGCCCAATTCACCGAGTGACTTGGCCACTCCTGCCCAAGGGAACAGCATGGTCGGGCCAGATATGGGGGTCCCCCAATGGGTAAGTCCGAAACACAGTCCGGGACATTCTATCTCTGATGTCCCTTCTTTGGCGAGCCAATTCGAGGCAGTATCGTTCTTTTGTATCCAAATCAACCAATTTGATCTTTGTTGGGGGTGTACAGGCTCAACTGCGCCAAAAGTGCAACGGCCCTCCGAACAAATCGAGGGGGATGCCTACCCATGCTCGGTCCCCACAAATAAAAAAAGACTCCTCGAGGGAGTTCAAAGGGAGGGCCGGATAAAGAGGTGGGGGTGGCAATTAGGATGGTGGTGCTGCACCATGCTTGGCTTGAAACTCAGACTTATGTTGGCGGAAAGTTAATAAATGAGCCATTTGCAGGGTCAGCTTGCCAACGGGGGAAAACTGAAGAACAAAGAAGGCGTTCTGGGAACCGAGCATTCTAGCTTTGTGGGTTCGGCGTTAAGATGTGGTAAGCCACCGACCCTGCTGCCCAAGCACTCCTGGGGATAGTGCCCATAGGTCGGATTCCAGTGCGGTGGTAAAAAGGGGGATGAAAGCCGACCCCAGGGGCTCTGGCAGCTTTTCTGGAATCAGAGGGATCCCCACGAGGCTCGCTGTCAAAGGGCTGTTGGCAGAGGAGCCATTGAGGCAAAATGATCATGCCCCATGGGCTTCTGCAAAAACTCTCCACACATTTTTGGACCGGCTGGGTGCAATCTCACGCGCTGCTGATGACGGTGCAGGCTGCGAGGATCAGGGGTCCGGCGATGAGGCCAACGAAACTTTTCATCTTGAATAGCTGTAAAACAACGGGAAATATAGAATAAGTGACAACTCAGTATTTTCAGGCTGGTTCGGTCCTTCAAAAAAGATGTCTAAAGCAAAGGGGGCCTCCTCCTTCTTCTTTCGCCGCCAGCTCGCGACCTCTACCTGCTTCGAGGGCCCTGGTGACTTTGGGCACGTGAAGATAGGCGCCGGACCACACTTATTGGGGATCCAGCGGAGACCTGTGGGAGTGGACACGCAAGCGTATCCCCTCCCCCCAGGTCACCAGGTCAAAAGGACCTTCTATCTTCCACGTTTCGGGATTCTCGGACCAGAACAGGTGTTTTTCCCGCAACCGGAGACTCTCACTGGAACCAAAATGTCGAATAATCGGGGGGATCGAGATTATCAAAAGAACAATTAAGAAAATTAATTGTAAAAAGCGCCCGAGACAGCTGGGATTGTGGGGACTCCACCTTCATCCGCCGTCTTTTGGTGTACTAAAATCTTTTTCAGGCTCTGGTGGGTCCGTCCACGATCGCCTGACCTGTGGGGAGTGGGGGGATGCCTGTAGTGTGTTCCACCCCCATTGCTGCAGGAACTCCCTCAGGTCCTTGAACGGTACGCTGGCCATTGTCCGTCTTAAGAGCCTTGGGGGATGCCCAGCACAGAGAAAGCCTGGATGAGATGTTTCCGGACATCCGAAGCTTTCTCTCCTGTGTGGCGCCGAGCCGTAAACACCGCTGAGAACGTGTCGACAGACACATGGATGTACTTCAAGCGACCGAATTCAGTAAAATGAGTCACATCCGTTTGCCACAATTCGCAACTAGCGAGTCCACGGGGGTTGACTCCAGCGGGGAGGGATGGAAGCTGGTCCCTCTGCACTGGGACATGTCGCCACAATTGCGCTTGGCCTGTTCGCGGGTTAAGGTGGAACTGGCGAACCAGGCCGGCGGCGTTTTGGTGGTGGAGCTGATGACTGATTTTCGCCGGATCAGTTCCGCCGATCAGCTCCTGTGGCGCGTCATTCTTTTGACCTATGATGACTCAGGAAACCCACTCTATAATTAAGAGGGGATCCCTCGAGTCTCGGTCCTTTGTCCCCTTGCTCCCCAATGTTCTGAGAGCCTTAGGGACCGGTCCGCCACTGGAAAATCAACCCGTGTAGATGTGGCAACTTACCCAAGATGACGAAACGAAGGGCAAGTCCGGGATGTGCCGATGTGCCTGTCGAGTGTTGGTCAGAATTTGAATCCTTTGCAGCGCCTGTCTCGCCTCGGGGTGTGAGCTTCCTTATGGGAGACACTCAGCTCCTCTCCCCCTTCCAATAATTTGAAAAAGAGGGCCAGGTCTTCGGTTGTAATCCCCAGCAAGGTTCACCCACTTCAAAGAGCCACACAGTTGGTGGACATCTGCAAGGTCTTAACTTCCGGTTTAATATGCAATTTTTAGCGGAAGCAATGGTCCGCTTTGTAATTTCGAGCCCTAGTACTTCGAAGGCGGCATTCCGTTGAATTTGTCTGATTGGAGCTCGAATCCTGCCGCAATTAACGAACTGTTACACAACTCAGCGCGTGGTTCAGTATGTCGTCGTCAGGGGCACAGACCAGCATTCGTCTATGTAATGGTAAATGACGACGTTGTCAAGCTTGTTGCGCACTGGGAGACAGCAGGGAAGAGACATACACTGACAGATGGCGGGCGAGTTCTTCATGCCTTGGGGCAACACTGTCCAGTGGTACCTCTCCTGGGCTTCACGGTTCAAGGTGGGCACCGTGAAGCAAAGCGGGAGCATCGTCAGGGTGCAGAGGAATTTGGAAAAAAACAATCTTGATATCTATGACTGCCAAATTCCGAATTTTCAGGAGCATTGAGGGGGACGGCATCCCTGGGCGGAGAGACCCCATGTCTTCAATCATTTCATTAATTTTGCGGAGGTCGTGGAGGAGCCTCCATTTGTCTTTGCACGGCTTCCGGATCACAAAAGACCGGAGAGTTCAGCAAGACATGACTCCACGAGGTGACCTTGCGGAGTTGCTCCTCAACGAGCTCGTTGAGCGCCTTCAATTTCTGTTTTGCTTAGCGGCCACTGCTGCACCTGTACTGGTTTATCACTTAGCCAATTCAGGTTCCAGGTCGGCGCTCTTCAGTGGCCGCTACGGAAAAACCCTGGCGGGGCCGGACAAGTCAATTGGGCCCCCCACTGTGAAAGGGTGTCTCTCCCCCACAGGGCTCGGTGTAATCCAACACGAATGGGCGTACTTGTGGCCAATTGCCCATTCGGCCCCGTAATTTGAACATGCTCTTCGACTGCTTCGCCAATTGCACACCCCCTACACCTTGTACGTGCCCGGGTGCGCTTTGCAATTCCCATTGTGACGGCCATTCCCGAGAGGAATGATCGTCACATCCATCCAGTGTCAAGAAGCCCTCGGACTATGTACTTCTCCTCCCCCTCTGCCCCATCGTACACGACAATCTGGGCTTGGCTGAATGTTATGCATTCCACCAAAGGGCTGATGCGTAACGGCGATTTGCCCTCGCTGCCCGGTCGCGCTGAACTGGGGAGACCCGACCTCTCTTCAGGATCGTCCGAGGTCCCAATTCCCCGCTTTAAAGGTGGTCGATCAAGGTCGACCGGGATAGCATTGGCAATATCTGCCCTTGGAGAAAGGGGAGGGTTCGTACAATAGCAGAAAGATAAAAAATGCCCCTTGTCCGAGGCTGACACAGCTGGCATATGTGTAAGTCAGGTGGAGTGTGTTTTGTTGTCCCGACAACGAGATACCTGTTATCAAACAGATCCCAACTGCCTGGAGCGAAGGGATGGGCTGTCAGTCTGAAGGACGGAAAATCCGCAGATGAGGGAGGGCGGGTCAACTGGCAGCCTAAAAGGAGAAACACAAGAAAAGTTGTTTAAAACAGGCTCTCGAGGATATGGATAACACAAATGAGTCAATCCGTAACTGTCAAATCGGAAAGTCTTGGTCCGATTCCCGCTCTCAGAAGAAGAGGCAGGATCGGAAAAAGCTCGACAGCGGTGGAAGCTGTCGCTGGCTGGCGTGCGATTTCTTTTTGGCCCTCCCCTGCTGTTTACAGATGTTGACCCCGCCGCATTTTGTCACAGCGCAGGGGGACTGCGCTCCTTCACTCGTTTTTGTGTCCCCGGGCAAACCAATAGAAAATACAAAGAACCGAACTAATACAATCAAACAAGAAAACCGAACACACCCCAACAACTCCCCCTTTTTTACACAAAAAAAAGAACGGAACTGGGGAGCGTGGGGATTCAAACGACTGAAAGTTCATCTGAATCCATTTCTTCAGGCGACGGTACCGGGGGCAGAGGTAGCAACTGCAGTGGTGGTCGGCGGCCGATCGGTCGGATGGCCCGCACTCGCATGGGGATGTAATCTTCAACATCCTGGTAGTCTAGATTTTCTCTCTGCTGCTGCACCAGGACTACTTCTGCTCTATTGACGGAATTGGATGCCGTCGCTAACGAAAAAGCCTTGTTGATACATCTCCAAAAACACAGAAATCCAAACAAGACTAACAATAGAATGAAAAGAATAATTAAAATATCTTTAACGAGTGACCCCATCCACCCGGACAACCCCATGTTAGAAAACACATCTCCCAGCTGGTCAGAATTGTCCTCCTTTATTTGGTGGACCATATCGCGGATGTGCTTGATGGAGATTCTTGCATCCTCTGCTTTTGAGGTGAGGTTAAAACAACACAGCCCTTCGAATTCTTCACATGTATGGTGGTTAAGCAGGAGCAGGAAATCAAGAGCTGCTCGATTTTGCAAAGTAGCGTGCCTTGTTGTCTCCTCGTCTGAGAGGAGGTCCGCAAGCGCAGTTGATGTAAAATTTGCCTGTTTCACCACCCAGCACTCGAGTTCGCCCAATTCACCGAGTGCCTTGGCCACTCCTGCCCAAGGGAACAGCATGGTCGTGGCCATGATTCGGGGTTTCCCCCAATGTGTAAGGTCCGAGACACAGTCGGGACTCCTATCTCTGATGTCCCTTCTTTGGCGAGCCAATTGAGCAGTATCGTTCTTTTGTATCCAATCAACAATTTGATCCTTGTTGGGGGTGTACAGGCTCAACTGGCCAAAAGTGCACGGTCCTCCGACAAATCGAGGGGGGATGCCTACCCATGCTCGGTCCCCACAAATYAAAAAGACTCCTCGAGGGAGTTCAAAGGGAGGGCCGGATAAAGAGGTGGGGGTGGCAATTAGGATGGTGGTGCTGCACCACTGCTTGGCTTGAAACTCAGACTTATGTTGGCGGAAAGTAATAAATGAGCCATTTGCAGGGTCAGCTTGCCACGGGGGGGAAAACTGAAAACAAAGAGAGGCGTTCTGGGAACCGAGCAATTCTAGCTGTTGGGGTTCGGCGTTAAGATGTGGTAAGCCYCCGACCCCTGCTGCCCAAGCACTCCTGGGATAGTGCCCATAGGTCGGATTCCKGTGCGGTGGTAAAAGGGGGATGAAAGCCGACCCCAGGGGCTCTGGCAGCTTTTCTGGAATCAGAGGGATCCCCACGAGGCTCGCTGTCAAAGGGCTGTTGGCAGAGGAGCCATTGAGGCAAATGTGATCWTGCCCCATGGCTTCTGCAAGAACTCTCCACACYTTTTTGACCGGCTGGGGTGCAATCCACGCGCTGCTGATGACGGTGCAGGCTGCGAGGATCAGGGTCCGGGCGATGAGGCCAACGAAACTTTTCATCTTGAATAGCTGTAAAACAACGGGATATACAATAAGTGACAACTCAGTATTTCAGGGCTGGTTCGGTCTTTCAAAAAAAGATGTCTAAAGCAAAGGGGGCCTCCTCCTTCTTCTTTCGCCGCCAGCTCGCGACCGCTACCTGCTTCGAGGGCCCTGGTGACTTTGGGCCACGTGGAAGATAGGGCCGGACCCACTTATTGGGGATCCAGCGGAGACCTGTGGGAGTGGACACGCAAGCGTATCCCCTCCCCCAGGTCACCAGGTCAAAAGGACCTTCTATCTTCCACGTTTCGGGATCTCGGACCAGAACAGGTGGTTTTTCCCGCAACCGGAGACTCTCACTGGAACCAAAATGTCGAATAATCGGGGGATCGAGATTATCAAAAGAACAATTAAGAAAATTAATTGTAAAAAGCGCCCGAGACAGCCGGGATTGTGGGGACTCCACCTTCATCGCCGTCTTTTGGTGTACTAAAATCTTTTTCAGGCTCTGGTGGGTCCGCTCCACGATCGCCTGACCTGTGGGGGAGTGGGGGATGCCGGTGGTATGTTCCACACCCCATTGCTGCAGGAACTCCCTCAGGTCCTTGGAACGGTACGCTGGGCCATTGTCCGTCTTAAGAGCCTTGGGGATGCCCAGCACTGAGAAAGCCTGGATGAGATGTTTCTGGACATCCGAAGCTTTCTCTCCTGTGTGGGCCGAGGCGTAAACAGCCGCTGAAAAGGTGTCGACAGACACATGGATGTACTTCAAGCGACCGAATTCAGTAAAATGAGTCACATCCGTTTGCCACAATTCGCAACTGGCGAGTCCACGCGGGTTGACTCCAGCGGGGAGGGATGGAAGCTGGTCCCTCTGGCATTGGGGACATGTCGCCACAATCGCCTTGGCCTGTTCGCGGGTAAGGTGGAACTGGCGAACCAGGCCAGCGGCGTTTTGATGGTGGAGCTGATGACTGATTTTGGCCTGGCGGAACACGTCTGGGAGCGGCGCCATCTGCACAGGGGCCGCAAGAGCATCAGCCCTGCGGTTCCCCTCAGCAATAAAGCCAGGCAGATCGGTGTGCGACCTTACATGCATAACATAAAATGGTTGCTCTCGGTGGGAGATCAGCTTCATGAGTCACGAGAGCAACTTAAAAAGGGCCAGATTAGAAACTTCCTGGAGAATCGCATTTTCACCTCTAGACACGACACCAGCCACATATGCCGAATCTGTGACCAAATTGAAAGGCGTGTCTTTAAACATCTCAAAGGCCCTGACGACTGCCTCCAACTCAGCAACTTGAGGGGAACCCTCAACCTTTCGAACTTCTGACTCCCACTGCTGAGTCTGAGGGTCCTTCCAAGTCACAACTGACTTATGGGATCCTCCAGAGGCGTCAGTAAAAACTGTCACTGCCTTGAGAGGGACACGACTTTGCATCGATTTCAGCGACAATTTAAACTGTACACTTTTGTTAAAGATGGGATGGGAGGGGACCCCCATCCCAARGCGGCCAGTGTAACTGTCTAGAGCGAACTGCAAATGTTCATTCTCCAGAAGAAGTTCATTAAACATTTTCATGGTAAACTTGCCGGATTTTAATTCAATCGGAATGTGTATGCATGTAAAATCGACACCGGCCAACTCCCTGATCCGAGATCTTGCTTTCCGGATCAGTTCCGCGATCAGCTCCTGTGGCGTGGTCATTCTTTTGGACCTATGATGACTCAGGAACACCCACTCTATAATTAAGAGGGGATCCCTCGAGTCTTGGTCCTTTGTCCCCTTGCTCCCCGATGTTCTGAGAGCCTTACGGACCGTCCGCCACTGGAAAATCAACCCGTGTAGATGTGGCAACTTACCCAAGATGACAAAACGAAAGGGTAGGTCCGGGATGTGCCGATGTGCCTGTCGAGTGTTGGTCAGAATTTGAATCCTTTGCAGCGCCTGTCTCGCCTRGGGGATGAGCTCCTTAGGAGAACTCAGCTCCTCTCCCCCTTCCAATAATTTGAAAAGGGGGGCTAGGTCTTCCGTTGTAATCCCCAGCCAAGGTCTCACCCAATTCAAAGAGCCATACAGTTGGTGGACATCTGCAAGGGTCTTAACTTCCGGTTTAAATGCCAATTTTTGCGGAGCAATGGTCCGCTTAGTAATTTCGAGCCCTAGGTACTTCCAAGGCGGCATCCGTTGAATTTTGTCTGATTGGAGCTCGAATCCTGCCGCAATTAACGAATCGGTTACACAACTCAGCGCGTGGTTCAGTATGTCGTCGTCAGGGGCACAGACCAGCACGTCGTCTATATAATGGTAAATGACAACGTTGTCAAGCTTGTTGCGCACTGGAGACAGCAGGGAAGAGACATACCACTGACAGATGGCGGGCGAGTTCTTCATGCCTTGGGGCAACACTGTCCAGTGGTACCTCTTCCCTGGGGCTTCACGGTTCAGGGTGGGCACCGTGAAGGCAAAGCGCGGAGCATCGTCAGGGTGTAGAGGAATTTGGAAAAAACAATCCTTGATATCTATGACTGCCAAATTCCAATTTTCAGGGAGCATTGAGGGGGACGGCATCCCTGGTTGGAGAGACCCCATGTCTTCAATGATTTCATTAATTTTGCGGAGGTCGTGGAGGAGCCTCCATTTGTCTTTGCCAGGCTTCCGGATCACAAAGACCGGAGAGTTCCAGCAAGACATGGACTCCACYAGGTGACCCTTGCGGAGTTGCTCCTCAACGAGCTRGTTGAGCGCCTTCAATTTCTGTTTGCTTAGCGGCCACTGCTGCACCTGTACTGGTTTATCACTTAGCCAATTCAGCTTCCAGGTGCGGCGCTCTTCAGTGGCCGCTACGGAAAAACCTGGGGGACCGGAAAGTCAATTGTGGCCCCCCACTGTGAAAGGGTGTCTCTCCCCCACAGGGGCTCAGTGTAATCCAACACGAATGGGCGTACTTGTGCCAATTGCCCATTCGGCCCCTTAATTTGAACCATGCTCTTCGACTGCTTCGCCAATTGCACACCCCCTACACCTTGTACGTGCCCGGGTGCGCTCTGCAATTCCCATTGTGGCGGCCATTCCCGAGAGGGAATGATCGTCACATCCGCTCCAGTGTCAAGAAGCCCTCAGACAATGTACTTCTCCCCCCCCCTGCCCATTGTACACGACAATCTGGGCTTGGCTGATGTTATGCGTTCCACCCAAAGGGCCGATGGTAACGGCGATTTGCCCTTCGCCGCCCGGTCGCGCCTGAAGCTGGGGAGACCCGACCTCTCTTCAGGATCGTCCGGGTCCCAATTCCCCGCTTTAAGGTGGTCGATCAGGTCGACCGGGATAGCTTGGGCAATGATCTTGCCCCTTGGGAGGAAGAGGGGAGGGTTCGTACAATAATAAGAAAGATAAAAATGCCCCTTGTTCGAGGCTGACACAGCTGGCCATATGTGTAAGTCAGGTGGGGTGTGCTTTGTGTCCCCGACAACGAGATACCTGTTATCAAACAAATCCCAACTGCCTGGAGCGAAGGGATGGGCTGTCAGTCTSAGGACGGAAAAGTCCCGCAGATGAAGGGAGCGGGTCAACTGCAGCCTAAAAGGAGAACATAAAGAAAAAGTTGTTAAAACAGGCTCTCGAGGATATGGATAACACAAATGAGTCAAATCCGGTAATTTGTCAAAATCGGGAAAGCCCTGGTCCGAGTCCCGCTCCTCGAAGAGGGCAGCGATCGGAAAAAGCTCGACAGGCGGTGGAAGCTGTCGGCTGGCTGGCGGCGATTTCTTTTTTGGCCCTCCCCTGCTGTTTACWGATGTTGACCCCGCCGCATTTTTGTCACAGCGCAGGGGGGGACTGCGCTCCTTCACTCGTTTTTTGTGCTCCCCCTGGCCCCTGACATTCCCTGTTTCCTCTTCCACTCATACCACTCTTTGCGGGAAGGGCAATCAGGCATCCAATGGCCCTCTTGCCCGCAAAGGTGGCATGGTGCCGGTCCCCTCCGGTTGGTTCCTGGAGTGTTCGCGGCGGCCACTGCAGCATCACTAGCATCTCCGGAGTTGTCGACAGTTTCTGCAATAGAGACCTTACGAAGTGATGATTTGGGACCTGCTGGAGGCTCAGCAAGGTACAGGGGCACRTTGGTTTCACAAGCCTCCAGCATGTCCTGCAGCGTTGGAGGGGGTTTCAGGGGAAGGCTCATGATAACAGTGCGGCAAGCGGCGTTGCAGTGCCGCTTGGCCATCTCCTTAACGATGGCCTCTCTCCCGTTCTCTTCCTCTACTTGCTGCTCAACAGCGCAGCGTAACTTTTCAACAAAGGTCATGAAAGGCTCTCCCTCTTGCTGTCTGATATCAGAGAAAGGAGGGAGAAGGGCTGCTGGGCGCATTGAATAAAAAGCTGCTTCTGCCGCTCTCGCTGTTCGCTTTAGAATCTCAGCTGGAACTTCGGCAGCTGCAACATGCCCATCTGCCCACCTACTGGTCCCCACAAGGTGGCTGCGACCAATGGTTTCACCTCGGCTATCTACTGCAAGGTCTGGGTCGTCCCAAATGGATGGCAGCAGCTCCAGCGCCCGCTTCTCCTAAGCTCTCTCCCACACTGAATACTCAGTGGGGTTCATCAAGCAGGAGAAAAGCGAGCGCAGGTCCGCCGGGACAACAACAGCCTCAGTGATGGTCGCTCTCAACAATCCCCGGAAAAATTCACTGCTGCGACCATATTCTTTCTATGCCTTTACTAATTCTTTGATAGTGTTGTGGGGGATGGCATGCCATTGGGTTACTGTTGAACCATCCGATGTGGGTAGGTAGGAGACAGGCGCGGTCAAGATGGCGTGGGCCGCGCCCCGTTCCTGTTCCCCATTCCCCGCTCCCATTGTCATTCCCTCAGGCTGCCCGGAACTAGCCTGGCCTTGCCTGTTCCCGGGCCTGCAAGTAAACATGGCGGACCCGTGGGAACAGGAAATCGGGGCGTGGGAAAAAGGAAGGGGATGGGCGGGGCTGACCTGACCGAGAGGGGCGGGGCTTTGAGGACCGGGCTCCGCCCAAAAGGCGGGGCTGTAAGGTGGGGCGGGCCCGATGGGCTGGCCAGAGGGAGGAGATAAATCGGAGGGCGGAGCGGAAGGAGGAGGGGGAACGGGACGAAAGGGGTTGGAAGAGGGGGGGGGAGGATCCTGGGGAAGAGAAGGGGTTTGGCGCCAATTTGCCATGTGCTCGCCTCCATTTTGATCTTTCTCAGCGCCATTTTGTGGACGAGCACATGGGGGGTGACYTTGAGGGATAACTGGGGGGAATGAAACTGGGAGAGTTGGGGATTGGGAAAGAGGGATTGGGGAAGAATCCGGAGCCGTCCGGGCCCTTGGACAACTCCGGAAAGGGTTGGCACTCTCTTGAGAGGGACCAGGGGACTGATGGACTCCCTGCCCGGTGCCTGCGGGGGTTGCCTCTCTCAATGAAGCTGCTCTTTTGGGGACAGGGGGACAGGGTAGAGGYTTAGGAGCAGAGGTTTGGGATGAACTGGGGACAACTGATTTGGTGCGTGGACCCTTCTGATTTCCCTTTGACAGTTCTCTTTGCATTGCAGTTACAATTTGGGCAGCCCAATACATACGCTTTAATGTCTCTCCGCTCTTTTTCTGAGAATCTAACTTGAGTTGGACTTCTCTCCAAAATGTGAGAGTTTGAAAGTCCCTGGGAGAGGCATCCGGGAAATTGAGAAAGATCCACTTCACCAATGACTTCAATTCTTTCTTATTATAGTCTACACCAACATCAACTAGAAACCCAATAACTTTGTACAAAACACCTTTCTGTTCTGCTGACAGACTTGCACCCATCTCAATGTTAAGGTCGGCAGAACACACAATCTGCTACACACCGCAACGAAAGCAAACGAAAAACACACAACTCACGCCAGGCCCCACCGGGGGTCTCTGCAGCGACCCGAAAGACAGGAAGTGGGGGTAGGGAGGTGGGGGGTGAGGGAGCAAGGAAGAGTCCGGGGTCGGCTCGGGGAAAGGAAGCCGCCGGGCGAATCCGGCGGAGGGAAAAACTCACCAACCCTGGTGGAGTAACAGAACGGCAGCGTGTAGCAGGRGTCACCGGAGGAACAGCTTCCTGGTGCTAGGAGGTGGCTGCTCCAAAATCCCCCGGAGCGCACTCCCCCAAAACGGGGAGCTGCTGCGACGGGGGCAGGCGGACGGCCAAGAGAACTTTACAGTTCAGTCCGGGGGTCCGAAGTCCGTCTTGAGGCGTCTCCAGGCCCCACGTTGGGCGCCACGCCCTGCTGGGGTGCCTTAGGAAGGCCTCGGCTACGGTAGAGATGAACGAGGCACCCACGTAGCAGGTCCCAGGGGGACTGAACCGGAA
>NDFG01004472.1:0-13405 GCA_002167245.1 Sporophila hypoxantha | reverse complement strand
TGGAGAAGCTTAACAACGCCTGGTGGCGAGCTAATGCGGAAAAACCGGCACTGTCGCCAATAAGGCAGTTCACCCGGCCCGCGGCTTAAGAAGACTGAACGCTGAAAAACGCGAACTCCACAGGCTTTCTCTGCTCACGACATCACACGGCACATCGTCAGGATCCCAGAAGCTTTGCCCATTCGCTGTTTTATGCTATTCCCGGGGGGGACGGAAATGCAAGCCCCCACACTTAAAGGGTCCGCAGAATTGTCCGATTCCTCCAATGGGGAAAAGACTGCGCCCCCAAAATCCCCTCCTACAAACGCAGCCGGACCTGCGTAGCACGATGGGGCACGAAGAGGCGACACGAGAAAAACCCGCCGGCTCGGCCAATGATCCATGACGTATAACCATACCCGACTGTACTGAAGAAGACGTCTGAAGGTCGTTCTTTTCAGGCCCCAGCATTGGGTGCCACGCCCCTGCTGGGGTTCCCTTAGAAAGGAAGAAATGGCTCCTGGCTAGCGCAGATATGCAACTCGCGCTGTTCCAGCCTCAAGCCACACACAGTATCCATGAGGAGCGGAGCTGCAGGACCTTCGGCAAACTGATAGGCGTAGAGCAAAGCGGCTTGTGGTAGGCCGTGCAAACAAGGCAAATCAGGCTAACCTGCGCGAAAGCATCGCGAGAGTGGCTTGTGCCAGTAAGAGCACAGACCCTCTCACTTAGTCAGCGTGGTGGGAAGTCTTTCCAACTTCCTTCATGGCCTTTGTTGAGATCCACGACGCTTGGGAAGAAAAATTTAGAACTTGAAAATTATTTTACTAAAGACTTCTGTATGGAATACGCAGCATTTGGCAGATGTTCGCTCTAGATCGCCCTGACAGCCTCCGGACGCATTTTGCGGAGACATGGCCGTTAGCGCTCAGCCCACCCATTTGTTTATAAACAAGAGCGTCAAAGGACAAGAAATGAACGCGTCCGATAACGTAAAAAAGACGGAAAATGCAAACAATCGGTTTCCACAGTTGATGCCTTGACCCCACCATTTTTAACTGAGGCGCGATTTATAAAGCAGCATGTGCCAGGATGGTTCTCCAACATTAGTCTTACACATGAGTGTAAGCTTGAAGGACCTCAGATTCAGCAGATCAGGGTAAATCGATGTGAGGAAAGACAAGTTACAAAGTAACTGGTTCCTGCGTCAAGGAGATGGTAAGCTCGAGTCAGTGCGTAGTGGGCATCGGTGGCGCACACATTTTAGAGGCGTTGGGACAACAGGCCAGCTTTTCTCGAAAGGAAGAAGAAGGCAGCGATGGCCTCCTTATACCGAGATTTTATGCGTAACAGTAATGAATGTTGGGACGGATAACATAATAACGGGCAGAGCATCGCGGTATAACGTATAGAGTCCAAATGGTGTAACATGGAGTGTCAGTGACAAGGTGAGACTTGAAATGCCATCCAGTTGGCCCACAAGGAGGCCAGCCTGATCCAAGTTTCAGCCCCTCTCTGCTCCGAAGAACCCTCTGGAAAATAGGTGGAGCAGGAAGGTATGGTGATCAGGGCTGGGCCTTTCAAGGGTGGAGAGAATCAACTTTTGACAGAAACAAGTACAGTACACAAATCCTTGGATTTGCAGGCCACAGGCTGAGAGAGGCCGTGTATTTTATGCGAAGAAACCTGATAGGAGAATCTCAACGCAACCAGCACCATTATAATGCATGTAAGGTCTCACAACACAACTCTGCGGCTTTATAGGCCAAGGGAGAACCACAGAGCTGATGCTCTTGCAAGCCCCTGTGCAGGATGCGCCAAGCTGGCCCAGAGACGTGAGTCCGCCAAGGTAGGATCAAGGCCATAGGATACGTAAAACTGGCCAACCCTGGAAACCATCGTTCACAAACTAAAGCCTTGGTGTCGGGAGCCAATTCCAACTCACGCGGGGGCGAAGAGGCCGAGGCAGAAGCTAAACCAATATATACATGGAAACTGAATTAATTGACACGATTTAAACTGTTAAAAAAAAAGAACCACAACTATGCCCAAACAACTCCCCCAATGTCTTGTCATATTACACCAAAAAGAAGAGATGAAAAGTGGCACGGCGTAAGGTGGGGCTTAAAACAACGGAAAGTTCATCCGGATTTCAACTTGTCTCGTCTGGCAGCCGGGTGCTGCTTGGCGAAGGGTGGGATCCTTGGGACAGGGGTCAAGAGCCTTGCCTCGTAGTGCTTAAGAGGCAAAGACTTTGGAGAGCTCTGGCGCCCCAGATCTGCACTAATGTTCGATTTCTTCCAAAATGTCCTCGAACCATATCCTCTTTGTGAACTTACGGTCGTAGCGCCGTGATTTGTTATTTACATTCACCAAGCTAGAACGTTTAGTTGGCACCTATCTCACTGCTATTACTGTGTTGCCCACTCCAAAATCTGACCATTGGATTATAATGTCTCTTTTAACTACCATGGTCTTGCTCAGACGAAGTAAAAGCTATTTATGGAAACCAATATCGAGAGCAACTAAGCGAGAGTCACACGACGAAAGCTTCGGATGCTCGAAAACAGCGTAAAATCCATCTAGTAAATCACAATCTCTTTTCTGCCTACCACCAAGACCCCATCCAATCCAGATCAGACGCCCAGTGCCGATAAACACATTCCCCAGCCGAGATCTCTACACTCTATTGGGGTTTCTTTTTCCTTTTCACCTTTTATTTAAAGAGACTGTGGACCAACTTCCCTTATTATGCTGTGCCAGATACTCGGTGACACCCTGTCTCAAAACGGACTTCGAGGGAGGTCCCTCGCCCTACGCAATGCCGCTAACTGGACTTTCTGACAATCGCTTAAATATAAACACCATACCCACAGCCCGCACTGAACTCCTCACCAGCGTCCACGAGTGTTTTAACGCGAGCGCAACGAGACACAAGTCACAAAAGGTCTGGATCGTTGATATGCGTCCAGGCGGACCCGACTCAGTGCGGCTCTTTGTGTCTCATATGTCTCTTCACGTGCTAAGAGGAGATTGGAGGTTCAGCCCATTTCAGAAGCTAGAGCAGTAAATTGTGCCTGTCAAATTGACTTTGGTGAATAAAGGGCGTTACCCGCAACACTGTAGTTAACGACCCAATTCCCCGAGTTGCTCCGTCTCCGGCTAGCTACCTCTCCCCCCACGGCGAACAGACCTTACGTCCGAGGGCCGTAATGTTTAGCTCATGACTCCGTGGAGTATTTTTCCCCAATAAAGTTTTTCAATACATCCGAAAACACAATCTGGATCTCTAGTCTCAAAATGAGATGCGCCTTTCTGGAACGTGACACCATGTTTGGATCTAGTCATTCTTTATGATCCACCATTTGGATAATTGCTGTTTGTTCTCGGCGCCCTTCAATACAAGCTCGAACTGTCCGAAAACCCCACGGGTTCTCTGATCAAGAACGAGGGGGATGCCTACCATGCCGGTCCCCACAAAATAAAAATCACCCCCCGAGGAGTCGAAAGCAGGGCCAACTTAAAAGAAGTGGGGGAGGTTGGGAGCAATCAATGACAGAACGGCTCTACAACACGCCTGTTGGCCTCGGTAGCTCTGGTTCTATGTTTTGACCTTGTGACCCTGGGAAGGGGAACGCTTGCGTGTCCCTCCCTCATCCTGCCGCTTGATTCCATCGAAATGGGCCCGGCCCTACCGTCCACGGGCCCAAAGAACATCGGGCCCAGTAAGCAGGGTGACCGGTGGCAAGTCTGGTCGGAGAGGAGGAAGGTGGAACCCTCCGATTTTGAATTTTCCATTCCTGATATCAGTTGAGACCGAACCACTTCCCACTTCCGATGTTAATTCTAACATTTTTCTTTTGCACTTTAGTTACGCAGGATGACCCCCAGCRAGATGCTMCTCACCATGGTCCTGATCCTCTGTGTCAGCCTGTCACCTTGTGGCACATAGATCRCMCCCCAGCCAGCCAAGAACGTGTGGAGAATCCTCRCGAATGCTATGGGACAAGACCATATTTGTCTCAATGGTAACTCTGCCGACAGGCCCTTGACTGCGTGTCTYGTGGGGATCCCTYTTTTGCCAGAGAAGCTGCCAGAGCCCCTAGGGTCGGCCTTCATACCGCTTCTTCCACCTCACGGTAATCCTACATACRGCCACTACCCTAGGAGTGCTTGGGCAGCGGGGATCGGGAGCTTGCCACACCTCAGCTCCGACCCCCAAGAATTCGAACTACTCGGTTCCCACAACGCCTCCCTGTGCTTTCAGTTTTCCCCTCCCTGGCAGACCAACCCTGCCAATGGCTCGTTTACGGTCTTCTAACAACATAGACCAGAGTACCAGGCCAAGCAGTGGTGTGGTTCTGTCATTTTGATTGCCTCCCCCACTTCTTTAGTTGGCCCTGCTTTYGAACTCCCTCGGGGGGTGTTTTTTATTTGTGGGGACCGGGCATGGGTAGGCATCCCCCCTCGTTTTGTCAGAGGACCCTGSGCTTTCGGACAGTTGAGCTTGTTTAGCCCCAACAAACAGCAAATTATCAATTGGATCATAAAGAATGATAGTACCAAATTGGCACGTTCCGAAAGGGATCTCTTGAGACAGAGATCCAGATTGTGTTTCGGATGTTGAACATTGGGGGAAACTCCACATCATGGCTACTACCGTGCTGTTTCCTTGGGCAGGAGTAGCCAAGGCACTCGGGGAATTGGGCGAACTCAAGTGTTGGGTAGTTAAACAAGCCAATTTGACATCAACTGCTCTAGCAGACCTCCTCTCAGACGAGGAGACAATGAGACACGCAACGCTGAGCCCATGCCCTCCTTTTGAGCCCACCTTTTGGGCGAGTCTCGCCCCAACTTGTGTTACGCCCTCTCCTGACATCAGCCCGCCCATCCTCTTCCTCTTCCCACGCCCCACCCTTCCGGTTCCACGGTCCTCCATGTTTTCCCCAGGCCCGGTGAGCCAGGCCGAAGCACGCTCTTCCGGGCCGGCCAATTTGAACAAAGGGAGGTAGGGGTGGGAAACAGGAACGGTGCATCCCAGTCATCACGACTGCACGGTTCTTACCTATCCACCAGCGATGGCAGGGTTGTCACCCAGTGCAATCCCCCACCAACAATAAAAGAACTTGTTAAAGCCCAGAAGGATACGGCCCGAAAGCGAGTCATACTTCCGAGTTGCTTAGGGCCACAGTTGCAGAGATGTATGCACCCCTGCAATCTGCGGTCCTCTTTCTCATGCCTTTGAACCCCACCGAATTTTCGCTTGGGAAGGCATGGCAGAAGCGGCTGTGGATCTGCTCCCTGCCATCTGGGTGGACTCTGTCTTAGCAAGACTGACGGTGGGGGAGAAAAACTATTTCGCGTAGCCATCTAGTGGAATGGTAGGTGGGCGAATTGCACGTGCGCAGCTGAAATTCCTGCGAATTTGAAACAAAGCGCCAAAGCTGCAGAGGCAGCATTTTACTCCATGCCCCTGTAGCTATTTTCTCCCAGCCTTTTCAGATATTCGGCAGGTTGACAGAGAACCGTATTGCTGTTTTTGTTGAGAGATCAGACGCGCAGCTGAGCACAAGTACAGAACACAGCGCCGCATGCTCCTTTGGTAAGGAGATGCCACGCGCACGCAAACTACAGCATGTAAGACAATCATCATGAGTTTGCGCTCCACCAAGCCGACCCTGCAGGACATGCTGGAGCATGTTGAAACTAAGGGTCCCGCTGTTCTATCAGCGAGCCTCCAGCAGTGTCCCAAGCCGACACCCGCAGGTCGCAGTCATTCATTTCACCACCAATGCGCCAGAAGCACAGACGCCGCTGCGACCACTCCAGGAAGCGGCAAGAAGAGGACCATGCCATGCCACCTGTGTGGCAGAGGGACTGAGCCTGATGCCCACTGCGCAAGATTTTATGATTTTAAAAAGCAGAGGGGGCAGCAGGGGGCTCGAGGAGAGCCGCAAAAAAATGCATAAAGGAGCGCAGTCCCCCTGCGCAAGATAAAATAATGGCGACAACACCTAATGCAGACAGGAGGAAAAATTAAGGAGAAACTGCCACGCCAGTCAGGCCTCTCCACCACCGCCGAAATCCTTTCCATTTCACCATTTTCGAGTCTCAGGATCTCGGACAAACTTTCACCGACGTTGACAAACATTTCTTCCCTTTCCTAGGGAACGATTCTAACAACTTTCTCTTTCTTTCCCCTTTCGCAATTGCATGTTACACTCACCCTACACCTGCCGGCGATTTTTCATTTCATCGGGTTATCTGCCCATCCCCGACGCCCAGTAGTTGGACAGATTCGACAACAGGTACCTCTCATTGGGGACATGAAACATACACACGACATCTACACATTTGGCCAGCACTGTCTCAGCCTCGACAAGGACACTTCACATAATGTTATTCTACAAACCCTTAATCTTCCCAAGAGCCAAAATCATGCCCAACTCCCGTCACTGATCAACCACGTAAAGCTAGTGAGTGTGACCCATGACCAGAAAGAGCGGTCGGGGCTCCAAGTTTCAGGTTAGACTGGAAGCACGGGCAAACAAAAAGTCCATCAGCCTCTTGGTGGAGCTCTATCACGCCCGACCAAACCGAGACTATCCTGATGTCATGGGCAAGAGGGGAGGATATAATTTATGTCCAAGCCTTCTTGACACCGGAGCAGACGTGATGATCATTTCCCACCCGGGAATGGCCGTCACATGGGATTTGCAAAGCGCACCTGGACAACGTACAAGGTGTAGGAGATGTGCATTGAGCTAAACAATCAAAAAGCATCGTACAAATCATGGGCCCAATAGGCAGTTGGCACAAGTCACCCATTCGTTTTTCTTAGACTACACGGAACCCCTGTGGAAGAACACACTTTCACAGTGGGGCGCCAAATTGACTTTCCGGCTCCCCAGGTTTTTCACAGTAGCGGCCACTGAGAGCTCCGCACCTGGAAAAACTGAATTGGCTCTCAGATAAACCATGTACAGCGTGCAGCAGTGGGCCGCTCAACAAGCAGAAAATTGAAGGGCTCAAACTGTGGTTAGAGTGAAAACTCCTGAAGGAGCTTACAACTTGATGCGAGATCTCTTGTATGAATTCTCGCAGTGATTGTCATCAAGAATCCGCAAAAGAACGGCTCCAGAAACATAGGATGCTCAAATTCCACCTATATAAAATACAAAATTAACGAAAGACTTGAGTACTCTTCATAATACAGAATTGCCGTCCCTACGATGCTAACTCAGACTGTAAGATTAATGAACGTGATCAGATTGCAGTATAGATGCTTTTTTCTCCACACTACATCCTGACATGCCCACCTTTTGCTTCTGTATCTTGTGCCCACCTTGAAGTGGAAAACCCTCGTGGAAAGTACCACTTGCGAACAGTTTTGCCCACAAGGCGCAAGAAGTACAGTCCAGGTTATCTGCCAGTGCTACGCTTGCTTTCCGCTCGCTTGCTCCGTGTGCACCAATCGAAATCTTGACACACTCATCATACACCGATTATATAGATGATGTGCTGGTCTGTCCCCAGTACGACGTTACTGACCACGTCCTCTTGGTGTGTAACAGATCGTTTAGTTCCCAGGGTTTGAACACCAACGGCAACAAGATTCAACGGAGGCCACCTTGAAGCACCCTGGGGCTGGAGAATCAACAAACGGACCATTATTCCGCATAAATGGGCCATCAAACCTGATGTAAAAGCCTGGCAGATGTCCACAGCTGTGTCGGTTCTTTGAATAATTTTTTTTGGTTGAGGGCCTTGGCTAGCTATTTACCACCAAAGGACCTACCCCCCTTTTCCAAATTATTGAAGGTGGAGAACTTATTCTCCAAAGGAGCTCAACCCCCGAGGCTAAACTACGCTGAAAAGATCAAATTCTCCGACATCCTAGGACAGCACATCGTCAGATCAGATCCATTCCGCTTTATCGATTACTCGAAAAGCTCCCACACTTTACACGGGTTGATTTTCCTAGTGGGAATAAGCTCCCCAAAGCCCTCAGGCCCATTTCAGAGGGCAAAGGGAGAAAGGACCGCTCGAGTAAACCCTCTCTTAATACATAAGTGGGGTGTTCCGCAGCCACCCATCGGTGTCCAAAGAGGAGACACAGCCACAAGAGCTGATACGAACTATCCCAAAGCAAGCGATCACGGATCAGGGAGTTTGGTTTGTGTTATACCTTTGCACGTCATTCGACATTCCAATTGAATCCAATCTGGCAAATTTAGAATGAATTTTTAGTAATCTTATGAGAACGAGCATTTTGCCAATTTCGCTCTAGTAGCTACACCGGACGCATTGAAGTGCGCTCAGCCCACCATTGTAACAAGAGCGCCAATCAAATTATCTCTAAAAAGTATGCGAAAGGTCGTTGTCCACTTGATGCCTTGACCATTTTCTGACGGTCCATCGTAGGATCCCACAAGTCCATATGACTTGAAGACCCTCAGATCAGCTGGGAGTCAGGAATTGAGGAAAGTTGAGGGTGCCTCTCAAATGCTGACCCGATGCATCGTCAGGGCATTTGAGAAATTCAAGACATGCCTCTTCAATTTGGTAACTGATTCGGCCTATGTGCAGTTGGGTCTAGACTGGAAAATCCATCTCCAGAAGTTTCTTAATTTGGCCCTTTTTAACTTGCTCTCCGCCTTGTTCAAGCTGATCTGTCCCACGAGAGCAAACCTATATGTAATGCATGTAAGGTCTCACTTACCAATCTCACAGCTTATTAGCCAAGACCACAGAGCTATGCTCTTGCAGCCCCTGTGCAGATGCCGCCACTCCCAACGTGGTTCCGCCAGCTAAGATCAGCCAGGCATCTCCACCACCAGAACGCCCCAGGCCTTGTTCGCCAATTTCCAAACTCACGCCGCGAACAGGCCAAGCGATTTGCGACATGTCCCCCAATTCAACGGACCAGTCTGCCCTCTCTTCCTGCTGGGGTCCAACCCTCGTGCTAACATCTTGATTCTATGCAGTCTTGACGTGACTCACTTCCCTGAATTTGGCCGTTTAAATACACCATGCTGTCTGTCGGACACGTTTTCACGCTGCCATTTATGCATTCGGCCACACAGGCGAGAAATCTTCGGGATGCTCAGAAACATCTCATCCAGCTTTCGTCGTGTTGGCATCCCCAGGCTCTCAAACTGACATTCCCAGGCTACTTGTCAAGGACCTGAGGGAAGTTCCTGCAGCAATGGGGAGTTGAGCACACCACTGGCGACCCCCATCCCCACAGGCCCAACCTGATTTGTAAGCGGACCAACCAGAGGCCTGAAGAAGATTCTCAGCATCAGAAAGGCGATGAAGTGTGGAAAATCCGCATCCCGACATCAGGGCACTTTTCACTATTAATTTCTAAAACTTTCGTTTGTATAACTTGAACCCCCCCATCATCCGTCATTTCAATTTTAGTGAAACCTCGTTTGCGTGATAAAGACCCCATGTCACTCGAGATTTCTGAGACGTGGAAGTAGAAGGGCTTTTGAGCTTGGTGACTGGGAAGGGATACGCTTTGCTTGTCCACTCCTCAGGCTCCGCTGGATCCATCGAAATGGTCGCCCTACCTTCACGGGCCCAAAGACATCGGGCCAGTAAGCAGGGGGGTGACCGTGGCAAGCTGGTGGCGGAGAGAAGCCCTCACAGTGCCGGTTTTCCCTTGCTCGCCCCAGGGTCTGTGAGTCTCTCCCCCCGCCTCTTTTGCCAGGTGGTTTCCTCTCTCTCCCCGATCTCTGTCCCGAGCTCTCCCCTCTCTCTCTCCCTCACCCACCTGCCTTTTCCTCGGCCACCCTTTTTTCCAGTAGCGGGTAGTGGGGGTGGCGGTTCCCCTCTCTTCTCCTCCTTCCTGGGTGTCTGCAGCGCTCTTGGCGGGTGCTGGGGTCGAGCAGTTTGTTTTTCTGTTGTCATTTTCGGTGCTGTGCGGGTTGTTTTTGGATGGCCTTTTAAGATCCAGAGATGGGTGCGAATCTCTCAGCCGTCCAGAAAGAGGCTTTGTATAAAGTTATTGGGTTGTTAGCAAGTTCAGAAGTTTTGTTTAATAAGAAAGAATTAAAGGTTTTAATTAAGTGGGTTTTTCTGAATTTCCCCGGCGCCTCCCCTCAGGACTTTCAGACCCTCCGCTTTTGGAAGGAGGTCCAAAATAAAATAGAAAACTCGAAAAGGACAGGGGAGATGTCGAAGAACTTATATTGGGTTTCCCAAATTAAAGTGGCATTGGAGAAGAAAAATGTAAAGGGAAAYCAGAAGAACCCACCTGYCGATGTTTGTTCCCCCAGTTCCTCCTCATCCCTTGTCCCTAAGCCCTTGTCCCGTCCCGCCATCCCTAAAAGATCTGCTTCTCTGAGAGAGGCAGCCCCCACTATCACCGGCAGGGTGCCCATCTCTCCCCGGCCCCTCTCAGAGGAGCAAACCCCCTACCCATAGCTGTCCAAGGGCCCGGACAGCTGCGGGCTCTTCCCTAACTCCCTGTCCCCAGTCCCCTTCTTCCCCAGTTTCGGCTCCCCCAGTTTGCCCCCAAGTTAGTCCCCTATGTGCTCCCTCACAAAATGGCGCCCCTCAATATCAAAATGGTGGTGAGCACATGGCCCCTTGGCGCCAAAACCCTTCTCTCTCCCAAAATCCTTTTCATTCTTCCCCCAATCCCTTCCGTTCTGCCCCTCCTCCTCCTTTCGCTCCTTCCTGTTCTCCGGCTCCTCCCCCAGGCCAGCCCATCGGCCCTGCCCCTCCTTATTCATGAGGCCACATTTTGGGCAGAGTCTGCCACTTGTCAGTTACCGCCTCCTCCTGACATCACCCGCCCATCTCTTCCTCTTCCCACGCCCCCTTCGGTTCCACGGTCCCTCCATGTTTTCCCAGGCCCAGGATGAGCCACAGGCCGAAGCAGCTTTCAAGTGCGGCCAATTTTGAACAAAAGGGAGGTATGGGAGGTGGGGAAACAGGAACGGGGTGCAGCCCAAGGTACATGCAACGACCTGCACGGTTTCTTACCTAATCCACCACGGATCGGCAGGGTTTTCAACCCAGTGCGCAATCGCGATCCCACCCTAACAATAAAAGAACTTTTAAGGCCCAGGAAGGAAGTTCGGCCAGGAAGCGAGTAACTTCCGGTATTGAAAGCTATAAAAAAAATAAAGGCCACAGTTTGCAGAGATGTAGTCACCCCTGCAGATCTGCGTCCTTTTTCTCAATGCCTTTGACCCCACCGAATATTTCGCTGCTCGGGAGAGGCAGGGAGAACGAGCTGTGGGATCTGATCCCTGCCATTGGGGTGGACTCTGTCTTAGAACTGACGGCTGGGGGAGAAACTATTATGCGTAGCATCTAAGTCGGAATGGTAGGTGGGCCGAATTGCACTGGCGGCAGGCTGAAAGTTCGCTGCGAAGTATTTGAAACAAAGGCCAAAGTGCAGAGGCAGCATTTTACTCCATGCGCCCTGTAGCTATTCTCCCAGCCTTGTTCAATATTCAGGCCACAGGGTTGACAAGAGCAACCGTATTGCTTGATTGTTGAGAGATCAGACAGCGACAGCTTGAAGCAAAGTAGCAGAACAAGCGCCGCATGCTCCTTTTGGTAGAGGAGATGGCACGCGGATCGCAAACTCACAGCATGTCAAGACAATCAATCATGAGTTATGACGCTCACCAACGCGACCCCTGCAGACATGCTTGGAACGGCATGTGAAAACTAATGGTCCCGCTGTTCTATCAGCGAGCTCAGAGGTCCCAAGGCCGACCCCCGCAGCGTCGACGTCTTCATATTCAACCAATGCGCAGGCCAGACGCGCTGCGACCACTCCAGAGCAGGCAGAGGAGGACCTGCCATGCCACCATGTGTGGGCAGATCGGACTGGATGAACTGATGCCCACTGCGCAAGATTTTAATAGATTTTAAAAGCAGAGGTGGGCAGCAGGGCTCGGTGAGTACCCAGGAAGGCGCAAACAAAATGCCATAAAGCGGCAAGGTCCCCCTCGGCAAATAAAATGCCAACACGTAATGCAGGCGAGGATAGGAAAATTAAGAGAACTGCCATCGCGCAGTCAGTGCCTCTCCACCACGGCGCCAATCAGTTCTCACTGTTCACAAATTTTCGGTCTCAGGATTCCGGACAAATTTCACGCGAGACAATTTACACTTAATTTCCCTTTCATAAGGGACGATATCTAAACAACTTCTCTCTTTCTTGTCCCCTTTACACGAATTTACAGTGTACACTCTTACCCTTTACACAGCCTGCGCGATTTTCATGTTCATCGGTCTATCTGCCACGTCGACGCCCCAGCGTAGTATGGGACAGATTCACGACCAACAGGTACTCGCTGCATTGGGGACATGAAATCCAACACTTACACGATTATGCACACTTAGTCACAGCCCTATTGTCCCTAGCTTTCTCGTAGACAAGGATCCACATTCCACATATGTTGTTCCCTTCAGACTGCGCAAGAGCAAAATGCATTGCCCAAGCGGGCGTCGCCCTAGTCGCACCTGCATCAACCACGTAAAGTCAGGTGAAGTCGGACCGAATGACAGAAGAAAGCTGTCGGAGGCTCCCAAGTTTCAGGTAGACACCTGGGAGCAGCGGGCAAACAAAAGGGTCCGATGTATCAGCCTCTTAGGCTGTGAACTCTAATCAGGGACCCACCAAACAGATAATTCCTGTTCATGGCGCAGAGGAGAGAGAATTCATATGTACCAGCCTATCTTGACACCGGAGCAGACGTGCATGAATCATTTTCCCAGACCCGGGACAATGGCCGTCTCATAGTGATTTGCAAAGCCGCCCTTGGCGGAAACGTAAAGGTGTTAGGAGATTGCAATTTGACTAAACAATCAACAAGCATCGTAACAATGATGGGCACAATGGGCCTTGCGCAACAAGTCTACACCCTTCGTTTTGACTTACACGAACCCCTGTGGGGAAGAGGACTACAACTTTTTACGAGCTGGGGCCCAAAATTGACTTTCCGGCTCCCAGTTTATTCCTCGCAAGTAGCGGCCACTGAGGAGCTTCCGCGACCTGGAAAACTGAATGAGCTCTCAGAATAACATAAGCAGCTGAGCAGTGGCCCGAAAATCTGTCCGACCGTACAACAACGCCAACCCAATTGAAAGTGTTTGACACTAGCCTCCAACTGAAGCTCGATAGGAGGAGAACTCTCAGCACGATGACGCAGGGTCATCTCCTCCAAAATCGATGCCTAATCAATTGTCATCTCCGCTGAAATAACTTCTCAGAAAGTAGTATTTAGTCATACATCGAAACCACGAACAAAGTGACAAATGCGATGGTCCTCCACGACCTAGAAAAAAATTACAAAAACTTATCAGAAAGAACTTTGTGTCTCTATACAACAGGAGGGATGCCGTCCCCTCGATGCTCCATAAGAAATGCTCAATCTGGCAATCTCTTTAGGGG
>NDFG01004468.1:175575-260819 GCA_002167245.1 Sporophila hypoxantha | reverse complement strand
TTGCTTTGGAGATCAATATTTCCCAACACCCGCAAAATGCCATGGATAAATTTCCTCTTCCGTTTCCTGTAGGCTTTTTTTGACTAGGCTTTTGGGGAGCCTGTCCTTGCAGGTGCCTGGAAACTTCCCTTCCTCTCCTCAGACTGCAAGTTAGAAACACATTTTCATCTGTATCCTAAAGAAACCCTTGTCCCTTCCACATCCAGCTTGATTTGATCCCTTTGGCACAAATCTGAATTCACTCCTGTCCTTGGGTGCTGTGAATGCAGCCCACAGAAAAGGAAGGCATTTCTATTTTTAGATGAAAGCAAAGCAAACCAAAACAAAACCAAAAAAGACCCCAGGACCACTTTGTTCATGGCTTCCCATCTTTCTGCTTTGCTTTTTCTGCTCTAACAGAAGCTGAGGAGTTCCAGACATGAACTACTGGAGGCTGGGATTTGGGAGAAGCAGCTTTAGAGAATTTTGTTCTAAAGAATTTTCTCTCGCCAGTGTATCCTTTTAATTCAAGCAAAGTGATTAAGTATGGACACACCGTGTCAAGGAAATTTGCTCCATATAACGCTCTCAATGCAGCAAAACAGATAAAAGGAAGCAAATCAATAATGATTCCAAGTATAAATACAGGAAATATAAGGTTTAAAGGCAAATACTTGATATCAGAAATTTTAGGAACCCCCATGCCAAGCAGAACCAAATTTCCCAGAGAAAAATGAGAGAAGAGGGGAGAAATGAACCTGGGAAGAGTTTGCTGGCCCAAAAGAAAGGCAACAATTCCCAGCCACAGCACTGAGTGCCCAGGGCTTGAATGTGCTGTGGCTGGGGATGAAGAATTCTGTGAGTAAAGAGACTTGGTGAACTCAAACCAAGAGAAATCTAAAAGAAATTCCATTAAAAAGTAGCACAGATGACACACAGCACTCAAGCCTTAGGATGGGACACCACAATTCCTGTTTTATCAGCCACAGTGGTGCCTTGAAGGACCTCCACTAGACCAGGTTACTCAAAAACTCATCCAAACTTTGGCATCTTTATTGCATAAAAAATGAAATGCAAATGGAGTGGTAATAGACTTTCCCAGTCATTGAGGAKATATCAAAAGACAGAAATGAAACTRCTCAGTCAATTCCTGACTGCATTCACACAAAAATTAGTGTTAGCCACAGTCTCTCAAACTTGCCTATCTGAAATGTCAAATCTCAATTTCACCATTTAAATTAAAACTCAATTAGTGCAATTGTTAACCACAAACAAGTGTAACATGATTAAGCATATGTGAGATGTTTGCTGATTAGGATCTGCAATAATGCATCTCCTTCATTAAATTGAAGTCTACTTTTGCTCATTTTCAAAGATTCAAAATGTTTTTTATCTCCTCTTTATGAGGAAAACAAAAGAAGGAAAACACACTGTGCCAAATGCAACTTCTCCCTCACTGAAGCAATTTTCTGATAGAAACCTGGAGTTTCTCTCCTTGGTTTCAGGCATCTAAAATGAAATGAAACCCACTTTTAATACTTAATGACTGTGCTATTTTAGCACTCATTGTCATTCTCCTATTTTAACAACATGTGTGGGAGAAAGTTTCAAACACTGAGATTGTTTAACAAGAAAAATTAAGGTTTATGTTCTTCTCCAATTAATGACAGTATTATTTCTCTTCCATCCTAGTTTTCCCACAGTTCCCCTGATATAATGATGTGTTTAGGATATTCTAGTAAAGCATTTGCTCTAAAATATTTTTCCTCCAGGAGTTGCTTTGCAAGCAAAGGCAGACCTGGGTATGGGGCTGGCAAGAAGAGGAGGAATGCAGGGTATCAATCCTACAGCACAGCTGGAACTGAAAGCATTTAAAAGAAAAACAAATCTTACATGGAAATTGAAAATTATACTACAGCTCAATTACATTTTTTACCCATCTCTGCACTGGATTATGGAAGCTACCAGAAGTAATCCAACCTTTCCCTGCTGGGATGACATCAAGTAACCAAAACCTTGGAAGCAGATCCAAGCAACCACCTTTAAAAAGAATCCAGAAGTGATCTCTTCTGGCTCCCACTAGGGTGAACAAGGTCTTTTTACCTCCTATGGCTTTTCCTTCTATACAATTTTCATTTCAGCCTTAAATCCACATATTTTGTCCTGCTTAGCTCCAACCTGGAGTGGGCAGAGCCCTCCCAGAGGGTGGCAGTGCCCAGGGGTACAACCACCTCACTGGAAGGAGTGGACCCAAAAGGATCTTGCTAGTTTCTTCCCAAAAGCTTGGAGTCTAATTCCTGTAGCCTTGAGATCTACAGCCCTCACCAGGTTCCTTCAATCAGTCCCACAAAGGGGTCTGATCCCACAAAGGGGTGCTCCAAACCTGGCTGTTCCTTGAAGAGTTTTGGAATTGTTTTTGAAGGTTTCCGTGGAAAACTCATTGGATTCTCCAATTAGTGCTCTGCTCCTTGGGTCCTGCTGGTCTGAAAAGCCAATCACCTGTCCCCAGAGCATCCTGGCTTTGGATTCAGTACTCTGGGTGCTGCTGAGAGCTCTGCAGACAATAGCAGTGATCAGGTGGTGAGAAGCTGTTCCCTGTTAAGCTGTTCCTGGCATCTGGAGCAACAGCTGCCTCTCCGTGTTTGCACAGCAGTTTGCATTTGGAGATTTCACTTATTTACCACTTTTTGCAGCACACCAGCTTATTCACGGAATTCTAAACACTTCCAACATGGCTCCAATTGCCTCTTATCATGCTAAAGCCTGCCTTATTTCCTCCACACCACACAGTTGCTGTGGATCTTTCTCCTGGCATGGGACAAAGCCCCAGTTGTGTTTTCCCCTCCAAGCACCCACTCCAGGGCTTCTCCTCTGGAGGAGCTGTGCCTGCCCTCTCCACCTGAATTTAGAATATGATTCAACTCTCCACTGCACAACACCCAGAGAGTTTGGCCAAGCTGAAATGAGGGCCACAAAACAAGGTGGCAGTACCACTGGAGGACTCTTTGCTTTGCTGCTTTTCTCCTCCCACCAAGGCCACCCTTCTTCAAAACTCAGAGCAAGACACACTCAGCAGGGCTAAAGCTGCCAAAATCTCTCTTCTTTTCCTTTTTGTGGCTCAAGCTATTAGTAAAGGAAGATACATAAAGACGAGGCTGAGGTAAAGGTTGATGAGGAAAGAAGCAGAGATGGTGTCAGAGACCCCAGTAAAGTTCTGGCTGAGCCACCACCCCACAAGAAATAACCTAACAGAATCCAAAATCACAAAAAACTCCTGTTTTCTGCTAGTTTTATCCTCCTCAAGAATGCAACATCAACCTAAGGATCACCAGCTTCTCAAAGGACTAAAAATCATCAGGTGAGAGAAACTCCACGTACCCATGTCACCTCCACCCATCCAAGCAGTCACTTCCCAAAATGTTCACTTCCAGAACTGAACAAAATGCAKACYATTCTGTTCTGCTCTTGGCAGTGAGGATTGAGGCACCCACCCCTTCTGCAGCTTTTAGAGCCTCCAGGAATGACATTTTCTTTGAATGCTGTTTTTTAAAAAAAATTCCTATTATGTGAAATCTCAATCTTACCAACTCCTACTATAAATTAGAGGATATAAATGCAATGGCTTGTGAAATATTAACATGAAAGATGTATTTTATCAAGAGCTGACTGGTTTGCTGATAAACTGGCTCCTGTAGTATTTGTATTATTCCCAAATAATGGAACCTCCCTGTGGTCTCTCAGCCCTGCTGACAGTGAGAACCCCTTCTAAAAGCAGACAATTAAAATAATTGAATCTTCATTTTGCCTACTCTGATTTTGTCAGAGACTCACACAAATGTATCAAAGCACCTGGATTTCCCTTGTGAGGTTGGTGGATAGAATACTACCTTGAGAGCAAGCTGTGACTCTGAAATGCCCTGATTTTTCAAATAAAAGGAAGAAATTCAATGAATTGAACTTTCTTTAGTATTAACCAGGGTTCTAGGCTGGATGTTCCTACATAGTGATAATGAAAGAGGCCATGAGACATCAACAAACTCCCGAGGTCATCAGGGTGAGAATTTTTACTTCAATACTCCCCAGGTCTAATTTTTAAAATGTATTCAACAGAATTAATTTTAAGCAATGCTGTCTCAATAATAGAGTGGCCATAAACAAATTGAGCTAAGTTAAAATAATAATCACCTAATTCTAAAACTGCAGTCACTTCTGTTTGAAGCATGACTGGAATTACACAGATTCTTTTTTTTTTTTTTTTACAGTGACTCAGCTTCACCATCTCAAATTTCCACGATGACCTGCTGAACTTTCAAATATGGGATGCAGGGAGTGTGCTCTTAATGCCAGCTGCTCGTGGGGTCGATGCTGGGATCTGTTGCATCAGCACAGTTTGGCCACTTGAACAGAATAATGTGCAGGTGTTTTTTTTCAGGCAGGGTCAATTTAACACCTGGTTTCAGCCCTGCTTTCAAATCATCAATATTGAGTGGATGGAAAGCTGCCAGTGCACAAAGTCCCACTTGGGTTTGTTTGGGGGAACATATTTTGTGGCTGATTTATCCTTAACAAAAATATAGATATAAACAACTAAAGGAAAGCTGGACTGGCTATCCAGGGGATTCAACTCTGTGGCAGGGCTTGGGATGGGATGGGCTSTAAGGTCCCTTCCAACCCYAAACATTCTGGGGTTCTGTGCTCACAAATGCACTTCAGGCTGCCTCTCCTGTGTCCATTCACCTCAAAGAGCTTCAAATGGATGCACCCAGCTGCAGGAGCACCAGGCACAAATCAGTCCTCAGGACTCTTTAAAAGCCTATCTCCATTTTGAAACCAAGCAAATCTGAAGTTGGAATAGCTGGAATTAGTTGGAATAGCTGGAATAAGTTGGAATAACTGGAATAAATTGGAATAACTGGAATAAATTGGAATAAGGCTCACCTTGGGGAAATACAGGTGTTGTGCAGCTGGAATGCAGCTGATTTCTGATGCCATGAGAAAGATTAAGGCCAGGAAAGGAGTTTTTCTAGAGCAGATTATCAGTATACAACTAAACACAGCCTCTACCAAAGCTGCTAAAGCCTGACACTAAACCAAGCCAAAGAAAAATTGCCTGGAAAGGAACAAATGGTGCAAGCAGCCCTTRTCCTCCTCTGTTAGTTTTCCAGGGAAGCCTGTTCAGAGAATGAAGTGCCAGCACTCTCCTGCAGTCACTGCTGCACTGAAGGGACTGAATACAGCATCTCCACATCCTGAAAACAGGAGGAATTGCTGGTTCTTCAGAGTTTGTGCTCCATGGTTCGTTTCATTCTCAACAGAGAGTCCCCAAATTGCACCATTCCTGTTTTCAAGGAGATCATTAAATACTCTCAAGACAACTGTGATTAAATTTAGGAATAGCATAAAATATCTTAAGTGTTTGTGCTTACAAATGTTTTTTTTCCTTAACAAAAAGGACAAATATGAGTTCATTGAGGTATATTCAATTCAGGTACACTCAAAGGCTGCAAGAGTCAAAGCTGAGCTAAATGAAAAAAACAAGATTTGTGCACTCTGTGCTTAACCCTGACAGGGAGGCTTCAGGCAGCCCTGATTTCCCCCCTGCCTGCCCACTGTAAAAATGAGGCAGCCTTAGTTATACCTGATAAAGTGCTCATTCTCCCCAGCCAGGGACATTTAAAGTCACCTGAAGGCCTTGTCCAGAGATGTCCCCAATTGAAAACCACTGCAACTTGCCAGGAGCAAGGAATGAAAATGCTCCTGTTTGTAGGACACTTGTAAAACACCCTATTAAAGCTCAGATGCCCAGCAGCAGGAGGGAGGAAAACCTGAATTCCCATTTCAGAGCCAGGCAGAGCTCACGTCTGTGTTTCATAAGGACTTGATTTGATTCCTGACTCCTTCCCCTGCCTGGGCACACAAACAAAACAGCTCAGCACTCGCACAAAGGCCCTGGAAAAGCAAAAACTGAGACCCCTGTGTGTCCTTGAGATGGTCAATGCTCCTTTAGAAGGTTTGCTATGGAGCACAAGTCAGGCTCTCCAGGAAGAACACAAAAGTTTGCTATTTCCTCCTAAGCCAGAGCTGCTCCTGAGGTATCAGAATATCAGAGCTGCCAGCCACAAAGTGGTGGAAGGGCTCAGTTCCCTCTTTTCCTTGAAGGGATTCAAAGGCATAACTCCCAGTCCTTTGTCAGYGAAGCCACCTCCAATGTGATGATGYCTACAAAGCAAAATCTGCTCAGAAAAGCAAAAGGGAATGGAAGGGGATTTAAAGGAAATGCAGGAAACCTCCTCCTTCAGTTTGGCCATGGGTGGGTTTCATGGGGCCAGGTATTTGGCCATCTGTTCTGTTTTGCTATGCATTAAAAARTTTGGAAAATACCTAAWTGTTCTGTTRAATAAAAATCAGAACCTTTAAGAARTAGTTACTCAAAGGGTAACAGTCAAAGCTAAGATGGAGACTCAAAATTCCCCAACAGCCAAGAGTTTTCATTTCTTCACAAGAATTATGATGAAGGAAATGAGACTGATTTTTCTTATCCTGGCAGGGAAAGAGGCTGGATGCATGCTGAACTCCTCCCCCAGTCCTAAAGTGGGTGTGACAACCTCCAAGGTGCAAACTGTTCATGCTTCAGAGATTGCAGCTTTCCAAAAGCAAAGGTGCTAATAAATGCATGTATCTCACAGAGAACCAAGCAAAAAGGGTGGGAAACGGTCAACATCTGACAAGGACCCCAAAGTTTTCAATGGCCTTTCTGCTATCACTGCATTTTAACCAGCCAGTGCCTGTTTTGAAGCAGGAAAGCAAACAAGGATCTCAAATATTCTCATTCTTTTCCCATATTCCTGACCTGAACATGGTGTGCTGCACAGAAAAGATTCCTCTCTGTCAGAAACACTGGACTGCTCTTTCCAGCAAAACCAACACAATTTTATCAAACACTGACAGTGTTTCATGAATTATACTCCAGAAAAAAACCTTTTGCTATTAAACCACTTGAAAAATTTGAAGCAACATCAATGTCAGCAATGAAATAATTGCTGGGTTTCAGACTGGCAGCTGATTTTCTATTTTTGCATGGGTACCCCTGAATTTATCACCTTCTTGATCTGAAGGATCTGAGGAGCCAAGCCCCACTCCCACCCCAATAAATCTGCAGTCAGGATCTCCCTTTAGTTGCCTGATGCTGTACAATCTTCTTGCATAGGAACTCTTTAGTTCCCTCTTTTGTCCACAGAATAATCGATAGGAGATTCCTGGAGGGAACCACTGAAGGAAAGGGAGCCTTTTATGAGCTCTCCTTAAAGCTGCTCCCACAGGAGGTTTCTCATGAAGGAAAGGGAAAGCAGGATTATTGCTCCCTCTCTGCAGAGGCTAAACATAACCTTAGGAGGGTTCAGAGCAAAGGAAACAATGCAGAAATTGTTCCCGGGGCACGGGAATACCCAAATCTGGAAACACTCAGGGAAGTGTGGTGTCTCAGGCACAGCAGGATGGGCAGCACCCTCTGCCCACCAGGGATGAGGAATTATTGATAACAAGTGTGACTTTTACAGGCACAAAGTGGCTCCTGCTCTGCTGTCCTTTAGCACAAGTGCCAGTACATTTTTCTTTATTTTCCCTTTTGCTTGCACTGCCCCTCTCCTGATCCTGTGGGGATTCAGTTCTGCTACGTTTTCATTTACTGAGCCCAGGTCAAGGACTGGAAGACAAATGTGCTTTATAAAAAAAAAGCCTTGCTCTATTTGCCATTGCTGAAAGCACACAAAACACACACACAGGGAGCTTTTGGAGGGAGCACAGCTCCCTGAGCATCAATATCACTGTCTAAAGGAGTGCTGCACTTCCTGCAATCCCAGGAATTTGGGAAGAGGTCGGAAAAATGACGATGTTTTCCATCCCTGGGTGATTTTTGCTTTTGACAACCCCCCTGAAAGTGGCACTGATGCTGTCCTGAGATCCACCAGGAACGGCCATGCACAGCTGCTGCTCCAGAACCACAGAYTCAACTTCTAGARCATCCACCCTGACCGCCAGCACCACCCTGTCACACAGACCATGGCATGAGGTGCCACATGCAGATGGTTCTTGGGAAGGAGGAAACTTTGACAAGAAAAAGGTCTCACAGATATGTTGTGCGCTTGGGCAGAAAGATTTCTGATGTAGAATCTGAGAAGGAATAGAAATGAAATAAGTTTTGATATAGAAGAAAAGAATTGCTGAGCCAGTCGCACTGGCTAACCAAGGAGGCAAAAGGGTGTGTTATTTAGAAGGGGTTTTTATGGCTCTAAGCAAAGGATAAACCCACTCCAACAAGATGTTTTACCAGCAGAAAGAAAGCACAGGCAAACAAGTCTGCTGATATTGCAAGAGAAAAAAGGTCTCAGAATTTTCCCACTGCAAGAAAAACTGAAAAGCAACTTCTAGCTTAAACTGTAATGTACTGACTTTCAGTGATTGGAGAACAGTAACATGAATATGGTAATTACAGTAATTATGAGTAGGCTATGGGTAAAAGCTAAGGTATAGATTGGTTCTTATGTATTAAGATGCCTCAGCAAAGTACTATAATGCATTGTACCAAAAGACAAGAATATATGCACTGTAACCAAAAGAAAAGTACATAATGCACTGTAACCAAAAGAAAAGTATATAATGCATTGTAACCAAAAGAAAAGTATATAATGCATTGTAACCAAAAGAAAAGTCTATAATGCATTGTAACCAAAAGAAAAGAATAAATGCACTGTAACCAAAAGAAAAGTACATAATGCACTGTAACCAAAAGAAAAGTACATAACGCATTGTAACCAAAAGAAAGTATATAATGCATTGTAACCAAAAGAAAGTCTGATAATTGCATTGTAACCAAAACCAAAGGGTCTCCAGGCCTGCCTGCAGCTGGAGCTGACAGCTGTGGGCACAGCTCTGTCACCCACCACCCTGGACTGCTGTAACACCTTGGATCCAATAAACTGCATTTTGGAGAGCCCCTGGAGTCCCACATCCCTCATTCTGGCTCTTTCTAATGGTGACTCCACCACCTTCCAATGGCTGAGCACCCTTCCTGTGAGGAAAACACACCTGAGACCTGCAGGAAAAGATAAAAGCTGAAACCAGCTCAGTTTGATGTCCCTGGGTCACCCTGGGGCCAAACAAGAGCACTCTGAGCCCCAGGGACAGAAGGACCAGGCTGCTGCTGCCACCAGCTCAGGCCATCACCAGCCCCCCAAATCTCTCTCGCTGTCCATCTGGGTCCATCAGCCAAATGTGTGTAAGAAATGGGAATTTTGGAGCCTTAACCAGCTCCAAAAGCAGCACTGTGGGGCCAGGAGGAGGGATGGGACCCTATGAGGATGGAGAGGGACTATTAACAGCYACAGGACAGGGGAGGATGGTCTCAAACTGATAGGGAGTGAGGTTACATTGGATATTAAGATGAAATTGTTCCCTGTGAGGGCCTGGCACAGGCCTTGCCCAGAAAAGCTGTGGCTGCCCCATGGTGTCAAAACAAACACACAAACAAACCAACCAACCACAGACTCCACTAAAACTGAAGCAGAGCCCCTCCAAATCACAGGAGAGAAACATTAAGGTTGGAAAAGTTCTCTAAGACCATCAAGTGCAACACTCAAATCACAAGGACTGTCTCTAAGATGTGTGAAGGAACTGTCAGATACATGCAAAAAGTATAAAATTAAGTTATTTTTACTCTAAGATTTGCAGAGGAACTGTTGGATGCCTGAAAAAAGTATAAAATAAAGTAAGTTTTACTCAAGAATTATTAAGGGCACCTGAGTTCAACTTTGTTGTCACAGTGTCTTAGTGAACACAACATAATTCACTTATAAGTGARATTTTTTGTGAAAACTCCTACCTGTATTTTCTTCAGAGTACTTTACTCTGCCAGTCCAACAGCAACCTCTTGATCAATGGGAACACAACTTTTATTCAAAATTTAGAATCCCAGACTGGTTTGGGTTGGAAGGGACCTTAAATCCCATCCATTCCCACCCCTGCCATGGCAGGGACACCTTCCACTGTCCCAGGCTGCTCCAAGCCCCAAAGTCCAGCCTGGCCTTGGGCACTGCCAGGGATCCAGGGGCAGCCACAGCTGTGCCAGGGCCTGCCCACCCTGCCAGGGAACAATTCCTGATTCCCAATATCCCATCCAGCCCTGCCCTCTGCCAATTTAAAACCATTGTCACTTGTGCTGTCACTGTGTGCCCATAAAAAGAGTCCCTGTCCCTCCAGACCCCCTTCAGGCACTGGAAGGGTCTCTGTGGTCTCCCCAGGCTATCTCTCCTCCATATGAACATCCCCAGGTCACCTTGCCTTTGTAGGACAGTGCTCCATCTTTGTGGCTGGACCTACCTGTGGTTTTTGTATTAAAAAGGATATTTTAATATAATATTTTTTTTTCCTTTTTTGATAAGAGTGCCCCAAAACAGCAGGACACCACAAAAAACCCTCAAATTCTCATGAACACGAAAGATTTGTGTGGCCAACAAGGTGAGAAGAGGTAAAACAACCCCACGGGTGTTGTGTTGTCAGTGATAACTGAGGGAGCACAGCCGCTCCCGAGTGAGCTCCTCCCTGGAGCCATCCACAGCCATGGAACAGCAAGGGAGTCATCAGACTCTGTACATTAATTAAATATCAGTGACGGGACTCTGGGGAAGGATGCACCCCACATGGAGAGATGTGCAGAGAGAAATGAATACAAGGATTGTTTTTTTTTCTTGACATTATCTGCAATCCTGTCTTTCAAAACTTGTCATGGATGTCAAACCAGGAGATGCTTCAAACATCCTTGACTGCATTTTGGAAAGTAATGAGGCTGATTTCTTCTGTGAGCAGCACATTGGGAGACATCCCTGCATGTGCAGCTCCAGCATGGCCAGCAGCCCACAACGTCCTCCAGATCCTCCCCTGCAGCCATGATATTTTCTGAAAAATCCTTTCCTTAGGATTTTTTCTCCTGAGAAGCTGAGAGGCCTCAGGAACAAAATGTAAACAATGACTATCTGCTGCTGTGGAATGCAACAGGTGCATCTGTGATTGGTGTCATGTGGTTGTTTCTAATTAATGGCCAATCACAGTGAGCTGGCTCGGACTCTCTGGTCAGACTCAAGCCTTTGTTATTCATTCCTTCTTTTGCTATTCTTAGCCAGCCTTCTGATGAAATCCTTTCTTCTATTCTTTTAGTATAGTTGTAATACAATATGTATCATAAAATAATAAATCAGCCTTCTGAAACATGGAGTCAACATTCTCATCTCTTCCCTCATCCTAAGACCCCTGTGAACACCACCACACTCCCCTCTTGGTGGGAATGATTTCCTGGGCTTTAAATAAAAACTGGTGTGGGCTCCACAACCCCTCAGTAAACAGCCTGAACTGTAAATATCCCTGTTTGTTCAGCCTGGAGGGGAGAAGCTTTGGGGAGACCAAACTGTGGCCTTGCAGTGCTTGAAGGGGCTGGCTGGTGGAGAGGACAATTTACAAAGAATGGAGTGGCAAGAAAAGAGAACGACTTCCCACTGCCAGAGGGGAAATTTGGGGGAGATAGATGGAAAAAAAATCCTCCTGAGGGGGTGGGCAGGCCCTGGCACAGGGTGCCCAGAGCAGCTGGGGCTGCCCCTGGATCCCTGGCAGTGCCCAAGGCCAGGTTGGACTTTGGGGCTTGGAGCAGCCTGGGACAGTGGGAGGTGTCCCTGCCCATGGCAGGGGTGGAATGGGATGGGCTTTGATGTCCCTTCCAACCCAAACCATTCATGAATTCTGGAAATCCCTTTGTATTTTGGTATCCCCTCAAAATTCCCATTTTTTCTGCACACAGGCACTGAAAGGTTTTATGGGGAGGAAAAAAATAGAAACCAAATCTCACAAATACTCAAGCAAAAAGAAAAAACCCCAAAAACCAACCAAACAACAACAACAAAAAAGTTAAAAAAGAAAACCCTTATCAGCTGGGAATGCCAGGTTGCTCTCAGAGCAGAAGAAGAAAAAAAGAACAAAAAGAAGAAAAAAATCACCACAAAGTATTTGTCCTTATTGGCTTCAACTACAGGAGAGGGGAGGGAGCTCTAGGAATGTTGGAGCTGCATGGAATGATCTGGGAATCCAGTGAGTAAAACACTAGCTGAGCCAGGGGTCAGGCACAGCTCCTGGGAGCCAAGATGTTCCTAGGAACACCAAGAGGTGATGCCCTGAGGGGATATCCCCAGGAAATAGAGGAGCCAGAGCTCCTGACTTGAGTCACAGAGGAGTTTTGATAGGGAATCAAGTGCTGTGGAGGGTTAAAAAAAGATCCTTCCTGTTGGTTTGCTATAAATTTTAATCTTTTCCTTCACTCTCCCCCAAAGCATTTATTATTGACAGCAACAGGCAAAAATTAGACAAGAATGAGCTTTTGTGAGTGACTTCTTGGGGGAAGAATGGGATGGTTTGCATTGTGAAAACTCAGTTTTGAGCAGCCACAGAGCTCACCCTGAACCCACAGACATTTCACAGGGATGGGGAGAGCAAACAGAGGCTGCTCCTCACACAGGGAACCTGTTGCAGATGTGCCTCCCTCCTTCAGACAAGAACAAAGGAGGGAAGCAATTTGAAGGGACAAGTACAAAAATATCACTGAATTGCATGTGACACTTTTGAAGGCTCAGTCAAATCTCTTTTCACTTTGGTATAAAAAAACCCAGAGAAATTCTCATAATGTCAAAATGAAAAACTCACTGTTATCATGTTCTTGATCATCAGTGACATTCAAAAATGCTGTTTGAGAGCCCATCAAAAGTTTCTTTCTCCTCCATTCTTTCAAGAGTGTGTTTTAACATGTGGTGGCAACAAGCTGAATCTGAAAATTGAATCTGTTTTAGCAAACATTGTGAAATAGGAAGTCCAAACACACTTTGAGGATAATTTCAAGTGTCCATAAAGAGTTTATGAAGGCAGTCTTGTTTATCTCCCCCCTCAGGCAACTGTAATTTATCAAAACCACTTGAAACAAGGTTTGGTAAAGGTGTAACTCAACAAATCCTCATTTTTCAGCTTGTAACTAACCCCATATTAATATTCCTCCCTCCTCCTCATTTTCTGAGGCAGTAAAAAAAAAACCCTACACTTAGAGAAATAATTTCTGAAAGCAAATTAGAATATGCTTCTTACTTAATGGAATTACAGACAAAAGTTAGAGAAACTTAACCACACCATGTGTCTCACAAATGCAATTCCAAGAGAACTGCAGTTCCTGACAGTGCATCCTTAAGAGCAGAGAGCTTCAGGAGTCTCTGTGTCTTCCCAGAAAAGCAGAGGATATATGGGGCTGTTGAGAGTTTAATGAAAAGACTGTTAAGGAGCAAAGGATGTTGAAAGCAGGGTGTAAATCTTGGCTCTCAGAGAGTGAATCTCAGCTCTTCCAAAAGAAGCTGCCCCTTCTCTCAGTGCTTTAAGGGCACTTTCCTGGCTGTAAATACACTGCAGATTTAGGGCTGTCCCTGGGGGTGTGTCCAAGTGAGGGTTCCAGCAATAAAAAGCTTCACTGACCCCTGAGCAGCTGTAAAGGAGCAATGGCATTGCTTTGCACCAGCAGGGCCTGGCATGGTACAGGAGGATTCACCCCAAATCCTCTCCCCTCACTCCACCCCAGGGCCCAACATGAGGGAAGGTGTTTTGCACCATCACCAACATCTGTGATCCCAACATGTTGGAATTCAGGACATNTCCCATCCAGCCCTGCCCTCTGCCAATTTAAAACCATTGTCACTTGTGCTGTCACTGTGTGCCCATAAAAAGAGTCCCTGTCCCTCCAGACCCCCTTCAGGCACTGGAAGGGTCTCTGTGGTCTCCCCAGGCTATCTCTCCTCCATATGAACATCCCCAGGTCACCTTGCCTTTGTAGGACAGTGCTCCATCTTTGTGGCTGGACCTACCTGTGGTTTTTGTATTAAAAAGGATATTTTAATATAATATTTTTTTTTCCTTTTTTGATAAGAGTGCCCCAAAACAGCAGGACACCACAAAAAACCCTCAAATTCTCATGAACACGAAAGATTTGTGTGGCCAACAAGGTGAGAAGAGGTAAAACAACCCCACGGGTGTTGTGTTGTCAGTGATAACTGAGGGAGCACAGCCGCTCCCGAGTGAGCTCCTCCCTGGAGCCATCCACAGCCATGGAACAGCAAGGGAGTCATCAGACTCTGTACATTAATTAAATATCAGTGACGGGACTCTGGGGAAGGATGCACCCCACATGGAGAGATGTGCAGAGAGAAATGAATACAAGGATTGTTTTTTTTTCTTGACATTATCTGCAATCCTGTCTTTCAAAACTTGTCATGGATGTCAAACCAGGAGATGCTTCAAACATCCTTGACTGCATTTTGGAAAGTAATGAGGCTGATTTCTTCTGTGAGCAGCACATTGGGAGACATCCCTGCATGTGCAGCTCCAGCATGGCCAGCAGCCCACAACGTCCTCCAGATCCTCCCCTGCAGCCATGATATTTTCTGAAAAATCCTTTCCTTAGGATTTTTTCTCCTGAGAAGCTGAGAGGCCTCAGGAACAAAATGTAAACAATGACTATCTGCTGCTGTGGAATGCAACAGGTGCATCTGTGATTGGTGTCATGTGGTTGTTTCTAATTAATGGCCAATCACAGTGAGCTGGCTCGGACTCTCTGGTCAGACTCAAGCCTTTGTTATTCATTCCTTCTTTTGCTATTCTTAGCCAGCCTTCTGATGAAATCCTTTCTTCTATTCTTTTAGTATAGTTGTAATACAATATGTATCATAAAATAATAAATCAGCCTTCTGAAACATGGAGTCAACATTCTCATCTCTTCCCTCATCCTAAGACCCCTGTGAACACCACCACACTCCCCTCTTGGTGGGAATGATTTCCTGGGCTTTAAATAAAAACTGGTGTGGGCTCCACAACCCCTCAGTAAACAGCCTGAACTGTAAATATCCCTGTTTGTTCAGCCTGGAGAGGAGAAGCTTTGGGGTGACCAAACTGTGGCCTTGCAGTGCTTGAAGGGGCTGGCTGGTGGAGAGGACAATTTACAAAGAATGGAGTGGCAAGAAAAGAGAACGACTTCCCACTGCCAGAGGGGAAATTTGGGGGAGATAGATGGAAAAAAAATCCTCCTGAGGGGGTGGGCAGGCCCTGGCACAGGGTGCCCAGAGCAGCTGGGGCTGCCCCTGGATCCCTGGCAGTGCCCAAGGCCAGGTTGGACTTTGGGGCTTGGAGCAGCCTGGGACAGTGGGAGGTGTCCCTGCCCATGGCAGGGGTGGAATGGGATGGGCTTTGATGTCCCTTCCAACCCAAACCATTCATGAATTCTGGAAATCCCTTTGTATTTTGGTATCCCCTCAAAATTCCCATTTTTTCTGCACACAGGCACTGAAAGGTTTTATGGGGAGGAAAAAAATAGAAACCAAATCTCACAAATACTCAAGCAAAAAGAAAAAACCCCAAAAACCAACCAAACAACAACAACAAAAAAGTTAAAAAAGAAAACCCTTATCAGCTGGGAATGCCAGGTTGCTCTCAGAGCAGAAGAAGAAAAAAAGAACAAAAAGAAGAAAAAAATCACCACAAAGTATTTGTCCTTATTGGCTTCAACTACAGGAGAGGGGAGGGAGCTCTAGGAATGTTGGAGCTGCATGGAATGATCTGGGAATCCAGTGAGTAAAACACTAGCTGAGCCAGGGGTCAGGCACAGCTCCTGGGAGCCAAGATGTTCCTAGGAACACCAAGAGGTGATGCCCTGAGGGGATATCCCCAGGAAATAGAGGAGCCAGAGCTCCTGACTTGAGTCACAGAGGAGTTTTGATAGGGAATCAAGTGCTGTGGAGGGTTAAAAAAAGATCCTTCCTGTTGGTTTGCTATAAATTTTAATCTTTTCCTTCACTCTCCCCCAAAGCATTTATTATTGACAGCAACAGGCAAAAATTAGACAAGAATGAGCTTTTGTGAGTGACTTCTTGGGGGAAGAATGGGATGGTTTGCATTGTGAAAACTCAGTTTTGAGCAGCCACAGAGCTCACCCTGAACCCACAGACATTTCACAGGGATGGGGAGAGCAAACAGAGGCTGCTCCTCACACAGGGAACCTGTTGCAGATGTGCCTCCCTCCTTCAGACAAGAACAAAGGAGGGAAGCAATTTGAAGGGACAAGTACAAAAATATCACTGAATTGCATGTGACACTTTTGAAGGCTCAGTCAAATCTCTTTTCACTTTGGTATAAAAAAACCCAGAGAAATTCTCATAATGTCAAAATGAAAAACTCACTGTTATCATGTTCTTGATCATCAGTGACATTCAAAAATGCTGTTTGAGAGCCCATCAAAAGTTTCTTTCTCCTCCATTCTTTCAAGAGTGTGTTTTAACATGTGGTGGCAACAAGCTGAATCTGAAAATTGAATCTGTTTTAGCAAACATTGTGAAATAGGAAGTCCAAACACACTTTGAGGATAATTTCAAGTGTCCATAAAGAGTTTATGAAGGCAGTCTTGTTTATCTCCCCCCTCAGGCAACTGTAATTTATCAAAACCACTTGAAACAAGGTTTGGTAAAGGTGTAACTCAACAAATCCTCATTTTTCAGCTTGTAACTAACCCCATATTAATATTCCTCCCTCCTCCTCATTTTCTGAGGCAGTAAAAAAAAAACCCTACACTTAGAGAAATAATTTCTGAAAGCAAATTAGAATATGCTTCTTACTTAATGGAATTACAGACAAAAGTTAGAGAAACTTAACCACACCATGTGTCTCACAAATGCAATTCCAAGAGAACTGCAGTTCCTGACAGTGCATCCTTAAGAGCAGAGAGCTTCAGGAGTCTCTGTGTCTTCCCAGAAAAGCAGAGGATATATGGGGCTGTTGAGAGTTTAATGAAAAGACTGTTAAGGAGCAAAGGATGTTGAAAGCAGGGTGTAAATCTTGGCTCTCAGAGAGTGAATCTCAGCTCTTCCAAAAGAAGCTGCCCCTTCTCTCAGTGCTTTAAGGGCACTTTCCTGGCTGTAAATACACTGCAGATTTAGGGCTGTCCCTGGGGGTGTGTCCAAGTGAGGGTTCCAGCAATAAAAAGCTTCACTGACCCCTGAGCAGCTGTAAAGGAGCAATGGCATTGCTTTGCACCAGCAGGGCCTGGCATGGTACAGGAGGATTCACCCCAAATCCTCTCCCCTCACTCCACCCCAGGGCCCAACATGAGGGAAGGTGTTTTGCACCATCACCAACATCTYTGATCCCAACATGTTGGAATTCAGGACATSCCTCTGGCTGTCCTGGATTGCCAGSACCRCTGCCAGGGGGCTCAGAGAGCCCAAGACACCTGTGACTCTGATTATGACCCATGGAAAAAATTACCAACCTTATATGAGGATCTGCAAGCCACYAAAGTCTAAGTAGAATAATAARTAGTTTGTCACGGGGTGAAAAATKGATTTTTTAGGGTTTTTAGAATGGGAGTTCAGGAGGCAAGATAGGCTGGACACACCTAGATTCCTCTTTCTCCTTCTTCTTCTTGGCCTCCATCTTCTGGGTGATGTTGGCACTTTTGGATTGGTTTAGAGTAGAAGCTCACTGTCTAACATAAGGTGATGGGTATTGAGAAGTTGTTGTAAATAATGTACACATAATTTTTAGTATAAAAAGATAACACCGSCCCAAGGACGGGCAGAGTGCCTCTGTCTGACCTGCTGAGCAGACCTCGGCTGGACAGGAGAAAGAATTTTATAGYTAAGAWACAATAAACAACCTTGAGAACGAGAACTGAAGAGTTCTGACTCCTRCTRTGACWGCCAGGCTGGGAAAAGAGACTTTCTAACACATCTCAGGGTCACTSTGAGCAGCAGAAGTCCAGAGACCAAAACTGTGCTAAACTCGCACAGCTCTTCCCTAAAACTCTCCCCTTGCCAATGAAAAGCTAATTTTTTTAGTTTTTCTTTTGTTTCTGCTTCTTAAGCTTTTATAGCACCCTTTTCCTGAACATTCTGCATCCAGAATGTTCCAGCTTCCAATAAAAAGGTGAAACCAAACACAATCAAGTTGGAAGCTGGAATGTCACTGTCAAATTTTCTGGAAAACCTCCTTCCACAGGATTTCTTCTCCTGGGAAGCTGAGAAGCCTCAGAGAAAAAGGAAAACAATAATTATCTGATCTGCTTCTCATGTGTTTTGCTGCTTTGGAATGTGGCTGGAGATTGTTTGCCAACTGGTCATTGTTTGATTGGGTTCATGGGAATTGTTTTAACTTAATGACCAATCATGGTCAGGCTGTGATGGACTCTGAGGAGAGAGTCACAAGTTTTTCATTAGTATCTTGTTAAACCTTCTGTCTGTATCCTTTCTCTATTCTTTAGTATAGTTTTAGTATAGAGTTCTTTAATATAATAAAATATCATAAATGTCATAGAATAATAAATTAGCCTTCTGAGAACATGGAGTCAGATTSATCATTTCCTTCCTGCCARGGGGGACCCRYAAAATACCACACTGGAACACTTTAAATGTTCATTTTAAAATGTTCATTTTAACATTTTAAATGAACCAACCAAGCTACAACACAGGAGAGAAACCCCTCTCTCTTCACACACTCTGTAGTGATCCAAGCACTTTTTGGAAAACAAGGCACGAAGGAAAATAAAATCAACCATAAAAAAAAAAGTCACCACTTTGCTTGATGGAGCCATAAGGATTGTCAGGAAGCACCTGGAGATTCCCAAGGAATCCACWGATCCATCCCCACGTTCTGCTCCTCCAGGAGCTGCTCAAAGCTCCCAAGAGGCCAAACAAAGGACTGGGAGCCCCATTCCCAGCCTGATGTTGTCCATGTAATTCCTGGAGAGCACTCAGAGCTCAGCAGGACCAGAGCTCTGTCCCTTGGAGCAGYCTGCCCTGCAAGGCTGCATTAACATCATTAAACAAATAATTAAACCCAAGCACTTTTAGGCAGTGCTGCTTTGCAGATCTGAGAGGGTCCAGGACAATAAGAATTAAGCAGCAAAGCCTTCTCATTTTTAACCTTGGCATCTTGTGTTTGCTCCCGTCCCCATTTGAAGTCAATTTTACAATTCCCATTGACTCCAGCAAGAATGGAATTAGATCCTGACATATTTGCATGTCAAATCTCTTTTCTTGCCGTTACAGTGCTCTCATCCATGACATCTGCAATTTAATGGTACATTTTCCATGAAGAAAGCAATGCTACATTTCTTTGAAAAGCAGCAGCAATGAAGAACACTGCCAAAACAGGGGAGATAAATACCAAAAAAAAAATCCCCCAAACTGGCACTCAAGTCTGAAACCTTACAAGGTTTTCCCTAATTGGGAGAAAATTGTCCACTCAGGGGTCTCCCTCAAAAATTTTAAATAAATAAAAGATTCCAAAAATGTGTTTTGCTCAACTATTACCATTCAAAGAAAAAAAAAAAAGCCATTTGAAAAACAGGGCTAATTAATTAAACACCAAAACTTTCACTAATAAAAATCAAACCTTTGAATGGCTGTGTAGATGTGTTCAATCCAGGTTCCAACACTCAGGAAAGAATTTCAATCAGTTTGATGTAGCTGCAACCTCAAAACCACAGCTGATTTTATTTTGTACATTAATTTATCTTGCAGGTTTATCTTTTTACACCCCTGAACAAGTGCAGCTGATTTCTCAGTGGATTTCTCCCTTCACTTTTGCAGTCACTGCCCTGAATCCTGGAGTTCACACCACAGAATGTCTCTTGGAGCATTTCTGCTCTTCCTATGAATCATTTGCAAGACTAAAAATAAAACATGAGAAATTTCTGGACCACACATAGATTGTTTAATTATTTTCCATTTGAAGTGCAGGCTATTTTTGGCACAGAATCTTTATGTTGGCTGGACAGAACAATTTATCTTCTAAAATATCTCAATGTCAAAAGCCAATTAGTCAGGTGACAGCATGAATGTTTAGGTTCTTTGCTAACCATGATTAACTTTGGAGGGTCTGCAGTAATGTAGTGTTATTCACCAAATTAATTTTCACCTTGGTACCTGCAGGCTGTGTTGTGAACCACTTCACAGTAATAAGCAAATATTGCTGTGCTGTTTAGGAGATTTTACACAGGAAATGCAAAATTTCRCCCATTATTAGTGCTGAGACCCAGAAAACTTTCRCAGATGAATTTCCAGTAAATCAAGRAATYCATGATGGAGACAGYCTGTTTCCAAAGGATGGAYGGACAGGACACAGGGAATGGSTTCCCAGTGCCAGAGGGCAGGGCTGGATGGGACATTGGGAATMAGGKATTGTTCCCTGGCAGGGTGGGCAGGCCCTGGCACAGGGTGCCCAGAGCAGCTGGGGCTGCCCCTGGATCCCTGGCAGTGCCCAAGGCCAGGCTGGACWCTGGGGCTTGGAGCAGCCTGGGACAGTGGGAGGTGTCCCTGCTCGGTTTTGGGAGTTGGATTTCACAGCCTTTTAAGGTCCCTTTCAACCCAAACTATTCCTTGATTCTTAAACCAGAACTCACAGAGTACCTGGAGCAAGGCACCCTAATCCATACATTATTGATATTAATAATAATTTACTTATTTCTTCTATAATGAAGAAATAAAAGGCAGAATATAACCCAAACTAATTCTTTTCTGACTGGAATACTAGCTGTGAGTAATGATGAGGATGAGATAATGAGGCAGCTTACACATCCCTACTCCTATGAGAATCCCCTGAGCAGTTAAAACAAGGATCCTTGCAGGGAGTGGGATGGACATCACACCAAAGAGCAAAGGAGAGGTATTATACACATCTAGATGTGTATAAGAGACAGCCCCCAGACAGAGCCAGGCTCTGTCTGCCACCCTTTTGTTTTGCATGGCACTTTCAAAAATGGACAGAGAAATTATTTTCTCACAGAGAAATTATTTTCAGTCAGAGGGCCTGACTCCCATTTCTACCACAGAAAATGTTGCCCTTAATTTTCGGTTCCAAAGTGAAATTTGGTGGCCCAGAGCAGATGGGAAGTTGTTTGTCCAGCTGGCAAAGGAAGGAGCTGGTGGCACACAAGGGATCCTGTCCTCTGTCCCAGAGCTGGGAGGTGGGACCAACCTGGACAAAACCTCACAGGCCTTTTGCCCACATCTGGATACTAAAAACCACGGTGTTGAATAGGAATTCAGGATTGTGGAACTGGTGAGAACAAAGTGATGTGATGCAAGAAGAGAAAAGGGTGAATTAGTGTGGAGAAATCAGTGCTCCTGCAAAAGTTTCACTCCCTGTCTCTGCCAACTTGAAAGGATGAGCTAACAACAAAAATCAAGGTGGAAATGGTGGAAGAATCACTACCTGAACATGACCTTTGAAGACTGAGAAGSAAACAAAATTCCATGAAGATTCTCAGTTTCCTGATACTTGGCATCACCTTCCAGCATTTTCACTATATTTTAAATGGCCAAATAGGGAACATGGATCCAGAGCTGACCTTTCTAACTACAGGGAAAGTGTGTTAATTATTTAAAAGAAAGATGAGAACCACCAGAGTGTGTGATTTGTTTTGTTAATTCTGGCTTTGAACTACTTTGTGCRACCCCAGCTAATTGGCACGTTTCCTTAGCCAAGTAAATAGATCTTCAGAAGGCTCATAAATCAGACTGTGTTTGTAAGCAACGTCTTCATAGCAGATATTTTCTATTTTTGGACAGAAAAATCAAGCTGTTGAAATACCCAAACTACAACTGCACTCATTCAGGTCTGGGTCTGACTGTGCTCAGATCAAAAATGCCATCCCTAACACAACATTCCTCAACAATTTCACTCTGGAACCAAAAATTCAAGGCAACATTTTCAAAGGTAGAAATGAGAGTCAAGCCCTCAAATAATTTCTCTGTCAGAAATCCATTTCTCTGTCCATTTCTGAAAATTCCCTTACAGGATTTAGGAAGTCACTGACAACTGCCAAGGCCAGAAAATATCCCAGACCAGAACTATGAGAGTTTCCTCAATTCCAACACTTCAGCTTGGAGGATTTCTCTAAAAGCTGAAAACCAGCTCAGCATTCAGGGGSTTAAAAGTGAAGTGTCCAAGGCCAGGATTAAAACCATTCTGGGATTCCATAGGAATTCACCCAGTTTTTTGTTGGGATTTTTTTGTTTTTTGTGTTGTTTTTTTTGTTTGTTTGGTTGGTTGGTTTTGGTGTTGTTTTTTTTTTGTTTTGTTTTGTTTTGTTTTTTTTTTTGGTCTATTTAAGGCCACTTTTGATTTGCAGAAACCTCAAACATCTGGGGCACCTGGTGAATTTTCTTCAGGTTTTTAGCTTCCAAAAACACAGTCTCAAGGCAAACAAAAYCCCCAAAAACCTTTTCCCTTGGAGTTTGAATGAAAAGCACTTGCCACAGTGAAAGGCTCAAAATCTGCATGGTGAGGAGCTTTAAASTGACTTTCTGTCTCCCTTGGTTTCTGGATTAACTGAATTCTSCRATTAATATTCCAACTGGCATTCCTTTCTGGAAGCAGACATTTAAAACCCTGATGCAGGGAAGCAGTTCATGGTCCTTGCTCCTGAGAGATGAAGCCATGCTTGGGTTAAAATGCATTAAATTTTGGGACCCAAAGCTGAGCACTACAGGTCAAGGGCTCTTGGAGAGCAGACTCTGGCTTCAAGTTCTGCCTACATAGACAAATATAGGGGAAAAATAATAAATCTCCATTCCACTTAATAGATTCATAGTGCCAGCAGGTTTTACCTTGATCCTTTAATGCTCTATTATGTAATAAGTTTGTCAATAATTGCTGGCATCAATCTCAGGGATTTCCTTGAAGCTTCACCTATGCAGGTCAACCACAGGTGTATAATAAATAAATAAATAAATAAATAAATAAATGCATATATATGTATGAAATGCCCTAAAGAAACTTGTCCCTGCCCCTCATATCAGTCATTAGGCTACTGCAGAAGATATATACACACACTATAACATGATTTCATAAATTCCTGCCAGGGATTAAAGTCCAGTCCTTTTGTTTGCAATTATGCCACAATTCCTTCTAATTAAAATGGAAAAGTAAAAAAAAAAAAAAAGAAAGAAAAAAAAAGGGTGAGGAAGCAGCAGATGCAGCAGAACTCCTCCAGCTGTCAGGCCACCAGAGGACACTGTCACGTCATTTCCAAATAGGAGGAAACCAATTTTTGCTTTAAGCCAAAATTCAAATTTAGTGGACAGAGCAACTCTGTAATCTCGTTTGGCTGGAAAGGAACATCTTTAAAGTTCATCTTCCCACTGTCCCAGGCTGCTCCAAGCCCCAAAGTCCAGCCTGGCCTTGGGCACTGCCAGGGATCCAGGGGCAGCCCCAGCTGTGCCCTGTGCCAGGGCCTGCCCACCCTGCCAGGGAACAATTCCTAATTCCCAATATCCCATCCACCCTGCCCTCTGGCACTGGGAAGCCATTCCCTCTGTCCTGTCCTCTCATCCTTTGGAAACAGCCTGTCTCCATTTTTTTGTAGCTCCTCCAGGTTCTGGAAGGCCACAATTTGGTCACCCCAGAGCTTCTCCTCTCCAGTGAAGCAATCCAGCCTTGTCCCAGCAGAGCTGCTCCATCCCTCTGCTCACCTCTTCTGTCTGAGTTCCATGCACAGCCATCAAAAGTGAAAGAAACCTCTGCCCATTTTAACAGAACATCTGAGAATTGCCTGAGGCTTTACACCACACACCCCAAAATAACCCCAAACAACATCAAATGAGCATCCTGAGGATAACAACAGCAAACCCCAGCCTGCCTACKAAGCCAGTGCTGCTGAGCAGGCACTGCCCTMTCCAAYYCCTCACCCAGAGCAGTTACAGAGGAACCAGCCCTGCCCAGACTCRTCCCAAACCAAGCAGCACCTCCTGCCCRGAGCCATCTCCCTGAACCCKYTGGAGCTCCTGGACAACATGACAGTGCTGAGTTCAATCCCAGGGAACAACATCTGACTGATCCTGGGCACTGAGTGCCCACAAAGCCCTGCCCACACCTGATCCATTARTGACCTTAAACAGGCCACAGAAAACAAATGCAAAGTAGTTATCACATGCTCAGGGAGTGCTGCTGTCAGATGCTGGAAGATGAAGATATACTTAAACATTTTACAGTCACAAAAAAAAAAACAAAGTAAGAAATCTGCTTACACTGGTTTGARCTCTTGATGCTGTCAGGCCCATAAAATATGCAGAATCAGACTTACAAGCTCTTATTTTCTATACATTTACATCAATTTATAGCTGGCCTACATAACAAAAATGAGACCTGCACAAGCACAASTGCTGTAATGTGAAAGCACCTTGTGCAAAGCAGGAGGGGAGTTCCACATTATGGAATGTAGGATTTGTTCTAGAGAGTCAGTCCTGAGAGAAGCAGCTCAGGGAGCTGGCAAGGGGCTCAGCCTGGAGCAAAGGAGGCTCAGGGGGCCCTTGTGGCTCTGCACAACTCCCTGCCAGGAGGGGACAGCCAGGGGGGGTCGGGCTGTGCTGCCAGGGAACAGGGACAGGACAAGGGGAAAGGGCCTCAAGCTGGGCCAGGGCAGGCCTCAGCTTCGGCCAGCAGCAGGAATTTCTGCATTGAAAGGTGCTCAGGCCTTGGCAGGGGCTGCCCAGGCAGCTTTGCAGTGCCCAGCCCTGCAGGTGTCCCAGGAAGGGCTGGAGGTGGCACTCAGTGCTCTGGGCMGGGGACAAGGTGGGCACTGGGCACAGCTGGGACTCCYTGGGCTGGCAGGGATTTTCCAGCCTCAATKATTCCAGGGTTCTYTGTTTGCTTCCACATTTACAGCACACAGCCAAACCAACATTAGATAAAAGGACATAAGCATGGAGTAACAGGACATGGAATTATGAGTTTTTCTGCTCCAACCAATTCACAAATTAACACTTTCTGCTCTTTCAGAGTGTGCTAAAATACACAAACAGCTGTCCCTAAACCCTTCAGCTGTGCCTTGAGGGCTGTGCAGTGGCACTGTGCTGGAACAGGTCAGCACCCATTGTAGCAGTGAGGTGAAAAACCTCTCTGAAAGATACAGGCATGCTTTCTAAAGCAGTAATTTGATTTAATTCCACTATTTTTTGAAGGTGTAGGCTTTGCTCTTGCTCTGCAGCTCTGCTGTGGAGCACTTTTCTCAATAAGTGGAGTGCACACCTTACATGATCCAGGTTATGGGAACTCATCAAAGGAATATTCCAAGCATTATTTTACTCATCAATTCCAATCATTATTTTACTCATCAATTCCAAGCACTATTTTACACATCATCCTGGGTGGCTCAAGATTCCCAATTTCCCTTGTTAAGCTTAAGAGAGCTCTTCAATTGTTGAGTTCACAGGAAATTGTTCTTAGGTCAGCTACAAACCCGGGCTYTGGCTGAGCATTCTGAATTAGAGAAATTTAACAAAAAATAACCATCAGTTCTGTGTGCTCTGCACAATGTGAACACCTGAGCTTGAAATAAAGACCAAATTATATTTCCTAAGCTAAAACCACTCTCCCTGGCTTAACTCACAGCTGTCAGTGCACGGTGCCCATTTCAGTTGTGACTGTCATCCCAAGAAGGGATGGAATTCCATTCCATTCCATTCCATTCCATTCCATTCCATTCCATTCCATTCCATTCCATTCCATTCCTTTCCCCTTTCCTTTCCCCTTTCCTTTCCCCTTTCCTTTCCCTTTTCCTTTCCTTTCCAGACAAAATTATGTATATTCATTCCAAAATCAGAACTAGAGAGGGAATGCTTGGAACAACTGGAAAGCAAAGATAAAAGTATGTTCTTAGCTATAATAAGAAACAAAACAAACAGGAAAATCATTCCTCATAAGATGTGCAAGGAACTTTCCTGGTTTTATGGCATTAGGAGGTCATTGCCTGCTCTAGAAGAGCAAGCAGAGATCACACAGGCCCTGGCTCTTAAATATTTTTAAATTCTTAAGACCAGCAAGGAAAAACCTTTGATGGATTTCTGCCCTGTGCAGGCAYTAAATACAAAAACTGGGTCTCCTGCTGTGCTGCCCTGGTGGTAACAAACATTTTCACTTCTGACAGCCCCCTGACACTTCATGCAGCTGTCAGAGGGCTRCTTCCACACATCACATGCCCAAGCAAGCTTGTCTCTGAGAGCACACTGAACCACCCCAAACCTCTGCCAAATATCACCAAAATTGCCTTTTCCCAGCACCATTTCCCTGTGTATTGCACTGAAAGGGGTTGATATAAAGACTGATCACCCTGGCTTGCAATTATTGAGGGCTGCACTTGACCAGATCTGTCAGCATCAGAGCCATGCAATGTTTGTAAAGCTCCACAAAGAACTGATTTGAAAATCATTGAAATCAATGGTTTTGATAAAATGTGAGGAACAGAAGCTCAGATTCAGGCTGATATCAAGAATTCTCATCTTACCTGGGTGTAAAGTCCTTAAATGTGTGTGCCAAGGGTGGGCTCAGTTGTGGTGTCACTGCTCAGACCTGGGACAGGGCTACAAAGAACATTCTGGAACTGCCAAACTGCATCAGTGCCAGCTGAGCATGCCTAACGCCAGGGAAAAGATGGGAGAAACAATCTCTGATCCCTCCAGAAGGGAAGAACAATCTCTGCTCCCTCCAGGTGTCTGCAAAGWGCATTCACCAATGTTCACCAYGAGGTGACAGGACTCACCTCAAGCACACATGCAAAYGCTAAKAACCAGAATCTCACCCCTGTGCTGTCCATTTCCCTGGTGATTTCAGATGTGAATGCCTTTTTTCACATGSTTAAAACACCTTATATTGCACTGAACACYTTTAAAAGCAGGCTGGGGTACAGAATCCCATGGAGAGATCAAACAGTGCCCTCACAGAACTTGCCTTTAATGGATTTAATGCATTATACAGGCTAAAAATGCCCTGGTTATGAGCAGCATGATGTTACATCCAGGCTGCTCCCCCAAAAATATGGAACAGTTTGGATTTAGAGTGTTTTGTAGCAAAAAAAACCCAGCCAGAAATGCCAACCCCAGATCAGTCTCAATGAATGGTTTTTTTTTTTTTTTTTTCAGTCTCATGACTACAAATTGAAAGCATTTCCAACTCCTGGACATCCAAAGCTTTGGGGATGTTTTTATGCATCTTTTAAAAAATCTCTATCAGGGAAGGACATAAAGTTGCTCTGCACAAGGTACTGGGATGTAAAAGGAGGTCAAGCTCCAGCAGCAACAAGATTTTTATTGGTTTCAGTGCACAGACAGTCCTGAGAGGGCCACAAAAATCCTTAAAATGTTAACACAGGCAGGCTTTTTGTTGTAAAAGACACTCTATTGAAATTCTTCCTCAGAATACCCAGGATGTGAGGATTTTATATGTGATACCCAATAAATCAGCACCAAAATAGGAATTTTTCACAGAACAATTTGCATTTTTGGAGCACAATAATAAAATTCACTCTTMTTCTATAATGGCTGGGATGGCCAAGACATTCCCTTTGATTCCATCAATTTTTGAGCACAACATATCAAAAAAAAAAAAATCTATAGAAAATGTAAAATCTGTCACCTCAAGCCAAATGCTGTGCCAGAGAAAGGCTGGGATTCTTTTCTGGCTGTCTAAGGCAGAAAACCCTCCTGTAGATGCTATCACCCATCCCAAAGCCTGACTTCTTCACATGTTCATTCACTAYACCTGACAGAATACACTTGTCAGCTTCGTTTCACCAGATCCTACCTGACAATTCCCACATGGAACTGGGGAACTGCATCCTCAAGGGGATGTAAAATCACAAAAAAAAAAAAAAAGATTAAGAACTTGTCAAGTTAAATCATGCAGGCCCAGAGCTCAGGAAGGAATAAGGGTGCATTGATTAAATCAGCTTTAGCTTCCATGATAACTGAGGCAGTCACTGAGCCACTGCCCCTGTCAGTGGAGGGAAAATYTGTTTCCATGCTTTTGGAATACCTGGAAACATTAGGGAATGCAGAAAGCCAAAAAAAACCTTACCCTTCAAACCCTGCTCCCTCCACTTAGTTACAGCAACAGCAAAATAAATGCCTGTTAAAATCATGAAAGAAGAAATCTATATTTTCAATTGAGGTACATCCTGCTGCAATATCCTGGACTGCTCCTAATGTAAGCTTAGAACAGAGTGAGGAACATTAATAATTCCTAAGAACTCTGTCAGATTAAAACAATYTACAGTTTCAATAAAAATTACTTCCATTCCTTAGGAATTATTGCCTGGATAGCTCCAACCCCTCTTTAAACAGCTGATGCTGAGGAGACTGAGGACTTCATTTGTGCAAAACCAGATTTTTGCCTTCAGAAATACAAATATTCCCACTAATATCAGTGTTTCATAACATTTAGGTTCACACGCTTATATGGATGCTTAAGATTGTAGTTCAGGGTGCAGCAAGGTGGGGAAGGGAATCTCTTGATTTCCTCTTGCACTGATTTAGAGGAATCATCAGATGTGTGAGAGAAAAAGGCCTAAGCAGGGACTGTTCCTCTGAGTCACCAGCAAYAAAACAAATATCACTGAGATAAAAATTCCTCTATTTTTTAAGCCTGGCAAGAAGTCCTGGCTATGCACCAGCTGTTCATGAAAATCAAGAGACTGAATATTTTCTGCTACAGGCAGGAGAAATCAACAGTGGAGAACAGGAAAAGAAGTGGAGAAGTGGAGCTTCTCATGAGCAGGAAAACYACAGGAGGAAGAAAAGCAGGAAGGGTGGAAACGGATTTTGGACAAGGGTGGGAGTGAATAGAAAAGGGAGAATGGCTTTCCAGTGCCAGAGGGCAGGGCTGGATGGGATATTGGGAATTAGGAATTGTTCCCTGGCAGGGTGTGATGGTGTTCACAGGGGTCCCAGGATGAGGGAAGGGATGAGAATCTTGACTCCATATTTCAGGAGGCTGATTTTTATTTTATGATWTATATTATATTAAAAGAAAATGATATATTAAAACTAAATTAAAAGAATAGAAGAAAGGATTTCAGCAGAAGGCTAGCAAGGAATAGAAAGGAATGACAATAAAATCCTGTGAGTGCTCACAGCCTCGACACAGGTGGCTGTCATTGGTCATCAAGTAGAAACAATTTCACATGCTGGGTTAACAATTCTCCAAATCACATTCCAAAGCAGCAAAACATGGAAAATCTGAAGCTTCGCAGCTTCTCAGGAGAAAAGATCCTGGCAAAAGGATTTTTCAGAAAATATGTCTGTGACAGGAGGGTGGGCAGGCCCTGGCACAGGGTGCCCAGAGCAGCTGGGGCTGCCCCTGGATCCCTGGCAGTGCCCAAGGCCAGGCTGGACTTTGGGGCTGGGAGCAGCCTGGGACAGTGGAAGGTGTCCCTGCCCATGGATTTGGGTGGGATTTAAGGTCCCTTCCAACCCAAACCATTCTGGGATTCTGTGATTTGCTGAAAATGGCYTCTGAGATCTGCTCCCCAGTCCTGAGCAAGTTCACTTTCTCAGCACAGAGTRCCAAACCTGTGGGGTGCCTACAAAGGGCTTTTCCAAAGGGAAGCAGGGCTGGAGGAAGCTCCCAGCCAGGATSTCCTTTCACCTCCCCTCTAGAGCAGGTCCAAGATGAGACCCAGCCCCTGCTGGGTTTGTGCCTCCAGGGGATGTGTGTGCCTGACTCAGCAAGATCCRATGCACAGCAAAAAGAAAGAGATATTTCAAAGGAAAATGTGGTGTTTTTTTTTTAATTTTCCTAAGGCTGGCTAAAGGACACAGGATCAAAGTGTTTCTTTATAAACAGTAGGAAAAGCTCTGCTGAAATCTTCCCATCTCCAGTTAAATGCAGAAGATATTTCCCCAAAATGGTCTTGAAAAGTTTTTGCTTCAACTCACCAGCTATGGTTTATTGCCAGGTCCAATGTTTCACATCTTTGGAGCATTATCCAATCTATTTTAAACATGCAGGCCAATCGTGAAATGAAAACTGGGACTTTTCATATCTGTAATTTTCATTTAATAGATGCTAATACTAAATGTTCTCAAATTTCCTTTGSTTAATATGAAGATAAAAAAGTATTTGATTACTTAATCAAATCTAGCTTTTAAAACTAAAACCAAAATTTGACATGATATTTTTAAAAATACTTTTGGTCTATTCATTTATCAGTTAATAGCAATTCCTAGCTCTGTGAACCAAGACCAGCTTATTCATCTGGAAATCAAGAAATTGGATCAAATATAATTTCATTTTTTAAAATAGAAGCAGAAGAGAACAGGAGGAAAAAAGCTCCTGGTGTAATTTTTCACAATTATGTRAGGAAATGTTTGTTTGCAGCTGGAATGTTTCCATGAGTATGGAAGTAGGTGGTTAAACATGGAAGGAAAAGTAAGAGGACACAGCCCTCTGTAATGTGACTTACAAGATAAAAACTGAAGATGTTAATTTGATTTRTTTTTCCAAAATAAGAGAAAAATTAAGATATTTGCAGCATTTCTAAGGTCTGCTTTATCTACAAACTTCTGTGGMTTTAGTACCACATCCACATGAGGGAGTACACAAGATTTTTTGATATCAGTGGCTTGGAAGCTCCTCGGGGTCCTGTGTTCATTTTTATTAATTCAGTCTGCACCTAAAGATCCCCTCTGAGACCAAGGGCRGAYCCAGCCTGGGCTGTGGCCCTGGGGKAAAATTCATGTCAACACAGGCAAGTGGGAAAACTGGTTTGGAATGAGCATGGATCATAAAGGTCTGTGAAAAGATGATGATGGGGATAATATATTGGAATTATCTCCCTGGTTTKTGAGGCAAGGACTTTGGGAGGCTTGGAAGAGCAATACAATAACCTGGGAAGCAGCAGGGAAGCAGCTCAATATAGGAGTTATCTATAGCTGACATATGAAGTGTGTTTCTTCTTTGGCTGTTTGTGAATTATCAGGAGTTTTTCAGGCTATACAAAATTCTATATTGTGCTTTTAAATGGAATTAGYATGGCTTTATATTCCTTTTCCTTCTCTTTCAACTACTGCACTGTTCTTCATATGTCACAGGATTTATCTTCCCTGGATTTATCTTCCCAATGAATTTTTTTTCTCCCACTGAAATGAAATCTTCATTTTGTGGTGGAGATCTCCCCTCCCTTGGCAGGGCTCTTCTATTTCKYAAGTATTTGAATATTTCTTACCCTTTTGGGATTTTTTTCCCTTCAAAAAGACTGTGAGGACCAGGAATTTCCCCCTGCCTTCACTCCAAGCAATCCCACTGTGCATTTCCTTGCAGAAAATCAAGCTCCAGCTGAGTGGTGGCTTGTGCTTTTAGCCAGTTGTTGCTTTTTAGAGATTTTTCCTGAAGCATGTTCCTCTGARGAGTGAAGATCTAATTTTGAATTTCACTCTAGATTCATTCAGGGAAATAATTTTCCATGTGTTTCCCATMATAAGCAGATGGTGAAATGATAAATTAGAAATTTTTTTTTATCATTATAACTGTTGTTGCTCTGTTCCCATTTGTATTGTCCACACTCAGCGAAGAGCTCACAGCTATAAAAGGCCTTCAGATATTGAACACTTTAATTTAGGAAGAGTTTTGTGCCTGGGGCTCTTTGATTGTTGGATGTGGGATTTAAACCGCATCTTCATTAGCAGCAAAGCAATTGGGTAAGTTGTGAATGACAAAGGAATATTGTCCCAGTCCTGCCAAACCCCACTGAMTTGGGGCCACAGCATGTGGGATCACTCAGTTTTCAATCCCATACAGAAGATTCTGGATTTTCCACCATCCCATCTCTGATTAACTTGGGATGGTCAGAATACATCACAACCCRGATTCATCTGTTCAAGCAATTGGCTCAACTTTTGGAGTGAAAAAAATCCCAATTTTMCCACCTGAAACATGTGGCATCCAGCCTTCAATGAGCCTTGTCTAAAGGATCAACAAGAGCACCTGCAAAAGGGGCCTTTTGTTTGGAGAAGTCAGRATTTATTGGCTGTTGGACCTTGTATTAATTGCCATGATTTTGGACTGCTAAATAATTCTGATTATTCAAAACATTAGGTTGAATATGAGTTTAAAAATACTCTACAGAAGATTTTTAAACCAGTCAGGAAAGACAAAGAAGCTTTACTGTCTTCTTTCATCTATTTGGTAAAAAGTCCAGACATATTTAATGCAGGATAMATTGTGAAATCAGTGGAAATTGTCTGGGGCTTGGAAAATTAATCCAAGAACAGATGTCCCTGTGACTCTGGCACCCAGYGATGGTTTCAGACCCTGCACATCAGCCTTTGAAGATCAAAAGGCTCTTAATTGCATGTAATATTTCAGGTGTCTGCACAAAACACAAAAAGCAAAGTTAATAACATTTGGAGATTGATGCTGGGCTAAGAGAGCTTTGTTTTATCTGATGGGAGCTCAAAAGACTTTGGGTGCCAACAAGATTGTTAAAGAATTAATTTGACATTTTGAAAACAGTGATATTAAAGGAAGATATGTATTAGGATGCTGCTGTAAGAAACTGAGCTTCAAAYGAGTTACAAAGGACAAGAAAACGATTAGCAAATGTTATTAAAATATCACAGATCTTATGTGGCTGCAGGTGTTTGTATTCCAGTTATTTTTAATAAAGAAAATGACTAAAAGTCTYTAACATGGACTGCTTGCTTTCAGGGCCAGAGATTGGCATAGTATGAGAAAACAAACTAAAATCCAATTTATTCTCTTCTCTAAAGCAGCAAACATTGACTACATGAACATTTTGATAACTCCTTACATTCTGAATTACCTGAGAGCAGCAGTTCCTAGGGACTGGGGTTTAATAATTGTGAGATACCACTCCAAGGGTGCTAACAGACTTAAATAACAGCACTGCTATGGGCTGTATGCTTATTTTCGTGACAAAATTATTGGTGATGCTTTCCCAAGAGCTGACAGTTGCCAATATGTTTCCTTTTACTTCAGGATCGTGCCTTCATMTCTAATAAAAAAGGAGGAAGATGCTGATAAGTGCTGAACTTCCTCCCAGGGGACTGAATTTGTAGGTTGGAGAGGTTTCTTACTGAAACTTGTGAAACTCCTGCTGCCTTTGACGATGGGCACACGGAGAGGAGTTTGCAGGACTGCAGAGGGGAAAAACTTGTATCTGGTTACTTCCTGTTGTGCTGCATCATTCAGAAAAAATGCTGGTAGGCAACAATGCTGGAAAAGCATTTCTTGGAGTTTGTAGGCTGCTGATTTGTACGAAAGGAGGGCTGAGCTCTTACATTTTTGTGCTTTTTGTCTTGAAGCAGAGAATCCCTTTCCCTGATTGCTCTTTGCGACTCCAACTGGAGTGACTCAAACATGTGCCTCAAAACCCCCCTGTTGTGTTGAGGTGATTTTATGATSATACRCAACTCCCCAGTCTTCTGCTTTATGGCCAGAAGTGGCTGCTGGAGCTTTGAGGTGGGTCTGGAGCAGGGGTGGGATCCTTGGGGCTCCTCCTTGGATCTCCTGCGTGGGTTTTGTTCAAAGCCACGCTCCCAACACGGTGCAGATCAGCAGGTGCTTTGCTGCTTAGCCAGCTTGGRTTTTGTTAGCTTAAACAAGAAGTTTCTTTTTTTTCCATTTTCCAGGCCTGGAGAGATGCAGCAACAATCCTTCAGTGGCTTTTGGTTTTTCTTGAAATGCTTGGCTTTGTTTTGGTCCGAGGTCACACAATTGCTGGGAGACTACCATKATTATATTTTCTGAAAAATGCCTTCACCAGGATTTCTTCTCCTGGGCAAGATGAGAAGCTTCAGCTTCTCCARGTTTTGCTGCTCTGGAATGTGGTCTGGAGATTGTTTATCCAAACATGTGAATTGTTTTTAATTAATGGCCAATCYCAGCCAGCTGTGTCAGACTCTGAGGAATCAGTCAGGAGCTTTCATTATCATTCTTGTTAAACCTTCTGATGTATCCTTCTCTTTTCTTTAGTATAGTTTTAGTATAGCATTTCTTTTAATATAATATAATATCATATCCTATCATAAAATAATAGATCAGCCTTCTGAGAACATGGAGTCAAATTCTCATCTCTCACCTCATCCTGGGGACCTCACAACACCACAGGAACCACTCTGCCCGGCCCCAGACCTCAGGAAAAGCTGAACCAACAAGAGAAAGGGCACCAAAATCCACCAGCTTCAACCTGTTCCTTATTATGTATTGATGGGATTATCCCTGTCTCTTATACACATCTAGATGTGTATAAGAGACAGGGATTAAGGGGCAGCCACAGCTTCTCTGGCAATAGCAATGGAAAACCTGTATTTTTTCCTTGCTAACTGAAATTAAGAATACTAAGGGTACTATGCTGTGTTTGCAATATTTTTTAAATTCCATTGTTTGGAAACATCTWGAACAAAAAAGTTCTTGAAGTATATTAGGAGGATACTTATGGAAATAAAATATAACATTTTAAAATAACAGAGAATTATACTTCTAATTTACCCTTGAGTTCTTTGAATGTGTCTTCTGTAAATTTTACCAGGTATTTGTTGTTCAGATTTCAGGAATAGGCATTTGAGCACAGTGAGGGGTTGGAGGGTGAAAGACTCTGCTCAGAATTGTGACCAGCACCAAGGGAATAAAAAGCCCTTTCCACACAAACAAGATAAGTTGGGAACAAAGCGTTGCCAGGAGAAACCAAAGACAGAAGAGCTGTACAAGTAAAAGCCTCCAGGTCTGCCTCCTTCATGCACCTTTGAAAAAGGAGAGTTAACAGTTCATAAGAYCAATAATAAAAACCTGGCCAGCAGCCCAGGGCTTCAGAGCTGCTGCAGGTTGTGAGAGGTACCTCATGCTATGGGAAACCACAGCAGGAATGGGAGATAAGGAGAAGCCAGAGAAAACAGAAKACAGGCACTGGGAAACAGCTGAGAAATACCTGCAGCACACCACAAAAATCGTGCATGTAGGAACATCACACCTTAACCCARTSCAAGGGCTTTTTCTCAGGTGCTTGACAGGAGACAGCACCCAGGAAAGGGCTGCTGACAGCACAGCAGCTCTAAGAGAATAATGTTGTCAACCCACTGCCTGTCTGGGGCTTAWATTTTGAAGATTTAACAGAGTTTACACATTTACGGAACAGCAAAATACCAAGACATCATAATTTCCAATGAACTATATCATCATTCCCTGATGCTTACAGAAAAGAGGATTCTACACCAGAATGCATTAGAGAGGAATGGAATATGGAACTGTTGTGTCCTGCCCTGGGTCAGCCCAGGCCCTGCAGCTCCAGGCTGGGCAGAGGGGCTGGAAAGGGCCCCTGGGGAAAGGCCCTGGGGGCTGTGCCAGGGCAGGAGCCCAGGGGTGCCCAGGGGGCACGAGGCCAATGGGCCCTGGGTGTGCCAGCCATGGGGTGGCCACAGGCCCAGGGCAGGGCCTGTCCCCTGGGCTGGCCCTGTGAGGGACCCCCAGGGCTGTGTCCAGTTCTGGGCCCTCCTGGGCAGAGAGCCCTGAGGGGCTGGAGCGTGTCCAGGGCAGGGAACGGAGCTGGGGAAGGGGCTGGAGCCCCAGGAGGGGCTGAGGGAGCTGGCAAGGGGCTCAGCCTGGAGCAAAGGAGGCTCAGGGGGCCCTTGTGGCTCTGCACAACTCCCTGCCAGGAGGGGACAGCCAGGGGGGGTCGGGCTGTGCTGCCAGGGAACAGGGACAGGACAAGGGGAAAGGGCCTCAAGCTGGGCCAGGGCAGGCTCAGCTTGGCCAGCAGCAGGAATTGCTGCATGCAAAGGGTGCTCAGGCCTTGACAGGGGCTGCCCAGGCAGCTTTGCAGTGCCCAGCCCTGCAGAGATTTAAAAGCCATGTGCATGTGGCACCTGGGGACATGGGTGGCCTTGGCAATGCTGGACTTGGATGATCTTGGGGATCTTTCGTCCTCTAAGTGATTCTAAGACACATGGAGACAAAGTAGAACACAATCACTGAATTCCACGCAAAACAGAAATTGCTGTACAGAATCACAGGAAATTATTGAGATTTCCTCAAAAATAGCAAAATCAAGAGTTGCCTGCTCTAAGAMAATTAAAAAGTTTGTTAAGCAAATGATCATAAAAGGATAGGGAACAAACTGGGTGTAAGGCAACAGCATGGCACAGGAAGAGTTCCAGATCAGCAGGAGAATTCAGATAAATAAGTTCAGGTGAGAAGTGGTATCCCTTCTATTTTAAGTGGATAGGGTTGGAATTCTGTGCCAGAGCACACACATGCTCCAGCACTGAACATGTTTCCTGAGGAAACCATCACAACCTTACCAAAAGGTCTAACTTCCAGCACTGTGAGGAAAAAAATTCCTGCAGGAGTTTCCCAAGACTGGCACCAGGACAGCATTAAACTCTGGTAGCCAGGCCAGTGCTGGATAATCCATAATTTGCATAATTTGTTCTGTACCTCTGCCCATGGCATCAGCTGTGGCACTGAGAAGCTGCCCACTCCTTAGATAATCACCAGAGTCATGATTCATCTTCCTTTTGTTGCCTTTTTTTTTTCATTCGTTTTGATTACAGTTCAACCCCTGCTATATAATATATAACCCTATATATTATATATAATCCTATATATTCCTTCCTGAATTCAGTTCCCTCAAGTCCCATTAAATTAGGGCTCCTGGGACAAATATAGCAGCACCAAACTGATTCCCTCTGAGAACATCTGCAACTTTGCTAACTTCTGCAGGAGCCCAATGCACGAGGTTTATTCTCCAGCTGGGAGCAGTCCTGAGTGCTGATGGAAGAGCAAAGAATTCTACAACTGTGTGGGACCAAGCAGGGCTGGGAGACAGCTCCTGACAGCTGAGGAGCCCTGTGGTGGGGCTCACCCCCAACCACTGCATGCCCTCTGCAAGCTGGGACTCTCCTCAATCCTTGGGGACCAGAGAGTTTCTAGATCCAGTTCAGGGAATGATGCAGCCTGGGGCTAAAAGGAGAACAAAGGCACAGACTTGCCCTAAACACAATATCTATTGGAGACAGAATGGCAGACAAAACTGTAGTTCCAGACATAAGACATTCGAGATAGAGATTGCTTTGTATGATTTGGGGGTTTTTTGGGGGGAGATTATTGAATAATTTCCAAATCAGTTGGCTATAAATAACAAAATAATTGAAAGCATGGGCATTTATGAAAAATCTCATCTTCAGTGCTATATCTCATTGTGCTGCTTTGATTTCTTCCATGGTCTGCACTGCCTGTACCTGGCTAAGTAGGGAAACCCATTATGATGAACAATCTATCTTCTSTATCTAAGCAAGACTTCCTGAGACAAGGCAAACAAATCTAGCAGCATATTTAACTCTCTTTTAAACAAAAATGCTTTCAGAGATCACTCAATCTGCTTTCCTGGGTTTTGCAGTGATTAAGGATCGATTCATGTGACTTCTCATTGTTTGCACATCAWAGTCAGTTGTGAATAAACAGTGGCCTCACAGGCCTGACCTCTGGAAACAGCTGCTTTGGACTTTAAAGACTACACAGCAATCCTTGGTGAGGGTCTCCAGCCCATCTTTATGTCATGTGAATGTCAGACTTGTCTAAATGTTCATTATCCCCCAATCTGAAATTACCACCGAGCTCTATGAAAGTTCACCTCTCAGGATTAACATTCACCTGTGATTTGTCAAGTGCTTCCTACAACCACATTTTTATTGACTCTGCAGGAGAACTTGATTAGGAAGAGAGAGTCCCTCAGGCTGAGAGGCAGGAGGTGTGAAATGCTGCCCTGTCCATTCCAATTGCAAGGTGGGCACCACACACTCCACTGAGCTCAGTGAAAGGGAGGAGGGTCCAGCCTGTCACAGCAGCCCCAGGGAGCAGTGAGCAGACAGAGGTTACAACAGCATCTATTTGARCTGCAGTCTCAAATTGCTACCCCTGAAATAATAAAGCAACAAAAGACTTTAAAAGTATTTATAGCTCTCATGTATCCTCTCTCTCGGAGCAGCTGGGGACATTTTTGGGGATAGCAATGAGAAAAGAGTATTGGAAAAACTGCTAAAAACAGGAAGCCAGGTGATAAATCACTCCCTGCTATGCAATTGTGGGAAATGAAGAAAAGAGAGGTGCTATTCTAGCTGGGAGCTTATTGATTTTGTCAATTAGAATTCTCCAAGCTCCCAACAGATCAGCTTTTTCATACCAGCTTCCTTTAAATAAGTGATAGCCATTCAGTAATGTAATGCAGTGATAACCTCACTGAGGGGCAGGAGAGTGGAGGGTTTTATTCTAAAGAGKTACAGACACACCCCAGCTCTCTGGGGGTACTTCCCTCCATTTTGGCAACCCAACATMCCAACAAATACCACAGAAACATGTTATTCAAGACAACTGTAGGAAATCACAGTTGTTGTTCTTCCCTGCCAGCACTGTGTTATCAAGGCCCCAGGAAGCAGATTTAATGAACCTTTAAATGACCCATATTAACAGTGTGGCCACTGTTGCAAAAAACAAAAAATAACCTTCCCCAAGCCAGCAAAGCTACTGACACCTCTATAAAGTTTTACAAGCACCATGTTGTGTGTTCAGAAATAAAGCACTRGACTTGTTAGAGATCATTAATCATGGAACCACAGAATGGTTTGGATTGGAAAAGCCCTCCAGGATCAGCAAATCCATCCCCTCAGCACTGCCACTCCTGCCCCCAAGAGCCACCTTTCCATGTCCTTTAGGAACCTCCAGTGATGGGGATCACACTACAAAGCTCTGCACAAACACAAATTGACAGAAATTCACCCAATTCCTGAGTTCCCCCAATTCTTTGGACCACAGAACATGGACAACACCACCACAGAACAGCCTCATGTTTTATGTGGGAAGATCTGTCCAAATGAAGATTTCTTTTTCCTCTTTGAAGGTCACCTGTTCCTACACAATGGCAAGAGGTAAAAATACAGAAGGATGGAGCTTGTTTGGGGTGGGATCAGCACACAGGAAGTTTCCTGATGGGTGGGGAGCAATTCCAATTGAACTGAGGGGATATAGACCAATATATCCCTAAGGATATAACCAATATGACCCTAAGGATGAGCAGTGTGTGTGGATAAAAGCCAAGACAAGGGAAAGCAAATCAGAAGATATTTGGGTTGAGAAACAAGTAAATGGTATTTTGGGCCCTGTCTGAAAGGGGTTGGAAATTCTTCCCACTCAGCAGTAACTTATGAAAAAAGAATTAAAAAAAAAAAGAAGAAGAAAGCAAGCATAAGGGTAGATGCRCATGCTGGTGCTCTTAACTTCAAAAACTACTGATTATGCATTTCATAGATTTTMCTTTTCTAGATCCCACTGAGTTTCACAGAATATAAACAGACCAAGATACAGCTACATTCAAGTCAGATGTTGCCAATAATTTTCAGTAATATTTTCATGAGGTGAACATAAGGTTTAGCATCTGCAATCTGTCTGAGCTGCTGGGATGGTTTAAAGGTACCAAGCTATCAGATTAATCAAATTTTMMYAAGAGCAAAGAAACAAAACTGCATATTAAGCTGAAAAAAAGCCCCACACTGATGTGTATTTTAGAAAATATATGCTGCAGTCAGCATGCCCAGTAACCTCCCATTATTTATACCCAGTCAGCTGTAAATCTTTGGGAAGTGTGACCCAGGAATGCCATCTACCAATAATCCTGAGACATAACAAATCCTGTGAGTAAATTGTAGCACAGATCAAAGTAAGCCAGTCTGACAATGAGAATCTGGGAGTTTAAACTGGTGTGCTTCCACCTGGAATTGTTATTTATTTAGTGTGGAAAACTCCAAGATCACTGAGTCCAGCTGTTACCCAGCACTGCCAAGGCCATGACCAAACCACYTCCCCAAGTGTCACATAAACTTCCRTMAGAAACAGAASCCATGCAAAACATGATGACAAGAAATGATAAGGCTGTGACACAACCCTCAAAAGACCAAAAATACTCAGCTAAGTTCATYAAACAGCTGATCTTTGTAAGTCATCAAAGCCCCAAGGGAAGGATGTGAATTTATATTCTCTGAAAATGTGGCCCCTGGAGCTTAAAACACAGTGTGCAAAGGAAGAGAACAGGGATCTGGCTGGAGAACCAAGTCCATTTTACCACTGACATTCCTATRCTGTCCACAGGCAAAAACTTTTCTGTTATTGCAACTACAGCTCTTTCAATAACACACCAGAATTCTTCTGACATGTGAGCAAGCAGGTGGAGACAGCCCTGCCTGAAGTGGGAGATTCAAACTCAGGGTGCTTGCACATGTGAAACCCTTCTAATCACACATTCCCAGCAAATCCTCACAGCAGGAAGGGTTTCACTGCTGCTCCTGCACCTGAGGAGCACAGCTCTGCTGTGAAATCTGCTGTGATCTCATTTTGGTGTCTGTCACTTGTCTACAAAACCACACCAATTCAAGCCCCGATTCTAAGAGGATTTCCTGCAAAAATCCACTGCTGCCATGTGTTGATGGCACACCCACTGAAGCCTTTSAACAGGGTTAGCTGTTCCTAACCCCTCAGCTGGGGAATGGAAGTGCAGAATCCATCCAGCAGTTTCCCAGGTCCTGCACACAACAMCCAAACTCAGCAGCACTGAAAACATCATTTTTATGGATCCAGCAGTGGTCCCACCACACGTCTGCAGCTGGTATTTGACAKCTCAAAACACTTCCAAGTGCTCCACTGATTTCCAAAGACTTCTTGACAGAGACCTCTGATTCCAGTGGTGCCTCCTGTGGCCTCTGAGGAGAGGACAGGGATGGCTGGAATGGGGACCTGTTTGAGTCCTAGAATGGTTTAAAGGTACCAAACTATCAGATTAATCAAATTTTGGGAAGAGCAAAGAAACAAAACTGCATATTAAGCTGAAAAAACCCCCCACACTGATGTGTATTTTAAAAAATATATGCTGCAGTCAGCATGCCCAGTAACCTCCCATTATTTACACCCAGTCAGCTGTAAATCTTTGGGAAGTGTGATCTAGGAATGCCATCTACCAATAATCCTGAGACATCAACAAATCCTGTGAGTAAATTGTAAAGACCCTCCAGTCCAACAAGTCCTGTATGTGAATTTGTGAAGACCCTCCAGTTCAACCATCCTGCCATCTTCCACTAGACCAGGTCTTGCTCCCAGGGAGGTCTGGAATGGGAAAGTTTAAATCCATTCTCAGGAAATGATGCACTAGTTTTCAAGCAAAGCCACAGCTGATGTTTCTGCTGTCATAGGAAAACCAGGTTTTTTTGCCTTTTATTAGAATAATAAGTTCCTTCAAACTTGGAGACATGGGAAGGAAGAGATGTGGGAGCTGAGAGAACAGGAAAACAGCATTAATTATACAGAACCTGACAGGTAGAGAAGAAAATGTTATGCTTTCCAAAAGGAAAAGAATGTACAGATGATTGAGATTTGCCATCAGGCCCTGCATTTTCCTCCCTTCTGGACCTGTGAAAATAAATCCCAGGATCTCAGTTCAAAGTCACCTGTGCTGGATAAAGCTGCTCACCTGCCCTCATGATCAACCACAGGGTCAGAAATCTGCTGGTCCTTTTAACTCCCCTTTCCTTGTACTTCCCACTGTGGAGCTGCCCTCAAACCCAGACACTGATCTGTGCAGCCAAGGTCTTCCCTAAAGGATCAAATTCCAACTTAAATCAGAGAGGGAAAAGCTTTGTCTCAGATCAGAAAATGCAGAGTGAAAAAAAAAGAAGAAAAAATGATTGGCATTGGTTCAGCAGTTTGGCTGGGGTTTTTGTTGGGATTTTMGAAACTTCTGTAGGGAAATAGAAATGGGTCTCCCTGGAGTTCCTACATGCAGGAGGTGCTCTTGCACTGTGACACTACAGCCATGGCTGCTCCTGATTGTCTGAAAAGGAAAAGATTTCCCAAGGCATGAAACTGCAGGAGCCAAAACAATTCATGGGTGCTTAAGCCCAACACTGATTGCTTCCTTCAAGGAATGTTTTGTTTCAGGTTTTTCCCTTCGATCTAATGCCTGCATTTGTCATTTAAACAAACACTCCTAATTTACTCTTGATTTCATAATGCAAATTACTTTTTCTATTACTCCATCTATTCTGTTATTTAGCTTCTGCTTTATTTACCAGTTTGGTTTGCATATAGATCTCCCCCTAAGCAATCCCTACATCAAGGGCTAAATTTATTTTTCCATTCATTTTCTCCCACTGGTTGTGTGATTCAGATTTGGCCACAGCAAATCAGGTGAGAATCCTTTCAATGGAAAATTCCTGTGAGGAAATTCCTTTTGTTTCACCCAAACAAACTCCTGGCTTCCAAAAGTTTGCAGGTCAGGGACTTCTTGGGTGAGAGTTTATTTTGATTTTAAACCATTTTTCTTCTATAATCACATGCAATTTCCCCTTTAATCTTTTGCCTAATTGCAGTTATTTCCATCACATATTCTGATTTAATGTCCCCTGTCCTCCTTCCTTTCATATTCCCTTGGTCTCATCCTATTAATTCCAGGTGCTCAAATTTCCTGTCATAGATCACAAGAAGATTATAAATTCCAGGAAAAAATCCTTAGGTACTTCAAAATAAATTGGGATTTTTGATTGTGATAAACTCTACTTTACCACACACCTGAAAGTTCAGCAGGTAACCAAGAACTCATTATCAAAAAGTCTTTTGGACACAATTACAGCTAAAATCTATCATTTAACATACTCATCAATCTGTTACACACAGTTATTTTTGCATGTTTGTACCCGAGTGTGTGATTTAGTAAAATACAGGCCTTGATTACAGAATTGAAGATGGGAGGAATGTCCTGGAMTTTTTTCCAGAACTTTTGTCCATCAGTAAATTATAGCTTATGGACAAAAGTTCTCTCTCTTTAAGACTGAAAACTTCACACATCTGAAGTGATGAGGCAATCAGAGACAAAAATTGAGTGGCATGAAGACATAGAAACCCAGGGGTAAATAAAGAGCATTATTGGATTTAAAACATGACAGATCATAAGTCCTGAAAAATGCTTCCATTTCAAATGAATAAATAKATGCTACAAGTTGATAACATGACACAGGGACACACCAACTGTCACACCAAATAACATCAGATAAACAGTCAGGCCACCAAAATCACAAGSCCCAGAAAATCTTGTCATTTTTATACATTTCTGGCTCAAACCATTTTGAGTCATTTTCCAGCTTTATCAGAAAAGACTGCTCATATTGTACTTTCATTTCCTTGAAACCTCAGAGGCTTCTGTAATCATTYTATTTCCTTCAAACCAGAGCTCTTTAATAAACAAAATACCCTAAAATAGCTCCAATTTTGTGAGGAGCTAAGTGGTGTCTATACCSCATATAATTTGTTAAATGCCAGGAGATGATAAAGGAAAATGTGCACAGATTTTATAAAATAKATATTCCAGAAATAAATTACATTATTAAAAAAAATTAAAAAGGAGAAGGAGCAGCAAATGGATTTAGAATAATGGAATTCTTTAGGTTGAAAAAGGACTCCAYTGGAGTCCTTGTCACCAGCCCAGAGCACTGAGTGCCCCTGTCCACACCTTCCTTGGACACCTCCAGGGATGGGCACTCCACTTGTCTAATTAACAGATTAACCTGATAATTTTATGTTACAAAGTTGGTCTCTTATTTTTCAATATCTACACTGAAACAAAACATCCTTAGTGACAGGAGCTCCATTTTCCACCAGACCCCAGAGTTTCAGCCTCAAGGAGCCAAAGAGTTCTCTCTTTAAAAATCAAAACACACACAGTCCTTGATTTGTTAACCAAGACAATTTGGGAAAACTCATACAAAAAAGGAACATATTCCATTCCTTGKCCATTTCTTCCCTACCAGATCACAACCTAGAGGGTTTTTAGGAAAACTGTGCAGCAGGAGAAAGGAGTTCCCTGCCTTTAGTGCCCTGATTCTGCCCCAAAATGCCACTCATGAGATACAGAGGTGTCCATCTCCATTTCACCTCCTGGAAACCTGCAGGAAATAGTTGACACTCAGACATATTTCTGCTTCTCTCTGGCAGCCATCTGTGGTTTTTTCAGGTGTTCTCCTGCACTTTCATTTCATCCCTRAATAGAGTATTAAACCCTGCCTGGTTAAGAGCAATTGGCAAGGAACTCTCTCTACCCACACACTGATGGAAGTTACTTGCACTTGAACATCCCTGCCCACATCTTTCAATAGAAAACACCTTGGGGTTAAAAGACTTTAAGTTGCATTTGTTGCACTTAGAGAAAAATAAAATTGCTAGCTAGGTATCAGGTATTTCTTCCATTTATGTCCAGTTTTAGGTGGTTAAATATTGGAGTTGAATGTTTTGACCARGGGCAACTCAGTGAATCAAGGCAATGCTGGTAACCTAATTTCCAGCACTGCTTTTTTTTTTTTTTAGGATGGATTTTCATTATTTCTATTATTTCATACTTGTTTCAGTGTCTGTGCTCATACYCCACCACATGCTTGCTCTTCTTCTCCCTGCTATCACATTTTTAATATAATATACAGGATATAATATAATATATGTGACATAATATATGGATGTACACCATTACTTCTCTCTGAATTAATTTTTTCCTGATCTTGGGAAGTGTAAATCCAATTGCTGCCAGGTTTAACAGGATGAGAGTCAAGATTTACTGGGCTCTGAACCACAGCCTGGTGTTAAACATGACCATGGACTGTAGCTGAATAGTTTTTTTTAATAATCTTTCCAACCTCCATTACTTTGGAAGAGCTACTTGCCTGCAACAAAAGATAATGTGTAATTTGATTAAAGATGGGTATTTTTCCTCCACAACACAAGTAGATAATCTACTTTAAAGTAGTTTGAGCTTTCATGATTCATCCTGGTGAATGTAAGGACAGCTGCAGCAACCACAAGCAATGAAAAGAAATATTTAAATAGAAAACAWTCCAGTTTGAAGAGAAGCAGCAGCTTCAGAAGATATGAGTGCAGCAAGYCCTTTTTTCCTGCTATGCTCTCTTCACCCTTTTGTTAGGAAGAAGACAGAGTGATCCATTTTAGGCTGGGCTTTGCCTCAGCTTTGTGTCTGCAGTGCAAGGGAAGGAAAGAAATGTGAACAGAAAACATGACAGCTGTAAAATCCCCTGAAGTGCTGCCACAGTCAGGCAATCATTGACTCAATAAGGCTGGAAAAGACCTCCAGGATCATCCAGTCCAGCCTTCCACCAAATCCCACCACAGCCACTAAACCACACCAGAAAAAAACCCCATCCTCTCATTTTTTTGAACATTTCCAGGATGGTGACTCCAGGACTGCCCTGGGCAGCCCATTCCAATGCTTAACACATGAAGCATTGGGTCATTGGTTAAARTCAGGGGAAGTTGAAGAAAATTCATCACATGGAAAAAGAAAACCAAAAAACACCAAAATGAGCAACTTAATGAAAACTAAAGTATGACTAACGACTTCTCAAGGAACATATTACCACTGACTGGAATGGCAATCAGCCCTCTTCAACACTAATTTTGAATAGATAACATTAATTTATAAATAAGCAGTTTTAGCATTACATCCAATATCCCTCTTGCTCAGCACACAGCAATTAGAGCCCTTGAGAAATCACGCTCCTYAAAACATTGCTTTGCTTGGCACAATCACTTGGCTGCCTGAGAAACTGAAGGAAAAGCTTGCTTGCCCAATATTTCCAGTGGCCTGATCACTGGGATCATCTGGGAGCTGTAGAGATTCAGTAGCTGCTCAGGATTTACACTGCAATTTGTAACTTTTCCTTGTCTGGGTGTGGAAATCAGTCTGGCGCCAGCAGAGCCACCCAGACACACAGCAGATCTCCTGGGAGCTGAAGAAATTAACCCAAACTAAACCTGACAAGCTCATGCCATGGCTTCCAGAATCCCAGAGTCATCCAGGCTGGGAGAGACCTTCAGGACCATCAGCAGCTCCCCAGCACCACCAGCATCACCCCTAAACCACATCCCAAGGGCCACTGCCAGAAAACTTCAGAACACTTCCAGAGATGGTGACTCCCATCTTCCTGGGCAACTCATTCCAGTGCCTGACCACTCCCTTCCAGTGAGTTTCTTGGTGATAATTCACTTGTGGGGAATGCTAGAAGGAATTCAAGATGGGACCTCTGAATTGGTTTTGATGATGTGATTTATTTTCCATATCTTCTACATAGGCAGGAAGGGTGAGTGGGGCTCACATTGTTACAGCACAGTTCAGAAGGTGACAAGACTTTTTGAGGAGTTATTGACCAATAAAACACTGCTAACAAGGATATTTATGTTTTTGACCCAATCCTTAAATATTTCATCTTATGGACCCATGTTARAGTGTGAGCTTTCTTAGCCAATCATGTTATGACACACAAACCTCCAGTACTGCATTCTAAACTCCTTGTTTACCTCTCTGACCAATTTATTCCAGTGCCTGACCACTCCCTTCCAGTGAATATTTTGGTGATAATTCACTTGTGGGGAATTCTAGAAGGAATTCAAGATGGGACCTCTGAATTGTTTTTGAAGATGAGATTTATTTTCCATATCTTCTACATAGGCAGGAAGGGTGAGTTGGGCTCACATTGTGGCAGCACAGTTCAGAAGGTCACAAGACCTTTAGTTACAAGACCTTTTAAGGATTTATTGACCAATAAAACACTGCTAACAAGGATATTTATGTTTTTGACCCAATCCTTAAATATTTCATCTTATGGACCCATGRTACATGTAAGCTTTCTTAGCCAATCATGTTATGACACACAAACCTCCAGTACTGAATCCTCAACTCCTTGTTTACCTCTGAAATTATTTTTTTTTCCTATATCTTCAACTCTAAAACTCTAAACTTTCCTCCACTAAGCTTAACGTGTCTCTGCTTTAAACTATAAATCCACATTCTCACTTCTAGCACCTGAGTTTGGAAGCCTTTTCCAAGGTCTCAGATCAAATCCTGGGTTTAATTCCAAGCTTTGGCTTACAGGCCCAAAGTTCTGAGAGTCCCCTGCATTTTGGATTCCAATATTTTTCCCCCAATATGTGATTTGAACCTCCCCTGGTGTCACAATGCTGCAGGACTGTTGGGATGAGGTGCCTGTCTCCAGCCCTGACATCACAGATGTGGAAATCAGTAAACCTCAAGCTGAGGCAATGCAGGAAATTTCACATCAGTCAGGCACAGAAAAAGCTGTTGTTCTTTTTATCCTTTATAAAAACTGGGACTAAATTAAGTTTTAAGTTAGTCTTCTCTAAGATACCATGTCAGGGAGTCTGAGGGTGTACATGGTCAGTCAATATTTAAACTRTCRATGCAAAATATATTAGGCAAATATATTTAATAACATTAATGTTATARACACATATATATTTAATASATAAATTTAGACAAATTTAAGAGATTTTTGAATTTCAAAACAGACAAAATCTCCATCCAATTTTGAGACAACCCTCAACAGACTGACTCATACTTTGAAACCATGTCCTTGTAACCTTGAAGGAATCAGAAACATTCATTAACATTAGGGACAAGACTTTTTTTCTTTTTAATAGGTTTGATAACACAAATCTATTGGGTTAAGAAAAGAGATGGAAAAATGAATCTGCTACTCCATGGCACCAGTCAGTGACTGTGTGGGCAGAGCTGTCTATGCAGCAGTGCCCCCCAAACCCAAGCAAATTGCACAACCTGTTTCTCCAGCTGGGGATTTACACCCCCTTTCACCCCCCAATTTACAGAGAGAAGGAGCTGTGACTTCAAAAATGAGATCTTTATCCACAAGCKTGTTTTGAGCATAAATTATTCCACTGTGGCATATGGAATGCTTGGCAATATTTACCTCTGAGTCACCAGCTATTCTCTGGTAAGATGGAACACTAGACTAGAATCACAGAATCCTGGAYTGGGTTGGAAGGCACCTGAAAAATCTCCTATTGTGCCCCCCTGCCAGGAGCAGGGATGTCACTGTCTAGAACAGGTTGCTCAGGTGGCCCCATCCAACTTGTTCTTGAGGGAAAAGTCAAGTAAAATTCAGAAATTTTTAAGATGGAAAGGTGTTATCAAAAGGTGGAAGCTTCTCTGCATTGAAGGGACGCGAAAACATTTCAGGATTTTAATCCTGAGCCTACATCTGGAACTATTTTTGGCTTTTAAAAACACATTATTTGTTTTCAGTTGTGAAAACCAAGCTCCTCATTYSCACAGYAGCCCTGCTGTAGAGTCAAAAATCAGRGAGGRTGGAAAATCCRTCCCTGTGGTCACAGTGCCCACCTTGTCCCCAGCCCAGKGCACTGAGTGCCACCTCCAGCCCTTCCTGGGACACCTGCAGGGCTGGGCACTGCAAAGCTGCCTGGGCAGCCCCTGCCAAGGCCTGAGCAGCCTTTGCATGCAGCAATTCCTGCTGCTGGCCAAGCTGAGCCTGCCCTGGCCCAGCTTGAGGCCCTTTCCCCTTGTCCTGTCCCTGTTCCCTGGCAGCACAGCCCGACCCCCCCTGGCTGTCCCCTCCTGGCAGGGAGTTGTGCAGAGCCACAAGGGCCCCCTGAGCCTCCTTTGCTCCAGGCTGAGCCCCTTGCCAGCTCCCTCAGCCCCTCCTGGGGCTCCAGCCCCTTCCCCAGCTCCGTTCCCTGCCCTGGACACGCTCCAGCCCCTCCAGGTCCTTCCTGGATTGGGGACCCAGAACTGGACACAGCCCTGGGGGTCCCTCAGCAGGGCCCTGCCCTGGGCCTGTGACCACCCCATGGCCACCCCATTGGCCTTCTAGGTCCACAATCAAATGCCCCACACAAATTTTCTCCAAGAACAGGCAAATGACACCATGGGAGCTTTGGGTTGTTCTTCGCAATCCACCCCTTCTGTCCCAAAACATCACTGGGGGAAACACAACCCCTTCCCTTCCTCCACACCTCTGATGGTGTGTTTTGCAAGTGTAAACAGCTCCAAAACCACTCCATGGACACATATATGATGGGATTTGGATGGTGCTGTTGCAGAAAGGCTGTTGTGGGCAGGTGAAAGAAAACCCAACACTCCCCCTTGTTTACAGCAGGCAGCAAGGGGCCCCTGCTGGCTCACACTGCCTCCTAAATGAACTTAAATGGTGACAGCATCACTGAATAYACACCTGACCCACCCTACATATTTCTGCCAGCAATTCTGTCAGTGCAGGATGGGAAAACATCCTCTCTTTGCAACCCTCAAGGCACAAATGCGCCCCCGGTGAGTGCAGAACACTTCTGCTGCTTCAGCTTGTGCTTCAAAGATCTCCTGTGATGACACAAACACTACACATCCTGGATTTCTGTTTGTTCCAGAATGCTGTGCCATGACACAAAGAAAATTTATTCTGTTTCAGAGCAAAGTGAACTCAGGAATATGAGTAATWAATGCAATTTTATCAGAGATGGAAATGGTTCAGAATTAAAGGCACATCTGGGAGGGGGATTTAGGTAGAAAAACTGAACAGYTATCACTGCTGGTGTACATCCTGCACTTCCCACCTGTGAGCAGCTAGGAAAGAACATTGCACAAGGCTAGCACTCCAGCAGGAGGCCTGTTTTATCTGACCAAAGCTGCTCAGCAGAACACTTCCCCTCAGCTACGTGCCCCTCTGAACAATGCACCAATTTGGCTCCCTCCACAAGGACAAAACTTGACAACAAACACCCCCCTCTGACACCAGTCAGGCTGTGAAGGAACAGAAATGCTGCTSCACTCATGAAATAGCAAATAAATGAACAGACCCAGGGTTGATCTTTGAAAGTGGCTACTACATGGAATTTCCATGCTCCTTCCTCTTGGAAGGGGACAACTGAGTATCACACAGTCATCTTATTCCTTTAGATATTTCCCTGAGTAAAGAACATGAGAAAACAAGACTGTTCTGCTCATTACTTCCAAACATCTTCCCTGGGAAACAACCCAGGGAAAAATATCAAAATATTTTATCATCACACTCCCAGCATCTAAAACTTTCTGCTTGTCTGGCTGTTTGTGGCTCTGTGGTGCCCTTCTCCTGAGGTTTCTGCTGCCCCAGACACAGCCACCAGCACAAAAATGCCCTTTTTTGTCTCCAATAGCACCATAGTGCCCAGGTGCTGAGCCCCTGGAGCTCTGACACAACGACTTTTCTTTTTTCAGGGTATTTACAATTATACAGATTGCTTGCACCTCTTTTTTTAGCATTCATTTTAAAGCCCAAAGTGTTTCATCTGCCCTCTCTTCCTGCACATTAGGCGCTCTCATTGCTTCTCATGCTTTTAGCAATTATTTTAACAATTCTTCTTTCCCAGGGTTGTCCCCATGAGGAGGAGGTTGGGAATGCTCCATGAGCTTTGCCCATCTCACCACCTCTCTCTGCTGGATTCCTCCTCACCTCTGATGTTCCTCTTAAAACAGCAGCCCACCCCTGCCCTCAATCCCACCAACAAGCACCTCTCAGAGGGAAGTTGTGTTGTTTGAGCCACTCAAACCTTCCAGCTGACAGGAATTATCCTCTCCCAGCTCAAGAAACTTTGTGGGGTGAGCACAGCAGTCCTGAAACCTCAGCGCTTCATACTGAGCTGAATAAATGTGAATGGTTAACACTGAGCCAACCAAAAAAATCTCCCAATGCAAATGAAACCAAATAGCCCAAATTCCTTCCTGCATCCCACACTTCCAAATAGCCCAAATTCCTACCTCAAATAGCCCAAACTACACATCCCACATTTCCTTGTGTGATCCCAGGTCAGGGACTGGAAGCATCCATGACAGTATCCATGACATGACTGGAAGTATCCACCTGATCCACATCAGCTTCTCATTTMCATTTCATCCTGGGAAACTGAGAGCTCTGATCACAATGTCCACATGTGTCAAAAATTCATTTCCACATCCCACAGACTGTCTTTAAAACCATCATGCTTCAGAAGAAATTCCAGGAGAATTCAATGTTCAGAATATTCCCATCGATTTATTAATGCAAAAGCTGAAGTCYATTCTCACCATCATGATTTTAGTTTTGCTATGAAAATGAATTGAAAATATGGACCAGGTTTTTGCATTTATTTATCTGCATGTTAAATATATCAGCTCAATGACAGCCTCCTTTGAACTGGGGAATTGTGATGCAGTGGTTTCAACAGAGATTTTAGGGCACAGACTGAAGTTTGCCTGGGCTCTACAGATGGTCTGGAATGCAAATACAAGGGAAAAACCTGACAGAAAACAAACARCCCACTGTGTTCCTTAAATGTAGTTGCCCCTTAATGTATTATTTCAACACAGAATCTACTAATCATGGAATTATAGAGTCCCAGAATGGATTGGGTTGGAAAATAGTCCCTTGATTTTTTTGATTTTTTTACCTTTTTTTTTCCTAGTTCATCAAGACAGACTGATCATTTGASGTTCTATTCCATCAAAACCTGCCATTTTTAAATTTTAATTTTAAGAACATTTTGGGCATCATTGAGGAACTCGCTTTACTGAGAAGGCACTGACACATCCCTTCAAGGTCTGGCTGACTTTGGGGTGTCAGCCCAGCACTTTGGGACACAGGCAAGCAGAGRATCCATGTCCACCTCCTGCTATGCCAGGAGAAGATAAAGCCCCCCAGATAAAGCCCCCCCCAGAGACTGGAATGTTAATAACTCTCATTTYTTCAAAGCCTTGACTGAAAATATCATTTCAGAAAACCATAAAGAAATCAGACACCTCAATGACATCATCATCATCATCCATGCCACTGTCACCATACCCCCACSAGGGTTAAATGATTTTTGAGATCATTCCAACCCCAAATGAGCTCAAGCTTGGCACGTACAAGATTAGAGGGGAGGAAAAAAAGGCCACTCTAAATTATGCTCAACAATGACACATTGCAGTTTCAGAAACTCGGGAACATAAATCAATATTAAGTTTCTGAGCTCTCTTGACAAGAAAAACCATCCTATAATTACAGAATCAAATGAGAGACATGCCCACGYTGTAAGCATTTGTAAGCAAGTTGATATCAGTCATACTTTAGAAACAAATATCTCATTTACAAGCCAATTTGAGCAATATAAGCTGCCAAATTGAGCCTGAAGCCTGAAACCCAAAGTCTGCAGGAAGAAGCCAGTCCTCTAATTTCCTGCATGACTGGAGACACAAAAGTAAGAACAAAGTGTCATTCTATTAAGGCTCAGAAAACATGCTTTTAGAACTCAGGTGGGGTTTAATTCCTTGGCTTCCAGACTTCTAGAAACAAAACTTAAAGCAGCTCAGTGCGGAGGCTTAATGGGCTGAAGGCAATTTGTGTTAATGGAGTCCACTCTGGAGTGGAGTGGATTTGCTCCTCTCTGTGCCTTTAGCTTGGAAATAGCCAATATTTCTTTCTRCACCTTATTATTAGTAACTGTAGGGATGAGAAATTATTGATCCACCTAAGCTGTCATCTTGTTTAAACTTCAGACTACTCATGTGCTCTAGGGACTTTGGTTATTTTGTCCTAAATTAAATAATTGTTAGAAACTCAAAGAGATGAAACCGTTCCTCCCCTAATTATGCATTTCATGCCTTGCTAAACTCCTTAACAAAATTGAGTCAGTGGCTTGTGGCTGACAGGCCATTATTTGTGGGGAAAATCAGCCCACACTTGAGTGGCTAAATTGACAAACAACCAAGCTGAAAKCTCCTGAATTCAACAGCAACTGATTATCTTGAACTGATCTTTGAAAGTGGCTACTACATGGAATTTCCATGCTCCTTCCTCTTGGAAGGGGACAACTGAGTATCACACCATCATCTTATTCCTTCAGATATTTCCCTGAGTAAAGAATATGAGAAAACAAGATTGTTCTGCTCATTACTTCCAAACATCTTCCCTGGGAAACAACCCAACATCAAAATATTTTATTATCACACTCCCAGCATCTAAAACTTTCTGCTTGTCTGGCTGTTTGTGGCTCTGTGGTGCCCTTCTCCTGAGGTTTCTGCTGCCTCTAGACACAGCCACCAGCACAAAAACGCCCTTTTTTGTCTCCAATAGCACCATAGTGCCTAGGTGCTGAGCCCCTGGAGCTCTGACACAACGACTTTTCTTTTTTCAGGGTATTTACAATTATACAGATTGCTTGGATCTTTTTTTTTTTAGCATTCATTTTAAAGCCCAAAGTGTTTCATCTGCCCTCCCTTCCTGTACATTAGGACCTCTCATTGCTTCTCATGCTTTTAGCAATTATTTTAACAATTCTCCTTTTATTCCCCCCACTAAATATTGTATAAATATTTATATAGAAATATAAATTCACATTAGTCTGTATTTACCTGGTTAATCCCCCCAGCTTTAAAGAGAAATACAAGAAAATACACGAACCAAAAAGAAACACGTTCAGGTTCCCAGCTGTGACAGCAGCAGATCAATGTTTGCTGTGCCATCTTGACTTAAGTATCTTTTCTATGATCATTTCTCCAATTTATATTCATTACAGAACACCTGCCAGATCTGTTACCCAAATTATTTGGTGTCCCTGTTGTATCCCCCAACGTGTGAAACCACCTCTTGTGCAATCAAAGCTCAAGTCTGCTTTGAGAATCACCACATAAAAAAAGATTGATTTTCATCTTGGAAATGTCAGACTTCTGCCTATAATGCTCAGCTACATTTTTCAGGAGCAGTAAAGTTCAAAAAAGAGCCCCAGCCCTGACACATCTCCGACACATCACGATGGATGTGACAGTTCTGCTGCTTTACTGCCAGAAACGTCCTGCTACAGAATGAGGCAATCAATGGAGAATAATAAATCTATCCCAGACCCCAGAACTATTTTTTGTACATGCAGAACAGCAGAAATGACACATTAGTTATACCTCTGGAGGTAATAAACCATCACACTTTCTTTACTGTAACACAATTCCAGTTAAACAATTTAATCTTTACCTGTTTTATCTGTTCAACACTTCACCATCACAACTCACAATATGCATTTTCAATTTATTAATGGAATGAATTAACAATAAAAAAAAAGAAAAAAATAGAGAGGGAGACAATTGAAGACACACTTTCCAGTTAAAAGAAGAAGTTTTCTTACCATTTTTTCTGGTCCCTCTGTCAGCCAGGAGAACAACTGCTGCTCCYAAGGAATGTGCTGAATTACGTTCCCTTCATCCTGGAACACATTGCTCCTGATTAATACTGACTCAGAAATTTTACCTTGAGTGCACAGCACAAATACATTTCATTTCCCTTTTTTTTGAGAAGCGCTGTGTTTGAGATAAATTACAGCAAGTTTGGAAAAGTTAATTTGACGTGCATAAATCAAGGCTTGGCAGAGAAAGGGTTGGTTTGATTTATAACTAATGCCTTTGAGTGTATTCTCCRACCTATCCTTCAAGTAACAGCCTTGATTTCAGCAAGAGGGAATATACTTCAAAATAAGTATTTTCTGAGGTCATTTGACCACACCACCAACAAAACAAGCCCAGCTGTGCCAAACACGGTGATTTAAAATACATGAGTTCATTTCAAATTTTCACTACACAGGCACAATAAATTRGAAAACTGTTGCAGGACTAGATTGATGGTTCCTTGTGCTTGTGTATGATTTCCAAAATACATCCATGGATCACTGTCATAATTTTATTTCTTCCATTATTCTATACATTCATAAGCACACAGACAATATTTAATGCTGTACTAACTGAGTTTGGATGAGGCAAAGCACACAGCACAAGCAGGTATGTGACTAAAGCTCTCTAAAACTTAGAATTAGGAGAAATTCAAGGGCCAAAAATCTTTATTAAATTGGCTTTTCCTAGTTCTAAAGGCAGGAACATCCTGACACTCTCCCTCTCTTGCCCCCTGAAGGGCACTGGCTGCATTTATAACCAGGCTGAGGAAGGAACAAGAAGCAAATTTTCTTTTGCTTTTGCACAAACCTTAAATAAGTTCCTAAACCTGTAGGTCAGGCTGTGCCCCAGAGCAGTGGGGACCTGGCTGTGAGGAAACACTCAAGGTAGGAAATGAGTTTTGATGACACCAAAATCCCTCCTTAATACTTGGTGGAGGCCCTTTGCTCCTGAGGAGTCCCCATGAAATATTAGAGGCGAAAAATAAGAACAAAAAGCAGATTTCAGCATGTCTGTGCTTGGGCACAAAGCAATCTCACCCCACCAAAGAAAAGATCATTTATTTTTGTGTGTGGCCTTGTTGTGCCCTGGTCAGACACAGCTTCACTCTCCTGCTTTTGGGAAGGGCAGGGAGGGAAGGAATTCTCCCAGAGCACACAGGGGAAACTGCAGCAGGATCAGGAGCTGCTGGCCATGGCTGATGAAACGTTCCCATGACAATCCCTCTCATCTGTGCATCTCAGAGCTATTTCCAGCAAGCATATTTTAGTTTTTGTCCAAGTGAGAACAACAATGCGTTTCCTGAGGAAATCAAAATTAGCAGGAGCAGTGCAGCAGCACTACTTTGTAGCTGCTTCTGACAATTAATAAATTAATATTATCTGGTGAGGGAAGAGACTGAAAATAACTCAAATGGTTATTTCCCTTCAAGCTGGATGATGGTTTTTTAGAGTATTTTCTCTGAGATCAGTTAAATGCTCTGAAAATACTTTGTAGGGAACAGTTCATTTAAAAACAAAGCAATAGCTCTAAAAAAAGAGTAAGATTTTGATTTTTTCCCCCCCCAGGAGCTAAACTAACATTTGGAGAGTTCTTTAATTTTTTAATGATAGGAAAATATTTTGCATTAATATAATGAAGTTGCTCATTATACCCGAAGCTATTTTTAAATTTCCCATAACTGGCATAACAGTTCACCTAATCATCTCTAATTTTAATGCAGTCCTTTTAATWCCTGATAGAAACCTAATTTTTTAAACAAATGTTAAATAAATAGCAAGTCTGGAATCGGTACAGCTCTTGCAGCATTGTGCCATTCCCAACCACATGGAAACACTCTGTAATACAAAATTATTCATTTTCAGTTGCCATTCCAGCTCAAAAACCTACAAAGGCTCACCAGATTAACTTTCAGCAATAAAAGATTTGCATACAATGTCTCGATTAGCCAAAATTCTTTAACTTCTTTCATGTATTATTAGCTCAACTCAGATTTTCCAGTTTGTTCATTGGTGTCCTTGACAGAGGAAAAAAGGAAGGGTTTTCTGGACAAGGAAAGGAGCAGGGTGGTCTCAGGTGAGYCAAGGGCTRTCAGAGATCAGAGAAATTCAAATTCAATCTTCCAGCCCCCTCATGATCTGCTGACCTTCTTTGTGCTCATAAATCAGTAGGGATTTAATTCCAGGCCAAAGGAAGTGAATGAAAGGATTGTTTGGTTGTTTATTTTGGTGATTTGGAGAATTTCTGTCTGGAATCACAGAATCCTGGGTTGCCAGGGACCCATGAGGATCCAGTCCCACTCCTGACTCAAGCTTTTCCAAAAGCATCTGCTTTCCTTCAGGGTTTTTCATGTCCAGCCCATAGAAAGGATAAATATTGCAATATTGCAACATTGCCCTTTTTAGGGTGATTTTGTCTTTTAAATCAGTGCAAGGGCAACAGCATGAGCAGAAGTTTAATCAGCATCCTCCCTCAGCTCCTCTCACTGAATTTTGCTGATTGTGATTCTAAATGCTGCTGAGATTCAGCTCCTAAAAATGTGGCATAACAACTCCAGCAGCYCTGACACTCTGACCTTCAACTCTAATTAATTTTAACAGACATGGCTGTGTTTTGAAAAACTAAAAAAATAAAGATCTGCCCTGCTCTTTTCTAAAACAAATAAAAAGGGAAGAGTCAGCCTACTGAATACACATAATGAGATTCACAACCAAAATAAAGTTATTTAAATGGCTTCTCCTTATTTTGCTTTAAGAAAGGGGTTTTGACCARGGGCACAAAAACCAGACCACAAAAAACCAACCAAAACCAAAACAAAACTCACCAGAACAGTGCTACACTAAGGCTATATTTAAAAAAAAACAGTTTCAAACTAAAAGCAAACAAGATCTAGATAAGTTTCATGTAATTTTCACATTTGTAGAGACTTTTAACTGTATAATAAAATGAACATTTTTTGCTAAACCTTTRTAAGACCTCACACTGCAGGATCACCTTTCACTTGTAAAGTCACTGTAGAGTCACCTAAGTCATGTTGAAAACAAAACTAATCGCTCAATTAATTCAAGATCATAAATAATGAATTTTTTTCCTAATGAGATTAAAAATATAATCTATTCTAGGTCAGCCATGTCTTTATAGCTACAAATAATAACATTAAGGCCTTGTAGGAAATAAAATAGCTTTGGAATTAAAACCCATACTTTACCCAGAGTCACTCTGTGACTTTACAGAGTTTAACACAGAGGTTTTCTTTGCACTTTTCTGTAGTGTCTACTTAAACTAATGTGACTGTGAGAGACTTCAAATCAGTGAAAGACTAAAATGCCAGACTCCTTTCTTTCATTGATCTCAGACTTGTGAAGAGCCTGTTGTTCAGAACAGCCCAGGAGAGGGGGAATTGTGAGGGGGGATAAGGCAGTGGGGCATTTCATAATAAAAATGTTTTCACTCCCCAATGAGATGAGGCAATAAAAAAACCCAACCCTTTTTACATCCTTTAAKCACAGTTTGCATGGCTCTCCCTTCCTCAAGAGAGAGAATCTATTCCTTGGATAGGAGAAACAAATCTGGGTTGTGCAAGGGCAGTGAGTGAAGAGCTCTCTCCATGAATATCCACCTGCTCAGACACGGAATAACCAGCTCCTGAGGCAGCAAATGAAATTCATCCCTTCAGCAGCTACGAAACACYGAACACTAAATAATTCAGCTCCCAAACACTAATTACAGGATGTTGGCAGCAGGAGCTGCCAGCCCTGAGGATGCAGAGATGACCCCAGGATGTGCTGATGCTCCCTCTGACCCCTCTGCCAGCTGGAAAATGAGCCCTGCCTTAAAGAGAGGTGCATGGCCATGGTGAGAGGGSCTTTATAAAGAATTGCCACTGTCCTCAGCATGAAATGCTTGGGAGCTAAGACAATTTCCCAGAGCACATTGAGACCACCTGAGTGTCACAGACAACTTTTATGAAAAATCCTTTCTTTAGGATTTTTCCTCCTGAGAAGCTGAGAGGCCTCAGGAACAAAATGTAAACAATGATTATCTGCTGCTGTGGAATGCAACAGGTGGATCTGTGATTGGTCCATGTTGGATGTTTGTAATTAATGGCCAATCACAGTCCAGCTGACTCAGCCACAAACCTTTGTTATGATTCTTTGCTATTCTATTCTTAGCCAGCCTTCTGATGAAACCTTTTCTTCTATTCTTTCAGTATAGTTTTAATGTAATATATATCATAAAATAATAAATCAAGCCTTCTGAAACATGGAGTCAGATCCTCATCTCTTCCCCAATCCCAGAACCCCTGAGGAAAGTGTTCCAGTCACGCCTGAGGAAAGTGTTCCAGTCCCTGCTCAGGCAAGGATTAATGCTGTCACTCCTGGCAGGTAAAAATCACCTGGAATTCCCACCCTGTGGGAGGCAGGGCAGTGTCAGAGAGAACCAGCAGCTCTGCATCACACACAGCCCACTGCAGGGCCCCAAAGTAAATATTCCCAGAACCCCAGAGCAGCTGGGGCTGGCAGGGCCTCTGGAGATCATCCAGTCTAATTCCCCTGCAAGGCAGGGACACGTCCAGTTGGGTTTGGGATGTCCCCAGAGAGGGAGACTCTCCCCAGGCAGCTGTTCCAGGGCTCTGCCACCCTCCATGGAAAGTTCTTCCTCATGTTGAGGTGGAACTTGTGATGTATGGAGCAGTGCTCCTCATCCTGTCACTGGCACCCTCTGCCAGCCCCTGGAGATGTCTGTGTGGATTGATGCGATCCCCTCTCAGCCTTCCCTTCTCCAGACTGACCAGGGCCTGCTCCTCTCCTCATCAGAGAGATGCTCCAGACCCCAAATCATCTCTGTGGCCTCTGCTGGACCCTCTCCAGCATCTCCTTGTCCTTCTCGCCTGCGAGCTCACAGCTGGACACAGCATCCAGATGTGCCTCACTGGCAGGGAGAGGGGCTGGATCCCTCCCTGACCTGCTGGCCATGCCTTCCTGATGTCCCCAGGACCATGCAAGTTCTTTCCTCATGTTGAGGTGGAACTTGTGATGTGTGGCCACTGCTGCTCATCACTGGCACCACCTCTGCCAGCCCCCTGGAGATGTCTGTGTGGATTGATGGGATCCCCTCAGCCTTCCCTTCCCCAGACTGACCAGGGCCTGCTCCCACAACCTCTCCTCATCAGAGAAATGCTCCAGACCCCAAACATCTCTGTGGCCTCTGCTGGACCTCTCCAGCACTCCTTGTCCCTCTTGCCCTTGCCCCCAAAAAAAAGAAGCCACAGCTGGACACAGCACTCCAGATGTGCCTCACTGGGCAGGGCAGAGGGGCTGGATCCCTCCCTGGCCTGCTGGCCATGCCCTTCCTGATGTCCCCAGGACCCCAGTGGCCCTCCAGGCCACTCTGTCCACTCTTGGCCACCTTGTCTCTCAGCAGCACCCCCAGGTCCTTCCCTGCAGGGCTGCCCCAGCTCCCCCCAGCCCGTGCTGGCACTGGGGGCTGCTCCTGCCCYGGTGCAGCACCTGCATTTCCCTGGRTGAACCTCACCAGGTTTCTCTGCAGCCTCTCAAGGTCCCACTGAGGGTCAGCTCAGCCCCAGGTGGATCCAGCAGTGCCCCCAGTTCTGTGCCATGAGCAGCTCCCACCACCGGCACTGCCACACCAGGCTCTGATCCCAGACCAAAGAAGATTCCCTGGCCTGAAATTCCATGTTCCCTCTGATCTTTCCATCASTTTTGCACCTCACTTTGGTACTAACAGAGCCAGAGTACACAGAGGTGCCAGGGATTGATTTTCTGCTGCCTTTCCTGSTGTTACCTGTCCATATGATCAGGGGGTTCTGTCACCTGGATAAGGTCTGGTCACAGACAGTGATGCCACCTGGAAAGCCCAAGAATCACCTGAGGATGGGGTGAACAGAGGGATCTGTACCAGAATGTTCTGGAAGGCAGACCCCAGGTGGGCTGGGGGTGTATTTCAGATAAAGAAGTTCCAAAGCTCCCATATTTCCCTTTAAYTACTGGTTCCACCAATGCCATACAAGTGGTCTCCACCATCTTCATCCTTTGCTCCTTTTCCATTGATCTCCCTGTGRTCAGACATGACACAATCAAAACATAAATGATGATGTACAAAATGGCCAGAAAAAAAAAAAAAAAATAAGTACAGCTGTCACCCTGGTGGACAAAAAAATAAAAAAGTAGCACTGATAAGAAATGAGTCCAGCTGCAAAGCTGCATTATCAGAGRACCTCYAAAATGCTAAAGATCAAGTATTTGYTCTGATTTTTAAAAACTARTGCAAGCCCAGGTATCTCATCAAGCCTTTCCAAAAGCATCTGCTTTCCTTCAGGGCTTTTCATGTCCGGCCCATAGAAAGGATAAATATTCCTTTAAGTGSCAATGATTTCTGAAAGATGAATTTTGCAGTGATTTATGCTTCAGGCAGTGTGTATAAAACCTGACAGGAAGCTCTAAACTGATGAGTATTCCTGCATTGCTCTTGCACTGATTTAAAAGGAAAAATCCTAAAACCCTAAAAAGGGCAGTATTTGCTTGAATTCTAGAAATAGAGTCCCAGTCTTAAAGGATGAGAAGAGCTGAGGAATATCACTGATGTGGTGATAAAGATTTTCGTAGGAAGACAAAAAAATTCCTGGGAAATGTATCCTGACATAAAAAATMTATCAGATGATCTGCTCTCCATGGCCAGCAGTACCCCTGGAACCAGTGTGTTCCATGGTTAACAATCAGAACATGGCAATYACCAGAACAATTATTTTGAGAATAAATGAAGGAAATCAGTTTAGCCACCCCTGCTAAAGAGAGATAATTATGATATTCAAAGACAAATCAATGTATTTATAGATTAATACCCCCGGGCAAAATACTAAAAAATGGGAACTGAGGAAATAATTTAGACTTTCTCTAATATCACTTCCCCAAACCCTGAAAAATTTCTACAACATGTTTTATTTTTTTTTCAGCATTAGTGGCACCTGCAGCCAAAGACAAGTAGGCAAATTAAGCACCTTGCAAAGGCTCAGCCACAGCAGCTTCTCTTCTCCCAGCTAATTAAAGGGTTTTCCTCTGAGCCTGAAGCTGTCTAATCATGGCAAAAGCATTCCCCCATCATTAGGGATGACTTGAATCAATCCTGCAGCAGGATGCAGACTCAATTTCCTATTTGATTTTTAATTATAAGCTCTAGATACCAATTTCCCTAAGTTTTCAACATAAACATTAAAGAAAACCAAACACCATGACTGAGATTTCACAGTCTTTTGTTATTCATAAGTGGACTAAAACTGAGCAATTTTGCTTTCACAAAAACCAGGCATAATCCAAATGATTACAGAGCTCAAATCCCTCCGTGTCCAATATTGCTGATCAAAACCAATGCAACAGTCAGGCCTGAGATAAGATCTCTGTATCATTCTGGCAGCTTTATTGTTATTGTTTTTTAACTCTTGGTAGAAATAGGGCCAAAAAAAAAATCTTTCAAGAGATCTTTCATTTCCTTTCCATGCCTTACAACAAACAGAAGAAGTATAATGTGGTTTAATGTGCTAAATTAGACAGCAGGTTTTAAAACACAGTGTTGGCTGATAGCAGCACGAAAGGGTAAGAGAGTTTCTTAATCAGTTTTTTTTTTTCTGAGTGTTGATTCTGGAATTATTGGCTACTCCAGGAAAAAAGAAAACCAAAAAAACCACAAAAAACCCAAAACCAAAACAAAACAAAACCAAAAAAACCCCAAATAATAATTAAAAAAAAACAACAAAAAACCCCCCAAAAATGCCAAAAACAACACAAAAAAACCAAACCCAAAAAATCCCAAATAATAATTTAAAAAAACACCCCAAAAACGAAACAAAAAACCAAACAAAAAAAACCCCAAAAAATAATTAAAAAACCAAAAAACCCCAAAAATGCCAAAAATAAAACAAAAAAAAAAAAAAAAAACCAAAAACCCCCAAATAATAATTTAAAAAACCACCCCAGAAACCCCAAAAATGAAACAAAACACCAAACCCAAAAAACCCCAAATAATAATTAAAAAAAACCAAACAAAAACAACAACAAAAAATATAAAACCAAAACCCCCAAACAAAATATCCAAATGGTTGCAGGGCAGATTCCACTTTAAAAAATTCTAGTTTCTTCTTTGTTGTTCTGAATGGGGGCTGAGAGATGCTGCTGTGCTCTTTGTGCCTTTAACAGACAGAGGCAAGGCTGGAGGAGATGAAATAGGCATTTTCTCTGGAATTCCTCAATTCAGCTGTGAAGAATTTCATCTTTTCCTTTTTACCTTGGGAGTGCAGCTGAAGAAATGCAAAATGCCCAGAGTGCACAGAGATATTTCAGTGCAGCTGCATTGTCTCAGCAAACAATYGAGGGCCTAGAGGAGAGCAGTGCTAAAAATAATTCCCCAGCTGAGCTCAGGAGGAGAGGYCTCCTCACAAACCATCCCTGCTGCCCTCATCAGGGCACTTGTGCACCTCTGGCAGCAGCTGGTGCCAGCACATCACCAAACCCAGAGAATTCATGAAAAGAATGAATTACTGAGTGGTATTAAAAGAACAACTGGAAGAAAACTGAATTGGGCACTTGGGGAGAAATTGGAGAGGCAGGAGCAAGCTGTGCTTTGTCATCTGCAGCACAGCTCAATAGAGAAATAGAAAATATATAGCAGAGCTCATTCCAGCCAAGGAGACAGCAACAATAAAAGGAAGTTCTCAAAAGGAGTGTGGGCACCTTCAGTTTGGCTGGAATGAATTCTTTGTCAGGTGGGTAAAACCTGGGAGGCCAAAACAGACTTCAACATCAGAGAATTCTCAGGATAATTCAGTTTAAGCCATTCACATACACATGAATTGAAACATGATTCTGAAACTACATCAGAAAGTATGGAATACACAGCAGCTTTCCTGGTTCCATMTCTAGTCCACCTAAGCCCAGAGCAGCTGTAGGGCTGAAATCCTTCCCAATTTGTTCCAAATCTGCTCTCACAACATATAAAAGTGAAATTACACATCCCTCCTCCAGGAGGGGTTTGGTTCACAGGAGGGGAAGGGCTGGTGGTAAGAACAGCTGCAGTTCTCACATAAAGGCAGCTCAGGAGCTGAAGAGCAAGAAAAGGAAAAACAAAACCCAGAACAACACACACCAGAAAAACCACACCTAAAAAACAACAGCTGAGAGGACTTTAAGACATTTGCTTGAGGGAAACATATCTGTTCAAAAAATCTTAGCTTGGAACAGCAATTAACACACGATGARGATTATTGAAGTAAAAGTGTATTTAAGCAAAACTCATTAATGTAGTGATTTTAGTGAAAATTAGCAACAGATGGGAAAAGTTTCTACACAAAAAGTTAAAAACAATAAGCCATATAAGATACTGAACTTTTGTCACAGACAACCTTGTGGACTAGGTTGCAACCCAGATGAAAATCCAAGGTTTAACCCACATAAAATCGAAGCCACACATTTAAAATAAAGGTATGGAAGCAAATTAATCACCTCTACCAGAAGATAAGAAATAAGGCCATTTAGGTGCCCAGATCCTATAGAAGTTCCATATTCAAAGAGATTCTTTCAGGATTTTAAAAGTCACCCAGCCCAGCCCTGTGACTACACTTTAATTCCAACCTAGGGCTAAGAGTCAAAACAGCACCACCTCCAAAGCCTGGCTGAATAAAACCTGCTTGTGCAACCATGGTTCAGCATTACAGTCAGACACCAAGATATCAGATGGGACATTGGTAATTAGGAATTGTTCCCTGGCAGGGTGGGCAGGCCCTGGCACAGGGTGCCCAGAGCAGCTGGGGCTGCCCCTGCATCCCTGGCAGTGCCCAAGGCCAGGCTGGATCAGGCTTGGAGCAGCCTGGGATAGTGAARTGTGGGATGAGAAGAGCTTTCAGTCCCTTCCAACCCAATCCCTTTCATGATTCCATGATAATTCACACCAAGACAGAAGTTCCCCAGTTCAAAGCACACCTCAGGAGAGCCTGGCAGTAATTCCAGCCCAGGACATGGAGCATGGAGGTTCCCCACAAGGCTGGAGCCAGATCCATGGAGCAGCWGGAGCATCCCTTCTGGCACAGCCAAGAAAAAGCTGCTGTGCTGAGCTTGCAGCTCTTGCTGCCTGAGCTGCTCCCAGTGACAGACARGTCCCCACAGAGTGAGCAACACCATCTGCAGGAGCAGACAAAAATGGCCAATGTGACCCTTCCTGTAGGATGGCAGGTGTGACCCTTCCTGTGGGATGGCAGGTGTCACCATTCCTGTGGGATGTCCAATGTGACCCTTCCTGTGGGATGCCCAATGTGACCATTCCTGTGGGATGCCCAATGTGACCATTCCTGTGGGATGCCCAATGTGACCATTCCCATAGTGTGTTTCATGGTCATTGTGCCAGGGGAAAGTGGAGAACGTCATGACACCAGGAGCTGATGAAAATGTGTCATCTTGCTGCYTCTCAAATACCTGATGACACCTGGAGAGATGATCATTGTCCAGTCAAAACCTGAACCTGAGGGCCTGGTCCTGATCCTGAGTGTCACAGGCAGATGACTCAGAAGCCTGGAAACATCTCCTTGGGGCTCTGGAGAGKTTTGTTCCCAGCTGGCACTGGACAAACACACCCATAACTCCAGAACTTAACCCTGAACCTTCTCAGTCCTGTCAGCAGGAGCTCAGTGTCACACATGGAGCAGCAGCTCCAAACATCCCATCATAAAGGGCATCACAGACCAGTTGTTCACATTGTGGATTCCTTAAATCCATTATTTATCAGTGGAAAAGCACAGGATCAGTCCAGGGGAGAACAGGAAAATAAAATTCAGTTCTGATTTACCACAACAGGCCTAATGCCTGAGATTATCAAAAAGTCACAAATTTACCACTGATTAAAAGAAGAAAATCACACAATCTCAAACCTAAAATAATCCATTTATATGATCAAATGATATGGCTGATAAAGTCAAACCTGAGCAGAACAATTTCAGCTGGTTCTGGTACTTCCACAACAATTAAATATTTATTTTTTATAATACAAAATATTTAATCAAACCTCTGATGCCATAAACACCTTACAGGTGACTCCACACATAGAGCAGGACYTGCCAAGTGTGTGATTCTACAGTTTCATGCTTCACTTCCCCAGACTGCTCACATTTCAAAAATGCTTTTTTAATCCTCAGTTTTGCTGCTGCTTTTTTGCCAAGTGCATTCGCCTGGCTTCAGGTAGAGCCAGAGACCTGCTGAGATCCTGGGGAGCAACGTGAGGWCTTATCTCCAACACCACCTCCTGTCTGGGCTGTGTACTTGGAATTAATCTTTTTGGAGTGCAGAGGAGGTGGAGAGAAGGAATTAGGGYGGGAGAAACACCTCGGGAGAGTTTAACAAAACAAGGCAGGATGCGCTTAACTTCTTAAATCTGACTACACCAAGGCCTGGAGACAAGATTGCTGCTCCCTTCACACACCAGCTGTGCAAGGGCAAACACAAACTGGTTTTGTTTTRTAAGCTCAGTGAAATGAAGGCTGTGGGCACGGGATGAATATGTATCAAAGAGCCAGGGGCAGTTTTGAGGCAGGATGTTGAGAGCAGCCTCGCTGCGGGGGACACGGGAGCAAAATGAGCTGCTCCATCTCAGAGCATCCTGATTAATGTGCAGCAGGATTATCCAGCACAGATTGCACGGAGGGCAGGTGCCTGGTGGCCTCTCCAGCCTAAATGCCTCGTGTTAGAGGAGAACCTACAGTGAAAAACCATTAAAGGCTTGGCACAGCACATCTGGGCTGGCCAGATACCAACACGCACACACACAAACTGCAGGATGGCAAATGACCTGGATGGCCTTAGGATGAAGGAAGGCAGGGATGGATGGGATATTGGGAAGGAATTCTTCCCTCTCAGAGAGGCCCTGGCACAGGGTGCCCAGAGCAGCTGMGGCTGCCCCTGGATCCCTGGAAGTGTCCAAGACCAGGTTGGTCAGGGCTTGGAGCCACCTGGAATAGTGGAAGSTYTCCCTGCCCATGGCAGGGGTGSAATGAGATGAGRTTTAAAGTCTCTTCCCACCCAAACCATCCTGGGATTCTGTGATATTAAAGACTTCTAATCAGTCAGAGAAGAGGTTATTTTGGATTCCCACTCAATCCCTTGGATCTGATGATTATTTGCACCCTCAGCAAGGGAACCTGCCTGGATTTCCCCTCTTCCTGCAGTCATGCTGGCTTATTCCCAGCAGCCAGGTTATACATCCATGGTCAAACTCTCAAACCTGGATATTCCTAGAAGAGAAAGGGGTCAAGTGGCASAAAAAGGAGGCTTTGTTCCTTGCACTCCCTTCACGAAGGAACGCAGCTGAAGGAAGGAATTTTCCTAAAGCAAATTTCCAGCCTTCCCTTGGCACAACTTGGCAAGGGCAYAAGGCAGCTGCAGAAATCTGGAATTCATTTTCCTGCCAGATGTTTCTGGCACTTTCCTGGCCTCACCAGTGACCTMGTGGGGCAACTTTACTGCTCCCTGTCTTGGCAGTGGGGGGAGGTCAGTGTGAGAACCTGATGGACAATCAGTTTTATCTTCTAGAATTCTTCCTTCCCATGAAATGCTTTTCTGTATAATAAAGTACTCTGATATTTTTCTTCATTTTCTCCAGAACACCAAGACATACAATAATTATATAAATGTAGAATAAAACTCCAACAGCTTCCATTTTATATACACATCCAGCTTCTAAGGAAACACCTGTTGCATTACTAAATATCAATGTAAAATACTTGGGATATGAAACACCCAAACTTCTGGTGGTTTTTTGAGGATTAAAATCCATTCTCCCATTATCATCATGTCTCATTTGTTAGCAGCTCCACATGATATTTACAGCCTCTTGCAGCAGGAAAAGACTCAAATTAAACCCTGTTTCTGAAGCGTGGATTGCATGTTCTAAAATTTCAAGACTGTAATTGACTCCCTGAGATTTCTCARTTTGGAATTGAGAAAATACCCCAAYCAGATCATTGCTTGCACCTTTACTTTCACAGGTGTTCTTTTTACTCCAGAGGGTTGTAAAGTATTCAGTCTTAAAGAAGTTCATTAAATAACCTCTGCAAATGTGGATCATTTTTGTTTAGAATAAAATTTTCTCCAGCTTGGGCACAATCCTGCTAAATAGCGGACACGACATTGAGGATAGAAAGAAAGGAATTATTTTGTCTCTTACAGCCCAGGCAGCAGTGTTGTTCTGAGATGCCAGAAGACCTCCAGGCTCCACTGAAAGAGGCTCAGGGTTGGAACCTCCCTTTCCTGCCAAACACCCCCTCCTTGTCATTGTCCCCTCTCCTGCCTCCTCAGTCCCACAGCGCTGCCCTGTTCAAGGCTGTCCAAAGCAAGGCCTCAGCCACCATCTTGCAGTAAATCCCCAATTCTTGAACAGGCCGGTTTTCCCCAGTGCTTCCTCCAAATGTGCTTTTTACAGCTGATGGAAAACCACACCAAGGTGAAGAAAGCTCATTTAGASAGTCATGGAATGGTTTGGGTTGGAAAGGGACCTTAAAWCRCATCCAMTCCCACCCCTGCCATGGGCAGGGACACCTTCCACTGRCCCAGGCTGCTCCAAGCCCTGTCCAGCCTGGCCTTGGGCACTGCCAGGGATCCAGGGGCAGCCCTTCTCTGGATACCCTGTGCCAGGGCCCCACCCTCACAAGGAAGAGTTTCTTCCACTGAATTTGCAGCCATGACTCTAGAATAAAGTAATCTGTTTTCCTGCAGCTTGGAAATCAAGGGAATTAACTGAGCTCTTGTCACCTGAAACAAACAGTGGAGAAATGTCAGCTTCTGACAGCAGCTCCCAAAAATGAGAGACTCCAGGATTTGGCTCAGGCAGTGAAGCAGAAAGTCCCTCCATTCCAGTGGAACCTATGGAGCTGCTTTGAGGACAATTGCTATCAACACAGGCAAAGTGCACGTGGCTCTGGGCCTCCAGAAAACATGGGATGGTTCAGCTCTTCAGGAAAAGCAGTGGCAAAAATCCTCTCTCTTCTCCTAGTGCTAAAGTGCAGATTTCCTCATCAATTCCCTGTTTCTATGCCCAGAAACATTTGTCCAGCCTGCCTATCTGCATTCTGTTTTCTGAAGGTAACCAGGCTGCAGRTCCATCTGGGTCACCTGACATTTACTGAGGGTAGCAAAAGTTGTTTGATGCACAATTAATGCATCAAAATCCTGAGTTTCCAGCATTCCCAGGAGATTGGTTACCTGTATTACTTAGAGAGGTCAAATTTAAATCCTGAGCAGCTTCTGAGAGCACTAATGATTCATCCTTTCATCCCATTTGGCTTCCAAGCAGACACAAGTACAAAAATTATGCAAGAATTAAAATGACCCACAGCATTAATTCACAAACAGCAAAAGGTGTGGCAGAGATTGAAGTTCTCACAATGTGGTTCGTTCTGGAAAGCAGCAGCAGCTCCAGCAATAAAGTTTGTTTTAAAGTTCAGCTCTGGGAAACTTGTTCRTCACTCATTACAGAAGGGTGTTTTATGGAAGTGCTGTCACAGAACATAAAACCCAGGTATTTTTTCATTGTGTATTTATGACACTAAGGCCAGTGTTTTACACCTCTTGCACATTCAAAGGTAATACTCTATATTTTAACTTTCCAGTTAAAATAACCTTGCAAACACTTCAAAGAAATGTACTTCTACAGTGCTTTTAMGAGTTAGCAAAAAGACAAAATAAGCAGAGGGCAGACTGCCATGAGCTCCCCAWTCTGGAATACATTAAGTTCTCCTGCCACAGCACCTGCAGGTGCCCCAGAGATCAGGTTTGGGAAGTGGAACCACACTGACATTATCCTGCCATCTACCTGGATGGTCCCACTGCAGAATACGTACCAGGCACCCCACACCAACACTCATTGCCTTTTTTTTTTTTGTGGCACTTGGATTGGAAAGATTTATTTTTTAAAAGAGAAAATCTCTCTTCAATCTCTGCTCTGCCTCTGTATCTGAATAAACAGATGCCAGAATAAATGCTGATCTAAAATTAGTGATGTCACGTGGAAATTGCAAACGCAAACAAGTTCACAAAAAGATTGTTCCTTTCTATTCAAATCAGCAGCTTATAAATTTCAGTCTCAGTGATGCCTGGAGCAAAGGAGGCTCAGGGGGCCCTTGTGGCTCTGCACAACTCCCTGRCAGGAGGGGACAGCCAGGGYGGGTCGGGCTGTGCTGCCAGGGAACAGGGACAGGACAAGGGGAAAGGGCCTCAAGCTGGGCCAGGGCAGGCTCAGCTTGYCCAGCAGGAAAGAATTCTCCACTCAAAAGGCTGTAAAGCACTGGGAGGGGCTGTCCAGGGCAGGGGTGCAGTCCRCAWCCCTGGAAGTCTTCAAAAAATGTGTGGATGTGGCACTTGAGGACATTGCCGGTGGGGAGCAGGGTGGTGCTGGTTGATGGTTGGACTTGGTCTTGAAGGTCTTTTCCAACCTCAGCGATTCTGTGATTRCACTACTGCACATTCCCAGCATGTTTCCTCCAGGTTATTTGTTACTCAACAGCACACCTCATGCAAAAGCTATGAAAATTCCATCCCTCTTCTGCCACAGATGATTTCTTGAATTCTGACCTCAAAAACAAKATCTACAACCCAAAGGTTTGGGTCCTCACCCACCACTTCCCAGCACTGAGCCATTTCTGAGCTAGAAAAGCCCAGCCCACCTTAGCCCTGCCCCTCTCMGTCCCAATTAACATCATAAAGAATCTCCAGGGCAGAGTTTCAGCCATTTGAAGTGAGAGTTCTCTGATTCATTTTATTCCAGTACTTTAAAACCAGATCTTTTTAATATCTCTCCAAAAACCAAGTGGAGAGTATYTGTTTATACTGATATTAATGCAAATATGTCTCATTAATTCATAAACAAAGGTGACCCCTGGGAGAGTGAGGAATGGAGAGTTTGCTAGAAATTAATTTTAGAAGAAAATATATAAAATTCTGTCTTTATAGCCATAGACAAATCCTTTTATCACTGCACCTCTTCATAAAGCACTTCCTGSAATGGCTGAATCCCTCCCACAAAGCACTTTTGAATCAAAGTAAAATGAAAATAAAATTATCTGAGGTGTGACAATTCTGGGCCTTGGAGCAGCAACTTTTGAGGGATGGCAAGAGATTTCTCTTGCCATGCACACTTCATATTTTACAATAAAACAGAGAAAAGTATTAGGAAGGGGAAAGGAGAAGGAGGAGGAGAAGGAGGAGGAGAAGGAGGAGGAGAAGGAGGAGGAGAAGGAGTCTTCCCCACCTTATTTACCCCAGGAATTTTGAATTAGTGAGGTCATCTGAAAGTAACCACGCTTGTAAAAAGCTAGAAGAAAAACAGGCAAGAAAAAGACTCCAYAACACAAAAGTTGAACTTGGTAATYMSCCTTTTGCCTTAAGGATCCTTTTGAAAGTGCTCTACTCTGGTCTGGGCATGTTCCTTCCACCCTGGAAYGTTTTAGGGAAGAAGAGGGAAAACTTGAATAGGGAAGCAAAGCAATGTGCWGCAGAATTAATGCAAGTTAATGAGTAACTGTTCCCATCTTATTTGTATTTGTGCCTATAGTCATCCTTCAATTTAATGAACAAAAAATGGAAAATATGAGGAGTTTGTGGAACACTGTTTAAAAAAAAAAAGGRTATTCACAGAACTCTAATTTATAAATTTCATGGGCAGTTAATCTGAGTTGGAAACGACTTTCAGAAGGAAAGATTTTCTATTTACAGATGAGTGAAATGCCAACATACACATAAAAGAAAATAGAAAAATAAATTGAAATATCTTCACTTAAACGTTGTAAATATTTGTCCAGACTGCCTATCTGTGTTCTGTTTATGGGAATAAATCTATGCCAAGTGACAAAATTTACCCTAACTATAAAATGCACACTAAAAATGCATTTGCACCTTCTTAGCAAAATTTACCTCCTCCGCAAATCTGATATCCAGGAGTTGACCCAACACTATTCACATACCAGGTTAAAGGAATTAATTTCATCTTGAAACAGTTTTCCCATTCCAATTATCTTTCCATTAGAAACGCTTGGAATCAGACCACCAAACAAAAAAAAACTATTTCAAATTTCTATGGAAAATTCACTGCATAGGGAAAAAAAAAAAKCCCAACTTTTTGTTTCACTGCAGCTCCAGCACAAACACCTCCTATAAACCCTCGAGGTTACAAGGGACAGGACAAGGAGAAAGGGCCTCAAGCTGGGCCAGGGCAGGCTCAGCTTGGCCAGCAGCAGGAATTGCTGCATGCAAAGGCTGCTCAGGCCTTGGCAGGAGCTGCCCAGGGAGCTTTTCAGTGCCCAGCCCTGCAGGTGTCCCAGGAAGGGCTGGAGGTGGCACTCAGTGCTCTGGGCTGGGGACAAGGTGGGCACTGGGCACAGCTGGGACTCCATGGGCTGGCAGGGATTTTCCAGCCTCAGGGATTCCATGATCACCATGATTAACCTGGAATAAACACCAGCAACAGCARCTCTGAAATTGCTGTGCCACACGTGGTATTTAAGTTCAATARTTGGCTGTACAGCAAATAACATTATTTATTTTTATAACATTACTGGACCCAGCAGTYGGGAGGCTTTTTCAGCTCTGCAGAAAAGGYAAACACATAAAACTCATTTTATTCCTCAGTAATCTCAGAAGMTCCAGAAGTTTTTGTGCTGGTMGAAAGCATTCTTTCAGTTTTCTCTTATGTACAKACCCTATCTCACTCCCACTAAAGGGAAAGCAAAAGCTGTATTTTTARCTGTCAGAAATGTTTTCCCTCCAGAAAGGAATGTGTAAAAAACCCATGTGGTTCTCTAAGGCTCTGTAATGCACTCTCAAGAAAAACCTGGGGATTCAAGATCCATTCTGACCATGTGCTCCTTCTCCATTGCTGGCTGAGAAGGACACATGGCTTTAATTTCCTTTAATTTCCTGCTCCAGTGCCTGCTGCTCCTGCCAGGCCGTGTGGGGCCATCCAGGGCCAGCTCCTCAGCTCTGACAAACACATTTCATGGCACTCCAGCCCCAAGGAGGACTTGGGTGCAGCTTCTTGTGCCATCCTCAAAATGGAAGTTTCAAATATTGATGAAGGCCACAGAATTTTTTACTGTTAGTTGACCTTAGAATGTTGAACTGTTAAAAATGGTTTTTTTTTTCAGTGAACCTTCAGGTCCTGGTGGAAACTGGGTGGAATTTTCCTGGTGGAAACAGGTGGAATATTATCTCCAGGGCTTGATATCAGTGTAACACACACAACAAATAACCTGCACTCCCTCATTTCATGTGGTCCTCTACATTGAGAGAAAACTTTTCCAGCTGGCACCAATATTTAGAAGGAAACACACTCAGCAGACACACAACTTGCACCTGTAATCTGTGCACAGTGCCATTCTTCTCAGGCACCTCAAACTGAATTAATCCTTTTTTTTGTATCTTAACAGTCACCTCAAATCCAACCTGATTCTCCACACAGCTCAACCTGGAGAGGTTGTTCAGAGCCTTACCCATTTAGGCTTGAAGATCTCCAAGGATGGAGTTGCTTCAGCCTGTCTTGGTCCTTTTATCCATTATTTCATCACTCTTTGATGAAACCCCTTTAGAGATTTTTCTCCCAAAATTGGCCTAAACCAGGACATTATTTGGAATAAAAAAAAAAKAACTTTCCATGGAATTTCTTATCTAACCTGTGGCTGTTCTCAGGTGGAAAGAGCCTTGGCCATCCCCTCCCTACCCCTCCTCCAGGTGGTTGAAGCCTTTTTGTTCCATTTTGCCAACTTGCTTGAACAGGTAAATTCCACTTCCCTGATGGCCACAAAACCCAAACCAAAYTGGCACTGAAATATAACAGTGAGATTGTCTAAGTGCCCCTCATATTCCAGCACCATCTCCTGATTTTCCCAGTTTTTTCTTTAAGGAGCAATGTTCATGTTTGGCCRGAGAATCATTTATTTAAAGTGACTTCCACATCAACAAAATGAGGGGAAAACATRAAATAAAATGCAAAAAGGATTATAAAAATCAATCWACAGGTAAATAARTAATTTACTGAAATGTCACTAAGTTTGCATGGTAGGATGTTATTCACCTGGGGACAGCAGAATCCAAATTAAGGATTACACTGCCTCACAGCCTCTTGTGGTAGAGTGCAGCTTCATTTTCTTTCACATTTTATGGTTAAAAATATTCCCAGACGAATACTGTTTGTCTGTGGAGCCAAAAGTCARGGATCTGCTGCTCTGCCAGCCTCCCAGTCATCTGTTTAATACCTCGTGCCACAGTGGAAAGGGAAGGAAAGGGACATTTTAGAGCTTGTCTGGGAGGTTAAGTCTGAAGGGATTAAGCATGAAAGGGACTGGGATGCTCATGGATGTGGCTTTGAGGCTTTGCTGCTCAAGTGCTGATGCTTTTGTGCCATGGCAGGCCAGGCCAGAGGGGCAGGCTCACACTGAGTGCCAGCTGTTATTATCTAGGAGATACCAATTGTTATTGATGCTTTAATTGAAGGGATGTGATCATGGGCTAAAAATGATTTATTACTCAGATAAACATCYGCCTCAAAGGCTGTGAGATTTAAGCAGTTGGCCATAGCTCYAAGTAGTCACAAGTTTTTTTGTTACAAGGCAATATAGAACTTTCTAATCCAATAGAAAGTTGCCACAACGTTTATTTTGTTTTTCTAACCTACCACCTTCACTTAATTCTACTGCACTGTGGATACTCTGATCCAATGGGGTTACTATTAAACATACACACATATACTAAATATAACTTCTAAACTCTTAGTTTACTCCATTACTKGTTAGATTACAATTACATTAGTATGTAATGTAAGTGTAATTACATTTCTATTAAATTCTTAGTTTGCAATTACATTACTACACTATAAAGCCCTTCACCATCTTACCCAACACAGTTTCTTACTCACATAATCACAGAAAACCATTTTTAAGGCATATTCTTACCTACAACTACAGAAACACAAATMTATAATTTTTCTMCTTAAGCTCTGTGTACTTTTATTTTTWCATCAATCCAAGCATCTCCCAAGGCTGCAAATCAAACCCTTCAGTTTCTATTTTTCCATTTCCTACAGCCATTGTGTGCTGGTGGGGTGCTGGCCAATAAAAGTACAAATTCCCCATCCTCATCCATCCTGCCAAAGCCATCCAGGACCCCTCCAAAAAACACTRCTCAGGTCCAACACACACAAGCAATTTTCAGGACCAGGAGACAATGTGAAAATTGAGGCTGAATTATCACTGCATCCTCCTTTAATGAGACAATTCTGCTTAAAATCACTCTTCCCATCACTGTCATGCAGACCAGAGCTCAGAAAGAGCCTGAGCCCTTCAGGCCTTGGAGATCCATGTCCAAAAATCCCAAAGGAGTGAACTACCCTGCTGCCACACAGTTCCTTATGTGAACCCCACTCATTTTCCAAACACTTTTCATTTTCAGCTAAATACAGGATGCCCCATAAAGGAGCAGCAAAGGATCAAGTCAAGGTAATAAAATAATGAATTGATCTTAGTGCCTGCCAATAATAACTGGCATTTCCTCCATCTCATTGGAATGCAACAGCAGGGACAGCCTTTGAGTAACAAGTTTCTGTTTTCTTCTGTTCTGTGTTTAAAGAGTTCTGCTAATTGGCAAAAGGATTAAAATTAAAKATTTTCTTTCCCCATAATCATGGAAAGCCATTTTCCCCAAAAAACATTACTTGTGGATGTAAACAACACTAGCTAAAACTTTTCTGGAGAATGAAGAGTAGGAGTCCAAAAAGACATGAGGTACTAAAAACCCAAAAAAAAKCKAKCKAAAAAKCKAKKKAAAAAAAAAAAAAAAGGCAAACTAGCAGCTTGAAATAAAAACTGGGATTTTAATTCACAAGTGCAAAAGAAGGGAGATTATTCATTGTACCAATATAACCTGACAGCCCAAGGAAATTCCCAACCATTCCAGAGAGTCACAAGCCACCACACTGCCATGGATGTTTCCRTAATATCAGAGAGCCATTCTTTAAAGCTGCTGAAATCTGGTTACAAAAAATGGATATACTGGATACAGAAATCCTTGCCCATGCTTTTCATCCCATACAGAGCTTTACAGTTTCCCTATAACTTTCAGAAGAACAGCAAAGGGAAGACACAACACCCTTATTCTGATCCACAGCTGCAATTCATTTTAACCAGAATTCATTTGAACCAAGGGACAAYGACTTTTCAGAAAACCAAAGTTTCAAATCAAGAAAACAAATCATTGTGGTCGCAGAAAAAAGTCAATTTTACTATTGAAGATGATCCTCTCTTTTACTTTAAGCCTCCAAAAAATGAAAAGCTGAAGTTAAAATACATTTCCTTGATGTCACAGACTTTAAAARAGTCACAAACATTGTGGGTGACTCCATTTAATAACTCCACACCAACRTTGCAGCAGAACCCCAGAATTTTCCAAACATCTTTAAATCAGCATTGATAAAAGTAATGATAAAAACAAAATAGTGACAGCCCAAGCACACCAAACTCCAACTTGTGCCATACAGAGCCCCCCAAGGAAAATTATTATATTATATTATATTATATTATATTATATTATATTATATTATATTATATTATATTATATTATATTATATTATATTATTAATTACATTTATTATATTTATATTATATCATCCTGAGTTCAGACCACTACAGCCATCAACCTGGGGGTTGTCTGATTGTTGTAATTAGCCAAATGACACCTCAGCTCCACAATTAATCCCTGAATGACCCATAAATGAACAAAAAGTGCCCCAAAGCCCCCCAGCTGACCCCAAACCAACCCCCAGACCCCTCTCCTGCACCCCAAATTCTCTCCTGAACTTCTCTAACCCCCCTTTATCCTCCCCTAGGACCATCCCAGTCCCTCTTAAAGTGAGTTTAAGCTGTGTTTTCCCAGACCATGCTGGAGAGAAAAGTCCTTCCCCTCCTTTATTCCAGACCTAGAGGAAATTCCCTCCTGTAACTGTGTTTCTCTGTTGTGTTTAAATTGCTGTATAGAAGAAAGGAACTTATCAGCAAATGAAACTATGGATGTATTGTAAACAAAAATTAAAACCAAGGAAAAAATTGGTTTTTTTATTCCTCAACTCGACAAAACAAGAGAGAACTACTTCAGAGGGYTGGCAGATGTCAGTAACTCTTTCACTTACAAATAAACAATATGATATAACCTGTTCCTAAATGTTCCAGCTGTGCAAGAGCTCTCTAATTCACAGTAACCTGAGTTAACCAGAGCTTGGGCTCTGCTGGAGCACACACCCAGAGAGAAGCACTGCTCTGAAACAGAGCATCAATTCCCTCAGAGATGGTCCATTCAAAAACCCRTTCTGATTTGATGCCCTGAGCTCCTGACTCACAAAAATAAGGGAATTARCTACCTCAGAAGAGCACCTGAAAAACAGTGAATTAAAGGTTATCATTTGCAGGCACTCCAGAAATGGTTTCTGCTGCCATGTCATGCTCAGTGTGAGCTGCAGTGACAATTAGCAATGTGCTCCACTCCTTGGCTCTCACCCTGCAGTTCAGACCGAGAAATCAGGAACCACAGATGCTTTTGGTTCACTTGCTCACATCCCAAGGTTTCCCTTATATATCCCTGTTTGTGCTGTGGTTCTCTGGGCTGCCTGTTTTCACCTTTGCAAACCAGAGAGCTCAACTACAAAARTGTTGGAACCCTGGATGCTGAGAATTTCAGACTTTCTGTGCTGCCAGGCACTGACCCCCAAGAGAACACTGCATTTGACCTGAGGCCGTGGAAAAGCTTCCAAAACTGAATAATAGAATTCAGTTCTATCTGAATGAATGGTAGAATTCAACTCTTGCCATAATCTGGGATTGTGGATGTGGAGTTTGAATAGAAGTGTGTGATATCACATGGTGGGAAACTTAGAGTTTAAGGTTTTAGACAAACACTGACCCCCAAGAGAACACTGCATTTGACCTTAGGCCATGGAGAAACTCCCAAAATTGAAATAGAACTGGAATTATGGGTGTGAAGTTTGATTAGAAGTGTGTAATATCACATGGTGGGAAACCTAGAATTAAAGGGTTTAGGATATAGTAATATATACAAAGCAAGATGGAGGTTTTAGGGGGGAGGCTGGTCCTTATTCTTCACCTTCTTCTCCATGGGTTTGGGTGGTTTTGTGTAATTGGACAGAAAAGTCCACATTGCAGACTTTGAGTGATTAGTTATTGGGTTAAAAGTAAAAATCATTTAGGTGTCACTTCTTAATTGGATAGTTTATACTTAAAAGACCTTGTAGAGAGAGAGATGGAGCCATTTTGTAGCTTGTTAGTGAAACGCTGTAGAACTCAGTGCTTGTGAGACTGTAACACAGATAAGAGCTAATAAGCATCTTAGTCTGAACACAAAATATCATCTCAAGTGCTTCAATCCTGACCCTGACCAAGGCAGAAAAAGAAGATAAAGAATCAACACAAAACCACCCTAAAAAATAACCCAGGGATGGCTGAGTTTCCTTATGTCCCCAAAAATCAGTTCTCCCAAAAAATCAGTTCTCCCAGTGGCCAGCAGCCCACTGAGCCTCTGCCAAAYCACACGAGCAGGGATCAGGACCTGAGAGCAGCACATTTTAATGGGCATTAAAACATTTCCTACGAGTTTGGTTTTGCTGTTCTTGCTCAGAAATGAGCGAAGGAGCAAAGCCAGGCTGCTCCTGAGCATGACATGGAGCAGAACAAAACTGTGCAGMGCTCAAAGAGACTCATCTCATTTGACACATCAATTGTGGCAGATTCAATTCTGTGCCCAGCACAAACTCGGAGAGATTTGCTCTGAAATCCACCGGGACAGGAAACACAAAGGTTGGCATTGGGAGGTTCTGGATGCCATAAATCCTGCTCTGAATCATGGTATTTATTTCTTAAGTGAAGCAATTAGCAAACAACAAGAGAAGCAGAGRTCTTTTCAGGCTAACCTGCAGTTATTTCATGTTGGATTCTGTTGTCTCAGCTTCTGATTCCACAGGGATGTGTTGCCACTAGATCTATGAAACTTATAATCATGCACAGTGTGCAGAAGATCTTTATGTGTAATTTATAATTGCTCAGATAAAATACTCCTCCTTCTCCAACATRGAGCCTTGACAGGATATTTATACCAGTAATTGTATTTCCAATGCATCTCACAGCAGTGACTGTTTTATCAGTACTATTTTTAGGAMAGACAGTTGGATGCCTGCTAAATACTCTCATTTTAAATTAATTTCTCCAAACGTTGCCTTCTCCCACTGCAGCCCATATTCTCCTTTGCCAGAATGGGGCAATATCTTAGATTTCTCAAAGGGTATCAATTTTTGTCTTGCTTACTACAGCAGCTCTGAGGGGAATAATTAGAAGGTGCTTTATGCTTTGTCCATCTTTAAGGCTGGATGTAGGCACAGTCCTGAACTTCACCTAGCACAGACTCAAGCAAAAKGCTGTTAAAAAAACCCTAAAAGTTTCATTTGCCACACCATTTCCCATTTCTAGCCCTCCAGGGTTTCTTATACTCTTAGGGAATATCTACACCATCACCTAGATTTTTCCTGCCTCACTACAAGTAATTTCAAAAAAAAAACGCACAACAGACTTAGGGGCTGGAACAGAAACTGAGTTGAAATAATTCAAGAAAGTCAGCTCATGCAGGATTCTTCCATTAACCAAATCTTTCTAAACACCCATTGGACCAAGGAACTGTTAATCATAAACAGACAACAACACCTTTTATGGATTACTCTGACATGCTGGTTGCTCTGTGGGGTTGAAACCTTTTCCTTTCAAATCCCTTTCAGTTCCGTGGGAAGAGAATGACCTGAGCTGAAGTTCAGCTGCTGAAGTGCTGCTCTCAGTCCCTCAGAAATGACCATCAAATTGAGAATGGACTGGAAGGTTTGAAGGGGAAAAGAGGTGCAGGTTTTTCTGTTTCCTTTATGCCACAACTTTCCCAAGGATGTTTTACAGCTCRGAGATGTTCCCAAGTTACCCAGATCGCTGTGCAGCTCAAATGGCAAACAAGTCTTTTAGAAAAGCAGTATTAAAACAACCTCACACATGCACTCAGGCTTAATATAGAAATTCCTCCTGCAGCAAGCACAYAGATGATGTGCATGTCATTAAAGACACTTGCCCAGGGTTCTCACCTCCTTCCTATTCCCCACTGAGGAACCCTTGCCTTGAAATACTGTCCCAGCCTTCCAGACACTGAACACTTCCAAAGGTTTGCACTGAAATAAATGTGACACATCCAGAAATATTTATACACCCTCAATGCAAATAACCATTTCCTGATCTGAAACATCCTGGGAAACAAAAGATTCAGTGCTGSCTTTTGAAGAGTATTTTTAACAAGTGAATGTTGCTTCTCCACTCTCTGAGCCTCAGGAATAATCTGTGGCTGGAGTCAGAGTTTGCTTTTAATGTCAGTGGAAAGGGAGAGTTCCCTCCAGGCTGGAATCCAAGCAGCATTGCTGGGGAAGGATCCCCTGGAGGGGAACCCTGCAGTCTCCCCACTCTGCTTTTCCCAGGTYGAGCCCTGGAGAGCCTGGTCTGGCCCCTGAGCTGGCCCTGCCTCTGATGCCTCAGGTTTTYGCTTTTCTATATTTCAGATTCTGTGCTGCTTTYGTGTGTYGMTCTGAGCTCCACATTAAGGGATGGTGAGCMCTSTGCACAGAGCAGGGAGACAAAACAATTCCTGCTCTAGCTGGGGACCAAGGACAAKTGATCCAAARCTCAGGCCCAAGAGCACAAACAACYTGGGCTGYAGAGAGAAAAARAAGGATGGGACTMCATYACCTAAAGCTGCAATTGGACAATTAACTCCAAMATGCAAATGGAGCAYAACTGATKAAAGTGACAGACCCCYTGKCCYGGTGTCCATTTTGMGKCCATTTTGGTTCARCTTGGGTGCAGCCCTGGCTGGGCTCTTGTGCTGCCCAAYGTGSATCCATGGAGGAGATCCTTTMAATAAATCCCTGCTTTATTCTTMAGCTCTGTTCTGGGRCAGCCTTCTCAAGGCATCACCTCAGGKAGGAGGGGGAGCAGAGCCATCCCCAGGTCCCCTCCCAGTCTGTAGCACTCCAGCACCCATCCTACAAGCTGGAAACATCCCAAATCCTGTGCTCTGAAGGTTTTCCTTAAAACTGCTCTCTGCAGAGTCCCTGCAACTTCCAGCCTRAACAAAAGGAGCTGAGGAGTGTCTGTAGTACAGGAAGAGCAAATGAAAGCCCCAAATGATGATTGAAGCAATGCTGACAATATTTACAAACCAGGAGAGGAGAATATGCAGCAGTGGCTTGTGCAGTGCCTGTGGCCAATTTTCCTTTGCACTGAAGACACATGGCTTTGTCAGCAGCAATGAAATTGGATCTTGTTTACCAGTGTGAGCAGATCATAGCACTTTATTATCCTAGCAAACCAAGATAAATCCCGACGTCACCGAGCGGAGCCGGGCCTTTGAGCCAAAGTGKCAACCATGTCCTTATTGCCACAACATTACAGCGCAATTAAAAGTACAGATTTCATAATTAAGAACTTCCATATGATAAATCTCTMAGGAAAAAAACATCCTCAAACACTTGCAACAAGCACAAACCACACGTTTTATCACAGCACCTCATCCCTAATGAACAATTCTATTTTTAATTCTCTGATTTCCAGCCATTGGCAAAAAACCTTGGGAGTTTGGCATGGCTGGTATTTAAGATTTGAAATCCTTTTTCATATCATGTTTGCTGCTCTTAGATTTAGGAACAACAAAACGAGCACAGAGCTGCCAGGCTTGCCTATTGCATTTGGAAGAACTGAGATCAGCGTTTTTAAAAGCCATCTTCAACTGCAAAAATTAATATATTAAACACACAACAGATCTACATGGCCACAGACACCATTATTTGTAGCTCTTTTTGGTAAAAAATATGCAAAGAAAGCTCATTAGTGAATTTTTTTGCCATGTTTTTCTGCAGCAAGGGYTAAGTGACACAGATGAGAACACCTGGGCATTACCTATCAAACTTCTATTTACATACCAACAATTTTGGATTTAGATAATCTTTAGGAAGTTTTTTATATCCTGGATATAATTTCATTTTATTTTCAACAATGCACTGTAATAAAATAGTTCTGTTAGAAAACAGGAATTTACTCCTATTTATTGTATCAAAATTACATTTGCTTCTTTCAGAAATGCCCATCTCATGTCATGGTGTGAGCTAAACTGTGTTTTAATCAAACTTACATGTTCCTTTTCTTTTGAATCTGAGCCAATTTCATAAYATATTAAAGGAATGTAGAATTATGTGTTTATAGGTAAACAAATCCTTAAAGCAAGAGCAACTGTGGTGAAATCCAGACACACCCACTGAGTCTCCCCAGGTGCAGCTTAGAAAATTAAATAGAACATTAAATAAAACRCCTCAAGTGCAAGGGCTGATCAATAAAGTCTGTTCCTACCCCTGCAAAGCCAGGGGGGAAATGCAGAGGTGGAACCCAGGCTGCAGGGCAGGGATTTCAGTGTGTGAAACACCCACKGCAGAGTCCAAGGCTGAAGGGAGGCAAGAGAAGATGCAGTCACTGATGAAAAACTGCAGCATCAGGAATCTGMTAAAGTGTTAAAAGGGGATTTTAATGCTTTTCACACAGGTTTGCTTCACACCCCTGCTCATGCAGAGAGGACCAGGTGTTGTTCTATAGTCAGCAAATACAAAAGTCTAACAGGAACTGGCTATTTGTGAGCAGCTGTAAATGAAATAACATAGCTGGGGGCTGCTGTTCTGCACAAGATTTCAATACAGGACAAGATGAATGAAAAAACCTTGCTCAGTGCAGAAGAGTCCTAAATTTAATAGTGGGTACCAGTAATGCTCAAACTGCTCAAATGTTCCTTCAGCTGTGGCACCATCAGAATCTCTGGTATATCCATTTAACCTCTGTTAAACAGCACTGAATTTACAGCTCCCATAAAAATTTAGATTAAATCCAAAAAGTGTTTAGACAGAAGAGGAAAACAGGGAGAACTGAAAGCCACAATCTCCTTTATTGTGAACATCCAGCACCCWCACAGTGCCCTGGAAGGAAAGAAGCTCTAAGATAGGGCAGAAAAGAGCAAAAGGGGTGAAAAATGCAACATTACCTCAAACAAATAATGAGCAGCACCACTGATAACACCAGGATCTCTCATTTTTGGGTGCCTTTAAACTTCATCCTTTTCATCCTCTTTCAACTACTCTGTACTTGTTASTAAACCAACATATTCACCCTGGCACTCAAATTCCATCTTAAGGTTGGGAATACCATTTGGCTGAGCAATCCCAGGGAAAGGAGYCACAGAAATATTCCTCTGCAGGCTCAGTGCATCCCTCAGAGTCACTGGAAAGCCATAAAGCCCCAAATCTGGGGATTTTCCCTTTCTTCCTCAGCCAAGAATTCAACATTTCCTGTAAGAACCCTAGTTACTGAAAGCTTTAAACTTTCTGTACTATCAGACACTAACCCCCAAAAAACCATTACATTTAACTTAAGATCATAGAGAAAATTTCCAAAACGAAATAATAAAACTAAAATTATAAGTATGTAGTTTAAATAAAAGTATATAATATCCATAACATAGTAAAAAACTTAAAGTTTTAAAATATAATGATATGTATAATAAAATAAAAGTTTTAAAACAGAAACTCATCCTTTTTCTCCACCTTCTTTATAAGTTTAAGTAATATGTAATTAAATAATAGAACTAAAATAATAAGTATGTAGTATCACATAGTAATACAATACATAGTATCACAAAGTTTAAAGTTTTAAAATATAATAATATAGGGAAAAGTTTTAAAATAGAAACTAATCCTTCTTCTTAACCTTCTTCTTCATAAGTTTAAGTAATATTATGTAATTAAATAACAGAACTAAAATAATAAGCATGTACTTTAAATAAAAATATATAATATCACAAAGTAAAAAACTTAAATTTTAAAATAGAGTAATATATATTAAAAAATGAAAGTTTTAAAACAGAAACTAATTCTTTGTCTTCACCTTCTTTATAAGCTTAAGTAATATTAGGTAATTAAATAATAGAACTAAAATTATAAGTATGGAGTTTAAATTAGGTTTTTTTACTATGTGATACTACATACATTTAAGTTTTAAAATACAATAATATATATAACTAAAGTTTAAAATAGAAATTAATCCTTCTTCACCTTCTTCTTCATAATTTTAAGTAATATTATGTAATTAAATAAAAAYGTCCACATTACAAAACACAAGTAGTTATTAAGTTAAAAATAAAAATAGRTTGTGTCATTTCTTAATTAGTCAGTTTATCCTTAAAAAACCMTATATAAAAAAAGATACAACTCCAGTTTTAACTCATAAAAAAAAAGTACTATAAAATTCAGAGTTTGTAAAACTATAATATAAATAAAAACTAATAAACATCTAAARCCAAACAAAAAAGGACAAGGAAACATAACTTGACCCAGATAATCAAGGTGAACAGATCCCAAAAAGGTCCATTGTGCCATAGCTCTCCAGCTTAGGAAGGACAAAGATCCTGTGATAATTACGCTTGCCACAACAATTAATAACTTGTGAGGGAGAGTGAGAGGATTTATGGGCTCTCCTCACGTAAGGAACCATGAGTGCCACACACATTCCCACAAGAGGGACTGTGGTGTTTTTGGGGTCCCCTGTCATGGGGAGGAAAGATGAATCTGACCCCATGTTCTTAGAAGGCTAATTGATTATTTTATGATCTATATTATYTTAGAGAATGCTTTACTAAGCTATACTAAAGAATAGAGAAAGGATACTTTTAGAAGGCTAAAAGATACTAATGAAAAACTCATTACTCCTTCCAGAGTCCTGACACAGCTGGCTGGGATTGGTCATTAAGTCAAAACAATTCACATGAAACCAATTAAACAATGTCCAGTTGGTAGAGAAAGTCCAAACCACATTCCAAAGCAGCAAAACACAGGAGAAGCAAATCAGATAATTATTGTTTTCATTTTTCTCTGATGCTTCTCATCTTCCCAGGAGAAGAAATCCTGGCGAAGGGATTTTCCAAGAAAATGTGATGGTGACAAGGGACCACCTGTGACTGCTGCTTGACATCAGAATAAATCACATTTCTGACAGGTCTCCAATTTCCCCATTTCTGCTGGTTTTGGGGATCTGCTGCTTGCCCACACTCCCTACCCTTGTGCTGCTAAGCAGGCAGGAATTTCAGCTTTTAARTCCAGCAATGGTATTGTCTAAGACTAAAACCCTGCATTGCAATGATCAAAAACTCCTCCATTTGTATCACTTCCACCCGTGAGCTTCTTCCTCACATCAGTTCAGACAGAGTTTGTTCCATTTCTGAGTGTCACACACTCTTCAGTGCAGAATAAATAACCCCTGCTCTCTGCTCTCTGTCTGTTACTCGTTTCTCCTGCAAAGGACTCCTCTACCCTGAAATACAATATTTATTTCAGTCACCTGTGGCCTTCTGGGCTAGATCTCAGCAAAGCAGGAAAATGTACTTTCCTCACAGCATTTCTGGAATTGCATCTTCCCATCACTTCAAAAACACAAAGGAGTTTTTTTTGACACAAAGGCATTTTTCTTTAATTACCAAATTCTTTAATGCTGGAAAGAGTCCTACAAAACTTCACTCCCTACAACACTCAAAGCTGAGAGTTTTTCAAACTCTACATTTGTTTCCCCTCAGTTTTTAAGAGCTCTTCTGCCTCACCTTTTGGTATCCCCCAGACACAAAGGATATCCATGGGACCAGCTGAGGAACCAGCCAGTGAAGGTWACTGATGGAAACTTGAATTATGAGAGCATTTTGCTTCCCCTCTCTGTTCCAAACCAGACTTATTTGACACATGCTGGCGGACASGGCTGACACTGAAACAAACCTGTGACTCCAGCACCCTCCCACAGTCACAAATTGCCCCTGGGTTATACACTGACACATCCTGATCAATGTTCTTCAGCCTCAGCTCRCAGTGAGCTGAGAATTTTACATTTGATGTGCTCAGCTTTGCTGCCAGGTCCCTTCCACTTAGACTTGCACACAAATTTAGCCTTCTCCCTCAGAGTCAAACAAACACACACCAAGGCAAAATATTCCAAGCCTGGCTGCTCTTCACTCTTTATTGCAACTCCCAAAGCCTTCTTGCAGGGTGTTGGTGAAACCCCAGTGCACTTTTAGGGACCCCAGTGCARTTTWYGGYKCCC